>VZRO01003611.1:156369-415019 GCA_013397915.1 Daphoenositta chrysoptera | reverse complement strand
AGATTCTAGTTCTTCCCAAAGAGTTGGCAGTTTTCTCCATGGATAAAGGTCAAATACAGTGTTGTCCAGAGGGGTAGAACCCTTCAAAACAGGCAGGGAAATATTCTCTGCATTCAGGGTTCCCGCAGAGGTGCCAATATCAGAGACAGGGCTGGGGACAGGCTCCTGCTTCCTTGGGACAAGAAGCCCCCAAGCCCTGCAGCTGAAGAAGAGGAGCATAAGCTGGCAGCTCGTTTTGGGCAGGAGAAATGCCAGGGGTGCTTCTGTGGCCTCGGTGGCAAGTGCAGGGGTTGGCCTGGCATCCCTCTCAGTCCCTGGCCAGGATTTTGTTCCTCTTTGTTCCCATGAGGAATGTTCTCTCTGCAGCACCCCACTTTTCTCTTCCTCAGCAGTGACCCTGGGGGCAGGACACAGCTTTGAACTAACACAGCAAACTCCTCTCGTGACACGAGCATCTTGTTTGGGGTATAAAAGCAGATATGAGAGCAAAACAATCCAGATATTTACTGCTTAATCAAAGGTGAATGCTAGTCCATCTGTGATAAGCAATTTCATTTAATCTATCATAAAATCCTGTCTTTTATGGTATTTTTCTTTCCTTGGCATTGCTTTTCAGTTAGAGGCTCCCATCTATTAATTTGCCTGAGGGAAGGAGGGACTCAGTTCCTCCATAGGATACAAACTGATGTTTTCAGGTATTCTCTGTAATGTACATATTCACAGATGAAATTCATCAATATTTCTTTCTTCCTCTTGGATTTATAACACCAGTTGTTTCCAACCTTTAAACTTGCCATAAGCTTCTTACATATTTGATTATATATTTGCCATATATTATGGCACACTTATATACTTGCCATAAGCTTCTTATATATTTGATTTATTCCATTCAGAATTTTAAAAATATTTGACATAGCTGTTGAACCCATTATTGTCCTCATTTCCAAAAAAATCACTTTAATAACAGCCTGTTCACTTTTAAGAAAAGGTTCACTTTAAAGGAATAGGGTTGTTACAACCTAAGTTTATGTGCATTTTTCCCAGCATGCTACCTACTAACTTAACATTCAATACCACCTGCAACTATAATTATCCTGTAAGATCTTCAGATATCAGGAACACTTAAAAGTTTCTCACATTGGTGAATTTTAAGCTTTACTAACTACTGTACATTGTCAACGAAATCAGTAGTGCACCTTCTTGTTTTATGAATTGCAGGGAAATAATCTGCATATACGAGTAAATGAGAATTACACAGCTAGTGGCTCTTACACAACAGTAACATGACTTTGGTAGTTCAGTCCTTTAAAAGAAATGGTCAAGAGCTGTTTGGGTTTTTTTGGTTTTTTTTTGGTCCCCTCTGAGATTTTGTGAAAATTTTCTTAAAGGAAAAATAGATGTTAATGCATAAATTTTGTAGAATTACTGACGAAGTCGAAACTTCATTTCAAAAAGCACTAGGCTTTGTTTAACTCTGTATTTTTAGTATCCAGAGTTACTGAACCAGACTTTACTTAATTAATAACTATAGGATGTGAGGCAGTTCCAGTGCTGCTTTTTCTATTAACTTGCAATTTCCTCTAGGAAATGAATAAACTGGGGGGTGTGGGGGAGGGGGAGGCATGGCTGCTGAGAATAAATGTGGCACCACGGAACATTGCCAAATTCATTTGAACGAGTTAAAAACCGTGGGTTATAAATTGAGTAAGTGCAATCCTGTAGCTCATGGAACACGTTTTGTAGGCAGAACAAAAGCAGAATTTCTAAGATGAATAAGGACTGAGATTAGAAAAGCCAAGAGATCATTTGTAAAGGTTCATTAAGAGAGTACTCCCATATGAAAAGTCACTTGGTAGTTTATCACTATCACAGCCACATGTACATACAGTGTTGAGACATGTTTCAAATATAATTACCTTTTTTTTTTTAATGTGAACTCTATTTTTTTCATTGAATTTACATTTTGTCACTGAAAGCAGCATCTGGAATGCTCCAGCTGATAACAATTTTGTAAGGCTCGGGCTAGACAAGAGTTACCTTTGGAACTGAAAATCTACCAGGGAAGTGTCAAACTGCTGAAGCCTGTGGCTATTTCCTGAAAGTTGTGTTAGATCTGGAGGGACTGAACCTTTCCAAACATTTTCCACATGGCTGAAGAAAGACAATACTAATACTTGGCGCTATTTAATGAATAACTTAGTTGTAGTTTTACCAATTAAATTCAGGACACTGATGTTTTCATTCTGTGTTTTAAATGCTCTAATTTCAGGAGGCTGTAACTTATTTATAGGGAGGTTTTGTAGTTAAGTCATTCAATTGATTGTAGGGACTCTTAATTGAAATATCTTGTTTTCAATTGTTATCCATTAAGAATATCACTGAAGCAGCAATGCTATGTATTTGAACACCTCAAACACTGTAAAATTTCCTGGTTTTTTGAAATTAAATATTGCAGGACACACATTTCTTCCTAATGTTGGTAATTTTCAGTATATTTGAATAGAAAAGAACCATAATTCTGTTCCTATATAAACAGCTATTGAATGTGTACAGTGAGTTTTCTACAAGTGGTACTTATTGTCTGTTTTTATAGTGCATATTGAGTAAACAGGATTGTTGAAACCAAAGGAATTACAGGTAGGCACTAGCAGAAATAAAATTTAGGACTATGCTAATCTCACTTTTGCTGCAGTAGTTAATTGAATGCTAGTGCAGTTTTGTTCTGAAAACCCCCACCTACAAAATAAAAGTTTTTATTATCTACATGTAAACACAGGGCAGTAAGTATCTTCTGTGGTGCAATGTAGTTTGTCATTTAATTTGTGCTCGTTGAGGAATCATCCCTGCTCCCATTTTTTGTTATTAGACACTTATGGTCAGTGTTTATATTCTTTAACATCCTAGGTTCATCAGTGTGTGGATACCGCTTTAAAACATTTATCTTTTGTTTAATTTAAGCAGTGTATAAGTATCTAGTCATGTACCTGAAATTATTCCTTGTTCTTGATTAACATGTGCTTGTGAGTTCATCTGAGTGTGTCTTGTTATTAAGCTTCTTTATTAAACTCACCTTTTAATTTCCTGAGTTAATTAAAGATTTCTGTTATTTTTACAATCTCCCTGGTTGTGTGATGGCAAGTCTAGTATGTTTTACTCATTTGGTTTCTTGTAATTTATCATGCTGTCAACGGAGCTGTTGAACTTTTACTTTGTGTTTAGGTATTAGTAATGAGTGACTGAAACAAATGATGTTGTAATAGCTAACATATATTTGTAAACTATATTAAAGTGCTGTCTTTATTTCATGCTGAGCATAGGCTTGGAAGAAAAGTGGCATTCCATCAATTGGGTCTTTGTCAAGAATACAGTATGATAGTGTTGGTTTAAATTTAATTTTCCTCAGTTCTAAAGAGCTAACTTTATTTTTTCAACATCTCTTTTTTTCTTGTAATAGATAATTACATCTATTTTCTTTTACATTGTATTTCTGTGTTTTGCTTTTATTATGGACAGATGGAAGAGCACCCCTTCCATCCAGATTTTTGGGCCATGTGATGCAGCTTTTAAAAATTTGGGATATTTGGAATTTTTAGGGAAATCATAGCAACCAAATACAGACAAAAAAAAAAAAAAAAATATCTCTTAGCCTTAATTCTTGAAAATTCAAAAAAATTTAAGCATGTGAAAATCTTTCCCCAATCATTATGTGCTGCAGAGATGTTGATGGTGAATGCACTGGGAGTTATGGAGCCTTGGTACCACCAAAAAAAAAAAAGGAATTAGAAATACATGCTATAGAAAGACTCTCTTATTTATCAAATGCAACCCAGACAGGAAAAAAAGGTGAATTTTTGATGAAAATTATAAATTAAATTATAAACTCTGAGAATTATACAGTTTTCTATTTTTCAGCATAATCCTGTGCCCTGTGCTCTGGGATGACCCTGCTTGAGCAGGACCCCACTGTGGCCCATTCTGTGATTATGTAGTTGAATTAACAGAAAGTGGCTTTAGATTCAAGGATTTTTTTTTAAAAAAACTTTTCTGAGGGGAAAAATTTCACATTTCTAAATTACTTCTTTTTCTTAAATGTATAATGCATTTAGAGTGGGTAATTTTGTGATGTCAGTTAGTTCCATGCTTTCTTCAGCAGGACTTGCATAAGCTGTGACATTCAGGAATAATGTGGCCTTCCTAAAGTGATATTCATTGAATGTTTTCATCTTTTATATGTGTGTGAGCAAGAGTTTGGGAGGACTGCATTACTCACAAATGAGCAATATATGAGTTATAGATCACACCAAACAATCATCAATAAAAGCTCTGTAAATCACATTGCCATACATTATGCATATGCTACATGTTTCACAGCAGAAAAAAATGGAAATTAGAGACTGTGGTATGGGTTTACTTCTCATATTCTTAGATTATAAACCCAATTCCGTCCTTTGTATCAGCCTAAATATAAAGACCTGAAGCAGGTGTTGTGTATCGTAGTGGAATGCTGTGAATCTCTCAATTTAAGTTATCCAACCTTTTAATTTCCAGCTCCCAGGACCATTAGGTAACAGGCCCAAAAGTGCTCACTGATGCTAAGGGAAATATCAAGTGTATATATCAGGAGATTTTAGATAAGTTCCAGATCTGAAGAACTGAAAAGTGCCTTGACATTTAGAGCTGGGCAAAACTGTTACAAAACATGTTTAGATATTTTTAAAATCAGTCTGCATCTCCCAAAGAGGAGGGGTTTTTGTCCTCTAAGTGAGGAATAGGTGAAGAGGGGTGCAATGGATTATATCTGACACAACAGCTGTGGTGATGGTCTGTGTGGGACACAGGAGAGTGTTAATTTAATCATCTGCATGTGCGTGGTAATGGGAAGGAAAGACGTGATAGATGCAATATTGAAGAGCTCTGGTAACATGTTTTTAGATGATTCGATGAGTTTGCTTTCAGAAGAATCCGGAAAATTGCAAAGAGAAGACTCCTCGTGTTACACAATCTGTTGCAATCAATATGAAATGGATGTGCTATAACAAATCTGGATCTTGAGGGAGATCACTGAGTCAGAGGAAAGTAGAATGCAGAAAAAGGTTGGATCTCTGATTTGTGGCTCTGCTTTCTCCCTTCATAGATTTTTGTTTTCAGCCTTTGGTGATTAGCAAGTTCATTTCATGTCTTTATTTTCTTTTCAACTCCTAATGATCCTTCTCAGCTCCTAAGAACTATATAGTAGGGACCTAATTACATACAAGTGCTGTCCAGAAAACAGTTCTATCAATTGGAGATTTAAAGACAAAGTAAAGTGCTTTGAACATGAGAGTCACAATGACCCCTTGCTGAAATGTAAGCATAAAACAGTGCCACTGAAATGTTGGTGTTAAATCAAAATGAGTATCTGCCTCTGAAGTCGTGTGTGCCAAGTTCTGTGGATTCTGTCAGGCTTCCTGCTCACAGGACGTGCTGTGGAAAAGCAGTCACCTCCCTGTGTTTTGTGCAGATGGTCCAGTATTTGTGGTCATCACACAGAATCTTTTTAGCTGTGGATTAACAGGAATGTAGGTAATGCCTGTAATTTATAGGAAGGTACTGAACAGGAGAGGGAAGGATGAGAAATAGATATGATGGCAGGACTGGAAGTGCTCAGAGTAGCTGTAATCCCTTCCATGTGATTGAGTGGCACCCTTGATGGGCTTCTGTGTGGTAAAAATGAATAATACCTCCTGACACACGTCAGTGAGTTATCTGCTTGTAAGAACAGAGAAGATGGTTTCCTTTTGTGCTAGAAATTGCCCCTAAGCATGGACAATAACAGTGTCTGTCTCTGTCACAGCTGTGAGCAGCCCATAAGAAAAGAGCTACAGGGTGTGCATCAAGTCTTTGTGAGCATATGTGGTCCATAACAGCATGCTGGGAATGGGATAGATATAAATACAGAGTGCTTTAAGTGTATAATGCCATATATATTATGAGAGAAAAGGATACCCTTATTGCATTGGCACATGAAGCGTCCATGTGATCCCTGGGAGGCTGAGAGAGAGCAGAGTTATTGGGGAGGATGGTTACCCTTCCTGAAGCTGCTGAGAAACTCCTGTGATCACTGCAGAGTGTACAGGGTGCTGCAGTATAAAAGCAGGGAGATGTGAGCTTTGAAAACAATCTTAAAGGAGACTGACCAATATACTTATTGGTTAAAAAATCAAAAATATGAAAGAATTTTCTAGTGACCATTGGTATTCTGGAAGATAAGGATCTTAGCAAATGTGCAGAATAATGTGCCTTTCTTTCTGGGTGGGGG
Source organism: Daphoenositta chrysoptera (assembly GCA_013397915.1). NCBI lineage: Eukaryota > Metazoa > Chordata > Aves > Passeriformes > Daphoenositta > Daphoenositta chrysoptera. Next base: position 408,721 of record VZRO01003611.1, on the reverse strand, counting down.
GGGGAACCCCTATTTTTTGTCTGAGGAAGTAATTTTGTATTTAAAGACTGGCTCTCATGACTTTGATCATAGGAAATGTATGGTCTTCTCCATCCTCACTTCTTACAGCTCTGGAATGCACAACTCTTAGTGCTGCTAAAGCACCTGACACCTCCCGGGAGCAACAGACACCTGCAATTTTTAAAGCGTTCTCATAATAACAATGACTCAATTAGAGAGAATCCAGTGATCTGCAATCTAGACTGTGAGTCACTTGTCTTTTTCCAATTACTTTCTGTATACTGAGAAGTCAAATATTTACAGCAGAGCTGAGAGGTAGCAGGAGGCCCTTACTTTACTGCCTCACAACAAATGCCTGAGCCCTGTTATTGAGCAAGGGTTTGTTTACAGATGGTTAATTAGGGACCTAACTGAATCTTTTACAAGGACAGATGCAAGTTGATTAACATCTATATCATCTACATGAGTAGCCTTTAATAAGATGTTCTTACAAGAAAAAAATAAAGTGTTATATCAAATTAAAATCTTCAGCTTGCTCAGCAGTTCACAGAAAATTAGGAAACTCTAATGAACAAAACCAGGCAAACTGGAGGAAAATTATAACTATACAAAGAGGCCTTTCATGTGAACATAAAGAAATGTTTTAAATATATAAAGAAAAGATAAAAATAAACCTCAATATTATAAAGATTGAATGGGTGAAATGTTAATGATCCAAATTAAGTCTGTCATTATGTATATCTTCAGATACTTCTCATAACTGAAGATAGCCCAAATATATATATTTTTTCTTAAATGAAGAAAAAGATTAATCTATTTTTTAAGTTACATTATTTATGGTAAATTCTTAGAAGTTTGAATAAGGACAAAACCAATTGGAATGTGAAGGGCAAAGATAGCTTGAGCAAAGAATGTTAGCTGATAAACAGACCAAAAAAGATAGCGTTTGGAATTGCAAATTTCTCCACTAGGTGATTGTGCAAAAACAAGGACTTTACAACAATCAGAACTGGAAGTCATCCAGAAATGTCACAGCAAAAAATCAGGGACAAGGAAACTGGGGAGAGTAATTCTGGCAATTTATGATCAAAGAGAACTAAAAGACATCTATTAAATTCTTAAATATATTGATGGCTCTAGAACCTTTTAGTGAAACTCATTTCAATAGACATTTAGGGAATTATGAGAAATTGCTCTGTCTGGGACTGAGGAGGTTTTCAAGAAGATTTTTCTTTTAAAGTCTTTGACAAAGCTTTTATTATGCTTAAATTTTTTCTCCATATTCCAGAGATTTCTGATTGCACAAGAAGAAATAATGACATATTTTTTTGTGTATGTAGCCTACCTGCATACATGTTCAATTCAGTGTGTTTGGGGAAAGTCACCTTAAGTCACTGTGGCCTTAAATGGAGCTGGGAAGTAGGAGGCAGTTGGATTTCTTGCATGGCTGTGGTGATCCCCTGAGTGCCCTTATCCAGAGGATTTGGCTTTGGCCACATTAGGCACAGCCATCCATAACTTCACCTCCATGGAGAAAGCACAACTTCATAGGCACGAAATCTTCCACGGTGTTCTGGGTATCCATAGACAGCTTGTACATTCTCTGGGCCTTTCAGCTTCCTGTAACCCCAGTATTTAACTCCAGCACTTCCCTCTCTGGACATTGCTCCACCAGGACATGTGCCATGACTTCATTGTACTCTCTGTTTTCAGTCCCACACAATCACTTCCAGATTGTGGCTCTATCTTCATAAAACATGCCTGCTTTGTCTGCGACCTTTCCCCAGAATATCATACACCACACATTTCTCATGCTTAAAATCTTTTATAAATATTTTTAATTTTATTATTATCTTCAGCACACCATTGCAAGAGAACAAATCACCACAACCAAAACTCTTTAACTGGCTCTTTAGTTGTGCTCTTCTGCTTAATGCTTTCCTGCTCTGGTGGTATTGTGTGTTATAATAGATACCAGTGGCACACACAGTCCCTACTTCTGTATATTCTTATGGAAATCTAATTGTGCTCTGATTGCATCGCTGTATTTTAAAACAGATTTGTTTTACAATAATGAAAGGCAGGAATCCTTAATGTTACCTGAGTCAAGGCCAAGTTTTAAATTAAATTGTAAGCCCTGGATGGAGCTGGTATTAGGGAAAAAATGTAAGTGTCACATCTCAAAGATAACTGAGAAGTTACTGAAAGATTGGGGCAAAACTGTCCTATTTGAACAGAAAAACAGCATTAAAAGTTAAAGGAGGCTATGAGCACATGACAGTAAGTTGAGAATGAAAATGGGCTTTGGAATTTTAATTGTAATAATCCGAAGTTCTGACCATACTTCTCTTGAACATAACTGTGTTTTGAAATAATAGTATCATTTTATCCTTTATAAGGACTTCTCTGTAAAAGGAAGCAGAAAGGCCTCAGACAAAGAATATTCAGTGTCCACATGGTACATTCATTCTGTAATAAAATTCCCTCTAATTTCCTTGCATAGCCTCAAGTACAGTTCTCCTTTCCACGTGCTACAAGAAGCCTCTGTTAACCTCTGTTTGAAGTTTGCCTTGTTGCCTGTCTGTGGGAATTGAATGGTAGCAAGGGGGAGAGGTGGTTGAAATACCAGGCACAGTTTGGGCTGGGGGACTTCCCCTGCCCCTTGCCCCTGGCACAGGCCATGGTGCTCCCAGGTCACCAGCAGTGCCAGCTGTGCCCTCTCCCTGGGGATGCACCCAGGGCCAGGCATCCTGCACTCCTGAAACCCCTGCTGTCCACAGTGGAACTGGGATCCAAGTTTTCCCTCTTCTGGTCCGATTAAAAAAGAGTAAAAGTCTGAAAGTTGTGGTCGTGACATGACAGGCCACTGAGAGATGCTTTCTGGGTGACGCACGGGCCTCACAAAGTCTGCTAAGAATGAAGAATGGTTTAATTGCTAAAGAGGCTGGGGCTGGCATTTAGTAACCACTGCTGGTTTTGTGCTGCTGATCTAACCACAGGAATTAGCAGTGGGTTCCTGTTTTTCACTGCTGCTGAACAGGGAAACACTGATTTGAGTGGCTGCCCACAGGAGGGGGGAAATGAAAGAGCCAGGAGTTTAGTGCTGAATGAGTGCAGTGTGTGTCATTTTATGGATGGCTGGTACTGTGATACAGTCTCTTCTAAGACCTACAGAAACCCTGTCTTGTGGTTACTACTGAAAGCAAATAACCACGAAGAAAATGTATGTGTTGAAAACTTACCATGGGATGCAGCCTTGATGCAGAGCACTGTAGTTACAGCCCAGGGTAATAAAGAAGTGTTTGTTTGGAATATTTTACAAAGCTTGGTTTCTATAGTAACAATCATCATGAATACTTTCAGCTTCAGAAATAACATCTGCCTGGTGACTGATCTCAAATCTCAGCTCTTGCTGAAGTAAGATCCTGCTCCTTCTGCTTATTGCTGCTGGCCAGTGGAATTTGATACAAGGCATTTATTTCCACAGGACTGGGAAAGGTGTTGGGAAGGGGTGGGAAAAGGCAAGAGGAATCTGAAAGCAAGGGTAAATAAAATGTCTTATTTGCCACTTTACACTTTAGTCACTGCTAAAATAAATCAGAGTTTACATAGAGGTGATAAGTAAATGTGTTTCACCATTCTGTTGACTGATGTACAGGACAAACATTACTCTGCTTTACTCTTGTCAGTGATTTAAACTTTATGCATAAGCTTAGGGGAAGAGAAATCATTTGGTTAGATATGAAAAATATATGCACAGAGTACAAATCTTAATGGAAGGCAAGGCTCTGAAGGAAACTCCAATGAAAAGTTCACAAATGTGTGAATTTTCAAGGAAACTCCTTCAAAAAGGTGGTCAGTCTGCTGTGAAATTGTATTTCTTTTGAAATTCTTTTTGAAATTTTGAATTTTCTTTTGAAAAAAAGATGTTAAAATCATCATCACTGCTGCTAAATTTTGCAATTTAAAATTTAAAATGAGAACATTTTCTGAAGCAAAAAAGCAAGTGCTTTCATGCAATAAGGTTTAGGACTGTAGCATTCAATGTGAATCATGATTTTTGTTGGTGGTCACTGAGTACCACCTTAATGAAGAGAATAATAAAGATATGACATAATTAGAAGTTCTGCTGTGCCATAGGAAATGTGTGTGGAACAGAAGTGTGAGTTGAGCTGGGCTGTATTTCCATGGCACTCATTTTCAGTTAGCAATGCCCAAGAGCCTAAGCAAGCTTGGAATATGGTACCAAGGAAAAAAAAAACCACTTATTTTCCATGTAAGTAGGGTTCAGCAAATACATTATACTGTACATCTATATTGAGTTAGTAAAAATTATAAAGGTTTTTTAATATTTTAAAGGACTAGTCTTTTTTCTTTTTTTTATAGTAAAAAATCTGTCTCTTTAAAAAAAAAGAATTCCATCAGATGTCGAGCTAACATGAGTAACAAGAATAAATAGTTTCATTCATGCAAGTAATCATGTTTGCTTTAATGCAAAGTTTCTCCAAGCACTAATTCTCATGTGTCTAATTATTTGTCAGATTAGATCCTGTAACTTCCATTATTTTGTGCATTTTCAGTGATGTTCTGAATTTGAGCACAGTAAGTACTAACAATCTTGATGGGGAGCATCTTAGAAAGCAACACTAAGTGATAATACTTGAGCTTGAGTTTATTTGCAGGATTTTTCAAGGACACTATTAAGAAATTAATAACATAGAGTCAGATTTGCAGCTGGTGTAAATCAAAATAGTTCTGCTACTCGAGTGCCATGCTGATTTAAGCAACTGATATTTAGGATTTGAATTAATTCTTAAGATTCAAGTGAAAAACTACTCAATTATGCTTTCAAATTGGTGAATGGGCAGAGTAGGTGATGGAGGTCCTCAAGAGAGGAAAGTGAGACACGTCTTGCAACACCTGGGGCAAGGTCTGGTTTGTGTTTTCACACTCCTGCCCTCTCCCTTTTCCCCTCGCTGGCAGCAACCACTGCCAAAGCAGTTTAACACATGCTGCTGCTACCACCAAATAACACAGCAAAACCAGCCTCCCTTTTGCTGCCATCTCATACTTTTTCTTGGGATAACAGAAATCTTTTATCTATTGATTCTCTTCCCGCTGCTGGAGCAGCTACGATGGGATCCACAATGTCCACACGCAGTCACTGGGATGAAAACTTCTATAGACTTGCAAATCTTAAATAGGGATCATTTGTTTCAGAATGGTTCTGGCTCTGGTGTGCACACTTCACAGCTGTCCTTGGGCCATGGCAAGGACAATGAAAATAAAAGCTATGTCATGCTTTCAGACGTTCGTTGTGTCCTCCCTACATTCCGTAGTCTGTGATCTGTGTAAGTTGTCATGATAGAGAGTAATTTGTTATTCTGGTGCCATTAACATTTTTTTCCTGCTTTAAGAATATTGCCAAGTTTGCACTTTAATCCCTTCTGCTGACAGCTGGTTTTCACAATGTCTTGATTTAGTTCTCTTTTTTATTATTATGATTCCAGGTAGAAATGTTTTAATTTGTCATTCACTAGGCATCCTGCATGTGGCCAGGAGGTTAAAAAAGAACTTGAAAAGGCATTGCTGAGGAAAAGTTCACCAACACTGTATTTTGGATGACATACAGGGTACTATATTTTCTTTCCAATTTTGCAAGAAATGCAAAATACAGCATAATACTTTCAGGACACTCGCCTTTCCTAACCCTCACGTCTGGCACAGATCTCCTAAATGATGATCAAACCTTATCTTTTATGACTCTAGGGTGCTGCAGAGCTACAGGAATAAGATCTCTGCAGTCACAAAAGGTAACTGTTTGTCAGAACTTCTGCCTTCTGTCTGTTCCACTGTCACAATGACAGATTGAAACTTTATGATTCCCCCTGAGCAAAGGACAGCCCTTCTGGGCTCCTCATGGACATTTCAAAAGCCTGCAGCTGACTCGGTTTGCTTGTTCCCAAAGAAAGCAACTGTACTGTGCTCACACTGAGCCCTGCATATTACTACAGCCACTGTGAGCCTGCAAGGGAGGCAGAATTTAAACTTTATCTTTCCCAACCCTGGAAAGTTAGTAGTGGCTCTGAGGGGACCATGTCCTCTTCTGCAGGTAGTCCAGGGTAAAGTTAACCCATTGTGATATTCGGGACTGACTCTCTGCTCTCAAGTGAGCAGCCCAAGCTCAAACAGTGATGGACTGTCAGTCATTCATCCCCAGGGAAATGAGAGTTTGCATAGATGAGTCTTTAAGGCTGAATTGTGAAGGAATAATGGAATTCTCTACTTCTCCTTTCTAATCCTTGGAGATCCAGCAGATATGCCCATCTGGGAAACAAATGCCCATTAGCATCACTTCACTGCGCAGCAGCAGTTGGACTTACAGGATGGCAGTCAGAAGAATTTACAGGAAGGTACCTGGGGATACATGATTCCTGCTATATGCCACAGACACACAGGCTCAGGTGCTTTTCCCAACAGGATCTACCTGGATGCTGCCAAGATAAATTTCTTTTCACAAACTGGACGCTGGCACTGCCAGCCTTTAATCAGACTCATGCAGCTTAATAGGGGAATATTCTGGAAGCTCTAGGGGATATCTCTGGCACTAATCCAGTACAGCTACTACACACATCATCCGCTCTAAGTTATGTTCAATATTTTCCATATTAACCTGAAATTACCCTCATTAATGGGCAAGTTGTAATAGTAAAGTAAAACCAAGTTTATTTAACGGTATGAAGACACAGAGAACTGCATACATGGGCACACAGATAAAGAAATGCAATGTTCCTTGCAGCCACATAATGTTTTAACTTAGCTTCAGTGTCTTGTGCTCTGTTCAGCCACTCATGAAAATCAAGAAAATTCCAGGATGGTGCACACTGATGTCACAGCTCAGGAAAAGCAACCTCTAGGCAGTAGGATAAAAGTTGAATAGCAAACCTGACCAGACTCCTGGAAACCCCATTGAAAATAAATGCATCTGCAGGTGTTTCTTGTAGCTTTGTCTTAATAAATCAGTTTTAATCAGAATGTCAATTCATAACTCTCTTGCTAATGAAATGCTGCATAGTGCACTTCTAGTATTAGGTTATGAAATGAAGTCCCTTACTAGATTAACTGAGAGTTACTTTGTTGCAAATAAACATAGTTCTTATAATAAAAATACGACTCTTCTGAGCATAAACACTTTAAGAAAAATATATACATTTAAGATCAGTACAGAACTAACAACCATATTCTACTCAGAAAAGACTGCATGAAAGAATGCAGTTTATCATTGTTAGAGCTGAGATAGAGAAGCAAGACAATAAATCGAGGGATAACAATGCAGTTTATGCACTGGGGCCATAATCACAGCTTGGTAATCATAATGCATTCTATTTATTGTTCATTTCCACTGTTTTTCTTATGGAAAATAATGTTCCAGTACAGTCTGAGATTTCCATTTCTGTTTTGAAACTAGGAAATTAATGATTTGTATTCTGCAAAAACAGTGGGACAGAATTACAATGGAAAGATAATTTGCTGTTAAAAAAGTAATGAGAAATGTTACTGTAATTTTGGTTGGGTTGCATTTAATTATCAATAAACCCGTTGATGTCAGCTTTATTAGACATGATAGAAGTTTTCAGGGAAAACTTGATCATTTTGAAGGGCTGGTGGAGTTGGTAGAGTCCTCCCTGTAAATTGGTGCAGCTTGATGACTTGGCCACAGAAGCAGGGCAGTTACCTCAAGTCTCTTCTAGTATAGGTGGAAGAATGATGAGATAAACCACAAAAGTTCACCAGCTTTTGCTGCTGCAGGTAATGTGGTTATGTACCTCCCATGGGTTAGTGGGACCTCATTAGCCAAAACTAGAAATCACTTAGAAATCCTCAGGCAAAAGAAGGTGCAGTGTAGAAACTCAGAGTGCTGAGGACACTCGGGCTCTGAGCCATTCTTGCAGGTTTAAATGAGGTGAAGCTTTCCACTCACTAATTGCAAGAGAGGAACTTTAGGTGATGTATTAAATGAAAATCTTCAGTAGATGCTCAGAATTTCTGTAAAACCCTGGAGTCAAATGAAGAACTGGCGTTTCCTCTCCCAGCCACAAGCAATGTTCAGTACCCCAGCCTTGTTTATTTATTCTGTCTCAGTGTTTCCTGAAGTATATTTCTCCCTCACACAAGTGATGTTTTGTGAAAGCTTTTTTTGTGTGTCTGTATGTGTTACACTATCATTAAGGCTCATTACGCATTGAAAAAATCTGGAGAAAATTGTCAAAACTTGTGGGTGGGTGGGAAGCTCATACTCAAAAGTATGTTAATGAGCATTAGTTCATTAGTTCACCCAACACTTAGAATAGGAATGTGGTGTAGCACTGAGAGTCTGCAGAAGCAGCAGTGCTGATGGCTTTGTTTCTGGCTGAGGCTTTCCGTAGCTCCAGCACTCTGGAAGTGTCAGGTTCTCCGTGGGGCAGCTGCAGGTGCTGTGGAAGTGGTGGGATTTTCCTGGGAGGAGCAGATGGCACTCCTTTCCTCTGACATTACTGCTGGGTTTCCCAACCTTGGTTAAATGACCATGGAAACAATCAGGTGGAGATAGGATGGAGGTTGTCTACAGGTGGGAGTCCACCATCTCCTTCTCCTGGCAGGATAGCTGCTCAAAGGACAGTTGGAGTTTCTTCAGGAAAATGGCCAAAAAAGCCCCAACCAATTGACATGAGTGGAATTCTGATTTTGAGAGGGTGAATTTTATTTTCTCCCTTAGCCCTGCTGACAAGTCTGCCTTTACTGCACTGAGAATGGGCAGAAAATTCACAGCATTTGACCCCTTGTCTTTAATTATAGGTCACAGTATTCCACCTCAAACATGCATTTAGTAAAAAGGAGAACAGGGTAACAAGGATTCGTCCTCTTACCATAAAAACCAGAGTTAATCTCTGCTTTCAACTATGATTTAAAAGAAAGTAGCCACGACTGCATTGTAAAAACCTAATTTGATAAGGATGTTTTGGGAACAGCTACCTAGATCAAGCTCTACATCCAGGGCAGCTGCAGGAATGCCAGTGAGTCCTGAGTGGGCATGGAAGAGACCAAAATGTGCCTGGCAGGTAGAGATGACTTTCAGCTCTTGGGAAATTTTTAATACTAATAGTAAGATTAACAGGGTTTTGAGGCTTTTGAATTTGCATGTAGGCATCTGAATTTGACCAAAATCCAGCCTGGGTACTCAAGGGCATTTTGGAATCTCAGACTTGTGTATCTCAAATAAATCAAGTAGCTGAGAAAATAACCAAGAATTTAGGAAAAGTTCCTGAAGCTGAGAGCAAATGAATATGTGAATATTTGTGGTATAACAGTCCAAATTTTAAGTTTCCTCCTTTTCTACATTTCTTACCTCTTCAGAGGACACAGTCTTTTTCTTTTAAATTTATTCCCATCCTCTGAAGTCTTGCACATTAAAAATCCAGAAAAGAGGCTGTTTACATTCTGAGTCTGGTCCTAATCCTGTTGCAACAAGAGATTTGATTGTTTATTTGCCAATTCATCTAGCTTAGTTTATGTGAAATTCACCAGATTAATGCTGTTTTAATAATACGATTAAAAATGAAGTTTAAATTGACATAATTAATTAATACAACAAAAAAGACTAATTCGAGCTGTTTTTAAAGAAGAACTGAAGTTTTATTTATAATGAATTCTTGTAAGAACAACTAAGACCACTATAGTTAGGAAACATTACAGTGATTAATGCATAGCTGTTTGCATTTTAATACTTGATTTATGTATCAGATCTGTATTTGTGCGCACTGTCAAACTTTATTCTGTTCTTGTCAAAATACTTATTGCTTCTGACAGGTGTAACATGCTCACATTAATCCTTAATTCCTTGATTCAATTTTCTAATTGCTTTTTTGGCATGAGTTTGGAGCCATTTAGTCTTACGTGAACTCTTTGTCTTATGTTATAATAATGCACTTTTAAAAATTGGATGCACCTAACTTAGAATGTTGAAGAAAATATATAGAGGGGTATTACTTAGTACTGAAAATCAAAAGTTTTATAGCACTTCTGAGAGGCACCACTTCTTGGAATACAGATAGAACCAAACCACTTTATACTTTTCATCTTCCTGTGTTCACAGCATTAAATATTTTCATAGATACAAATTGAGGCTCAAGTTTCAGTGCATTTTGCCCAAGGAGATGCTGAACACTTGGAGCAGCTCCATGAACATCCCCTGAGTCATCCTTGTCCTGCTCTTCTCACCTCCTCAGGCTCTCTGCTGCCCATCCCACCCCCCGAGGGGGACCAAATCCACTTCCAGCTCCTTCTGGGTCTGCACTCCTAAAGCTGAGCAGCTCTCTTATTCCCAAACAGACAAATAATGCAAGATTAGCAGGGGTTTTTTGTGGGAGCCCTGAAAGCAGAGAATATTTCCCTGGCTGTTTTGAAGGGTTCTACCCCCCTGGACAACACTGTATTTGACCCTTATCCATGGAGAAAACTGCCGACGCCTTGGGAAGAACTAGAATCTACTCTAGTGAGAACTAAGTAATAGAATGTTATGTAAGGTTATCACAGGGTGAAAAATCTAAAGGTGTTGGGTTTATTAATGTAGCAAATAGATAAAAAGCAAAAACTCTAAGATGGAGGATTGTTGTTGTTTCTAGACTTTCTTCTTCTTCTTCTTCTTCTTCTAGTATGCCATATTCTGCAGTAGAAAATGTCTAAAAATTATTGGAAGAAAAATTACGCAGTTCCTGTATACGTGATAAAAACATTTGTCTAACATTTGTAGAAAAGTGAAAATATCTTTCATTTTAAGTTTTAATTGCATGATTTACCTTTAAGAAGGCCGTGTTATCTTGATAAGTATTCATTTCTGCTGCACTTCTCTGTTGTGTGCTGTGTCTGGGTCTCACTGGTGACCTTACTTCTCTGATAAGACTTAATAAACTATCTTAAAGCAGAGAGTGCTGAAAGTTTCTTTAGAATCACTCCCCCATCAGGGGAAAACCTGGCTTAAAGACACAGCTAAGTCAGGGGCTGGGGTCCACAGTTTTTGATACTTAAAGACATATATCCACCTGTTTTGCTGCTTTCTTTGATGAAGCATGAATATGGCACACAGTGTCATAAGTTTTTCTGCCAATAATGGTAATATTGTCATCTGTTCTCCATGTAGGAAAAAAAAATAAGCCAGCCCAAATCTGTTTCTTACAGAAACAGATCCAAAAGAATCTTCTCAAAGCTCAGTATTTCCTCATAAACTCACCCTGGTAGCTGAACTTTGGCTAGGTCTTTATAGGACTTTCAGAAAAAGATTGTGAGAATGTAGAACCTTTACTCTAATAAAAATCTAGGAACCCATGACTCCTGATACTTATTTTCTGTGAATAAATGCATGACTGCACACTTAAATTGTGGATAAAACTTTATCTATTTGGTTTTTGTTGCCTGATTTAATCCCTACCCTCTCCACTTATTTCTTCTTTCTGTATCCTCTGGGTTACTCTTCTATTATTCCTATCAATAATAATATATGTTCTTTCACCCTTTTTTTCCTTCATAGTTGTCTGCTTTTTTCTTTTTCACCTTCCCAGCTGACACACCTCTTTCTGTCATAGTGTATGTGAAAAAGGGAATACAGGAGTCCAAGTTTATCAAAGAAGTGTTTGTTTATTATGTTTTCCACTGATAAAGTTTTATTAATCTATGATTGTCATTTGAGGTTTTGGCAAAAAATGTAAGTCACTTTCTCTACAAGGGGGAGGAAAAAAAGATAATTCCAGCAAGTAAATCATGGTAGCTTACTGCTCTGGGCAAACAAACTTGTGCCTTATCTCTTCCAAAAAACCCGTGGAAAATGCATGATAAATAGCACATTTCAGAGAACATGTTATGTCACTGTGAAATAACTTTGATTCATGATTATGTATTTATCTTTAAACAACTGACAAACCTTGGGGTATCTAAATTATTATCATTTGCTCTATGCTACTGTGTTATTTTGCTAGGGAACCTGAAGGATGTGAGGTAAGATAAGACATCTGCTTTTGCAGTCATGATTTTTTATAAAGAATAAATAAGCACAAAATTCTTACTGTATTTTATTTTTGGATGAAGTCCTTTGAAAAAATACTTATCAGAAATCATTTCCTCCAATTGTGTTTTGAAGAGCATTAGTATAAACTTCAAATAGAAAAGGATGGGGCCTGTTGATCAAAGGGTTTATACTACACAGCTAGAGAAAATATCATCAATTGGACTTACAATAAAGTAATCACCAAATTAAAATTCCTAGTGGTAAATTTGTTCCTTTCAGTTGTGTGTTTGCGTAAACTGTTCTGAATTACATTTTAAAATTAAGATTTCATTTTCTCTGTGTTTTCAAATGGTTGTTTGATTTGGTGTTGTGACAAGTTAGAGAAGATGACTTAAAAGCCCTATTGCTTGCATTAGTAACACCAGCTAAAGCTTTTGGGGTTTTAGTTCTCTCTTTCATCATTTGGTAAAGGTTTTGGTGAATGTAAGTTGTCCTTCCCTATGTCATGGCAATTTGAAATTCACCCAAGTTCTTTAATGCTGTCACTTTAAAAGAATCTACTGAAATGCCTTTTAAATATGACCACGAAGTAAAAAAAAAAAAAGTATATTTATCTATTTTTCAATTTATTGCTATATTCTGTTTCCTTATCTTCACTGAGCAGTAATAAATGTTGGTTACTTGGAGGTAGAAAAATAGAAAATGATAATTGCTTTACATGATGGAAGTGCCTTTGTTTTCCTTATATCAAGTACTTTGCAGTGTATCTAACTTGGCTAAACTATCATTTTTTCTTAGAATACTTGAATCAGTTGACATTTATGTATACATTGCATTTTGTATGTAAATAGAAAGTTTTCTGGCTTTGAATTTTGGATCCAAATGTCTAACTCATATTTTGCCTTGGAACATGACAGACATTTAGAAAATTTACAAACAAAAAAAGAACGAAATGTTTATGCTGATTTTGACCTAATGTTTTTAGAAATGTCTTTAGTGCTTGACTAAGTGTTTAAGCACTCAAAAGTGAAATGCCTATCTCTGAGTGAGCACAAAACTTGGAAACATGGAAATGCAGAAACATTGTAAATTTTCATCTTAGAAACTTATTATTCTATGGCTTTGTAGACTGCTTTGCTTTTCTCCCAGCTCCTACTGTCCTTGGTAAATCGAGAACAATATGGCAGTAACCATTTAGTCGAAAGCTAACTGCAAATTGAATTATCTAAACAGTTAATGAGAGTTTGGTAACAGCACAAACCCCCTGCCATCAACACCGCTGCTATCATAGCTTTATGTAAGATAAAGCAAGGTGATAATCACACAGGCAACATTTTCAGAGAGTTTCTAAGAATATGTAAATATAGTGGCACTGCACCTATTTTTTGCATAAGCAAGAAGAATTGAGAAGGTCCTGCCTTGAAGAAATCCTTTGCTTACCAAAGGCAGAAGGCAGAATTCCTGGTCTGGGGATCCTGGGGATCTCAAGAGGGATTGACTATCTTTAGCTGTTGTTATTTAATATAGACTTGCTCTCATTTTATAGTTTTGGTATTAGGCAGGTAATGGATGCTGTTGAAGCACAATTCTTTCACATGGATACTTCTTAACAGAATAAAGCTACTCTCAAATACCAATGTGTATATCAAAAGGTTTTGCCATTTTCTAAGCTTTAATTTGATATTACTACATTTAGCAATTCTGTAGAATTTTGTTGTCTTTATGATATTTATTTTATTTTTTTGTTTGCTTAGATCTGCAGTGTGGGCTGTCAGAGCCCATTTTTAAGTCGATTAACAAGGTTCGGACAATCTGTTTGAATGCGAAGAACTAACGAGGAAAAATACCTTCCCAGTGTTACAGTGTGCCTTAAAATAAAGATGCCCGAGTGAAAATGGAGTGGGAGTCTCCAAGGTTAACCCGGGTGTTCTTCCTTTTCCAGGGTGCTCCCAAGCCGATCGCCATCGAGCCGTGCTCAGGGAACAGAGCCGCCGTCCTGACGGTGTTCCTGTGCCTGCCCCGGGGACCCTCGGGGGTTCCACCCCCTGGCCAGTCAGGTAGGGCTGCTCTGCTGCCTCTTGTGCCTGTCTCCTCTTACACACTCTGCCTGGGCAAAGCCACCCTCCCAGATCCCAAATAACAGCACAGCAGACGGATTCGAGGAGCTGCTCGGTGAAGCTGGTGTTACGTTTAGCCCCAGTGTTTGATTTTTCGTGGGAATTTGGTGTCGTGTCCAAATAAAAAGCCCAGCGATTAAGCCAGCCACGTTTCATTTGGACTTCCTGAAGCAATACCTGTGCATGTCAATATGCTCCAACATTATCTCTCAGGGAAAAAAATTCGTGTGCAGCCACTTCCATGGTTTCAGTTCAAGCTGCTGTAAATGAGGCTGTACAGGGAATACGAGTGAGTATTTTCACTTCAGGCTAAAATTTAGTGCAGTCTGGTTTGCACCATAAAATCCCAACACTTTGCTGGCTGGGACTCAATTAAAACACTAGTATTTCCCAGAATGCCTGTCAGATAAAACCTGGAATTGTGTGAGTGAATGCTTCTGTAGGGAGGTGTTCACTTTGGAAATGATCCCAGCTCATTTTAGAGTAGCACTTGCATTATCTGGAAGCACTTCTTGTGGTGATCTACCTTCTATGCCAGATCATTGTACAAAACCATCATAAAATACTTCCTAAACAGGAGGTACCTACCTAGACCTTTAAAATCCTTTAAATAACTGCCCACAATGATGTAATAGAACCGTGACAAGAGAGTGAAGACAGTAATGTGACACTGCACATGTGACCAGTTTACTCGTTCAGAATTCATTGGAGCTGGAGCCAAAATGAACATCTTTGTAAGGAAGAGTAGACTGCATGGTCTGTGCCCAAAACGCAGGAATAAACCAGAAAATATGCTTTCAGGCTAACTTTAATCATTAAGAGCCAAAAAAGATATCCTTTTAACCTTCAAAAATCCATTTAAAAGATTAAAAAGTATTGAGTAATGATGAGGGCAAACTCAGTTGACTTATGTTGGAAATAAGCTCAGCCGGGTGTTCTTCTTTTGGCCTGATCACTATCTGTTATTTATTTGGGAGTTTTAGTTCATTTTTTGAGGGCGAGGGGTGTTATATTTTCTTCCCTCTGAGTTCTGAGATGAGGACTTAGTTCTTAAAATGCTGTTTATGGCTTGGAATATCATTTTTGGAAGTGCTATGAAAATAAAAGTGTTACCGATGCTTTGTCAAATACATTTCCTGGAAGAAATATATAAATGTAAGTGCTCTGAAGAGAGCAATGAGAGAGGAAGGATGTTTACCTTATTCCCTGTTCATGTTTTAAGGAAATGAAAAAGAAATGAAGGTGTTTATAGTCTTGCAACAAGAAAAAACATTATGAAAGGAAATTAAAAGTAATTGTTGAAATTGAGGCTTAAAATGTTTTTGGAGGGAGTTTTTTTGTTGTTTTCAAATTTATCTATGATGTGCATCTTGACAGTAAAAACGTATTCATTTAGTTTCTTCATAATCAGCTTCTATTTACCATATAAAGGGGTCTTTGAAAAGTAATTGCTGATCTTTGCTGTGTGTAAAGCATGGAAGGGATAGGTTTTTTTGAAACAGGAACTTGGGTTCAACAACATGTGTCATTCTGCATGTTTCTCAGCCTGTGAAAAAATACACCTCCTTTTAAAATATGTTATATTCTGTCTTCTCCATCAGCTTCCAGCAGCTTTGTAGGAATATACTTGGAATGCCATTCCTCCATTTGTTATTATGGTATCTGTCAGCCACTTAGTGTTTAAAATAAATAAAAATGATTGAGTCCTGCACCTTTCACTTTGTTCAGGGTCAAAAGCGAGAAGAAATGCTTGAGGTGTTCAGCCATGCTGGTTCAACCATTTGAGAGTATTAGATTATGTGGCTATAATCATTTCTTCTTGTGCATAACGAGTTTGGTGCTCGTGGATTGCTGTATGTAGCCATGCCTAGGCCAGGCAGGAGCTATTTTGCAGGTTTGTTGGCAGACCTGTAGCTCTACTAATTCACTCCATTCCTGTCCTGCAGCACTACCTGCTGCTTCTTCCCTGGGCTGCCTGGGAGCAGATGCTGTAAACGCTGCCA
Source organism: Daphoenositta chrysoptera (assembly GCA_013397915.1). NCBI lineage: Eukaryota > Metazoa > Chordata > Aves > Passeriformes > Daphoenositta > Daphoenositta chrysoptera. The sequence continues at coordinate 392,564 of VZRO01003611.1, read as the reverse complement.
AGATTTTGGAAATGATGTGGAAACTTAGAGCAGCACACACGTTCCTATGCAGTTGGTTTCCCTTATGACCTAAGTTAGACAAAAACAATGATGCTGAGGTGGATGGAAGTTGTGTGCTCGGTAATTATGTCTTGCCAAGTAATATTAAAATCCTCTATTACTTGCACACAGCCATTTTCCAGCTCGTTGGGATTGTTCTAGGATAAAACTGACAGTGTGTCAAGCATCTGTGTTTAAATGATTTGTCAGTGATACTCTTTCCCAGTTCACAATGGGAGAGCCTGGGTTTCATTCCTTCTGTACATATGTCCCAAATATAAGGGAATGCCTCTATTTTTGTTGCCCTGCATCACATTTTCTCCAAAACTGAGGAAGCAAATTCTTTGTGTACTAACTAATCTAGGCTCCTCTGGAGTTCTTATTTGTATCTGTAATTATTTAAGGTCTGAATTTAAGTTTTACCTTTCCGAGTTTTACATTAACAAATATTTTATTAAAAAATGTCACTGAATAATAATAATAATAATAAAAAAAAAATCCCAGCAAACCAACGAATAAACTAAACCCTAATGTAAAGGTTACTCTTTGTGCAGCATATGTTCCATACTTCACCTTTATCGGCAGCTGGAAGAAAAGTTGAAGCTGCAGATGGTGGGCTTTGGCCAAAGGCTATGCACGGCAAAAACTTCTCAAGGAGAGACCATATGTCCCAGTGGAGATCTGTGTGCTCTCTGCTTCCTGCAGAAAATACTCAGAACTTTACAGACTTTCAACGATATTGTTTATTTATTTACAATATCACTTAAAGTGCTAATTGGATAAGTTAAACAGATAAACCACTTAATCTGTGATTTAAGATAGATTTTATACAGATTGATCACATAGATTGAGTCAAAATATTGATAAAAATTAATTCGTTGCAAAAAAAAGAAACACTAGTCATTGTGATTCATGTTTTTAAAAGGGATTTTTTCAATGAAGCACCTATTTGTAAAATTAAATATCCTGCAAATCTGGAAAGTCACAAAGTGTTGCCATCATGGTAGGTTAGGTGTTTCACAGCAGACCTTACATTTTCTTTTGGGTGTAAGCAAACAGTTCAATTACACTTCTGTGAAGTAACCACTGTTTTTAAATGAAAGAAATTAGAACGAAAATATAAATTAGAATGATCAATGAAAAACATTAAGTTAAATTTCTCAATGTGGATTGACTGATAGAACATGTGCTTTCTTCATTCTTCAGCTTGTACCTGCATTGTACCTGTGTAATCAGATCAAAATTAGAGGGTTCAGAAAAATAGCAGTTATCTGTAGGATTCCCATGTTTATCAATACAAATGCATCAGTGTAGTGCATATGTGACTTACAAGTTCTGTGATACACTGGAAGCTCGAGATCATCTTTTATTGCTGTAGTGTCTGACCCCATGCTTTAAATAGCTTAAACTCTTCTTAATATCAAAGCAGATCTAATAATGAGAGCAGCTGCAACCAGATCTCTAAAAAGAACTAAATTATACATCACAAAGGGGATTGAACAAAATAAGTTAGACCAAAAAAAAGAGGATAATATATAAATTAATGCAGAAAAAGGTGCCTATGAATTATCAGCAGTAGAAGGCCCAAGAATAACTCCTTCAAGGTCTTCGTACAGCTCTGGTGATATATTGGGCAATACAGAAAGAATAGCTTGGTAATGTGATGAATTTTGTTAAAAGAACTGTGGCCATGTCATCATTACTACTAAAGCCAACTAAATCCCATGCTTTTAGGTATTGAGTTATTGTACAGTAAGTTTATGAAACAATGTTTGCATCATTCCTGGATAAGGCCACTCTGTGCTGTAAAGCACAAAGAGAAATGAGAATATTAAACCATTTCAAAATAATTCAGAATCAAGGGGTGTAATTTCTGCATTATTTACAGGTGATTTTACTTTCACACAACAGCACTTTCTTATCTCCCAAGAGGGTAAAAGTGATGGAGCTCCCAGTTGAGGAGCTTCCCTGTTCTCTGCAGGTGTGCACAGATACACTGGAAGCTCGAGATCATCTTTTATTGCTGTAGTGTCTGACCCCATGCTTTAAATAGCTTAAACTCTTCTTAATATCAAAGCAGATCTAATAATGAGAGCAGCTGCAATAATGAGTCTGTCAATTAAACCTTAGAGGATCTCTAACACCTCACTGGCTACGACTGGGTGAGGTGAATCTAACTCAATCCACAAAACAACACTTGGAAATTAAATGGAAATTGAAATGGAAGACTGCGTGCAACATTCCGTTGTTATAAGTATAATTAGGATGGCAGGCCCCTGACCAGTGCTCTCTGAAAGGGCCTGTCTGATATCCTTGACTCAAAACAGAATTTTGTGTAATTCTGGCCGTGCTAACTGTGGCGTTCAATCCTACTTAATCAGCAAGCTTCAGGAGGATCACAGAATCAATAAAACTACCATGCCATCTGCCTTCCCTGTCCTCACCATCATAATGAATAATGACTCATTAAGTGTTCTACAAGACAATTAGCTCTGGTTGAAAACAGTAACAAGGCTTTCTTGATTGTATTTGTAATTTTCTCTGATTAAAATACAAAAAACCTAATGCATATCGTAAGAGGCATATTAACATAAATATGAATTAACTAATAGTTTTTTATAGAGTATTATATTTAATTATATTGCTCAATTTTTCTGACCCTTGGAAATGAAACTATAGCTTGTGGCTTTTCATTTGCGGAATGGGTTCCTATGTGTACCTATCTCAGTATGCAGAACTGGTTGCAAACATACACTGGGGCATGCAAGTCCCATGAATTTCTGCCTGCTACAAACACATTCCTTTGTTCAGTCCTTTCATACTTGCAAAATAACCCAATAAAGTCAGTAGTGCTACAAGGATGAGTATAGATTTTCCTGTAGAAAAATATAAGTAAAAGATGTAGCAGAAAATACGCTGCACTTAAGACACACAGAGGAGGGTTGAATCTCTGCTTTAGTGAAGAAAAACTGTGAATACTGAAAGTGGGGAGAAGAAAAGTGAGGGTAGACATAGAAACGGGAAGATATTTACAACTGGTTATTTAGATAGATTCCTAAACATCTAAAAAAGAAACCTGGAATTGATACTGCAAAAGGAGAAAGGAACTCTGAAAAATGATAGATGTCTAGATAAGAACAAACATAGCTCTGCATTCTGTTTTTCCCAGCTGGCTTATCAGGCCCTACAAAGTAACATCTTACTTTTTATTTAAGCAAGCATATTTCTGTGCATCATCCTGTTCTTTGTTCTGTAGCAATCAACTTCTCTAGATTGAATCTTGTCTCTGTAATTTTGGAGACAGAATATTGGCTTATTTTCATTATTTGCTGTTTTATTGACATTGATTCACCAAAGTATATTTTATATTTGTAATCTAGCAATACGGTTTAGGTAGGATAAAGTGGCATGTAAACAGAGAAAACCTTACTTAAAAACTGAGCAAAACTAACTGTAAAATACCCATAGTAGAGACACCTCCCCCTATCATGAATAGCAAGATTTTTCAAAAAATGAAATATCAAAAAAAGCCCTCAATTCTCTTATTTCCTCTGAAGTCCCAACATGCAACTCGAACTAAGTGAAACTCTGTATTACACAAAAACAGTGCTTTTGTTTACAAATTACAGGATGTCTAGAACTTGTGTTAAAATACAGGGGTGAGTCAGAAATTTTATTTATTCAAAGTTGCACAATCATGTTCATTTGACCAGAAGCTCTACAGATAAAGTGGAATATTATAAAAGACTCAGTGAGGAGCAGAAATTTTGAAGCTTCCTTTTACTGTTTAGACTGTGTGAAAACTGGGTTTAATCTTTCTAACCTAAGGCATGGCTAGGGCATTTTGTATAGAAATGTAATTTTGGTAATTGTGTTGAGGGATACTCCATATCGGTTACCAACATGATGCCAGTTAAATGCTCAAAAAAAAAAAAGTAGAAAACATTAACATTGTGGGAGAAAATGGTCTTCGTAAGAGTTTTAATGACTACAACTAAAACTAAACTCCTAATTAGTATATTAAGCAGTAACTTCAACTTACTGACACTGAGAGACTCTAAAATCTGGGGTTCTTTTCAGTTAACTGGAGATGCTTAACAAAATTGCTCTAAGACTTGGTGTAAACTAAAGTCATCTATTCCCAAGATCATTTTACTGAAAGAGGAGCAGTAAGGCCTATTTTTGGAGTGACTATTTTCTGCTTAATTCCATCCTTGTGCACTGCATCAAATGAGGGAGCAGACTGTGTTTATAGTATTGACACTGTGAAAAGAACACAGTGGAAAGTGGCAGATGGTGCCGATGATTACTTAAAAAATATTTATGGCAATAGCAAAAACAAAGTAGATAATAAGACCTGCTATCCACTACCACCCCTTCTCCAGCCCAAGCCCAAAGCATTTACTTCTGCAACGTGCAGGACAAAGTCTACTTGAAAAGTACAGAGGTTCTTAGCACAGAAAGCTTTGTAAATTATCAAGAATGAGATATTGATTTTATCTAGTCTTTTACAGAATTTTAGGTGGTTCTGTTATGAATTCATTTTTACATCATTCTAGCCATATAAATTTGATTCCTTTAAATTCTGAAGAATATAACCGAAAAGGACATAAACATTTTCATATGAAGAGCATGCAGTATAATGTTAGCAATGTGTCTTCCACACCTTTTGGGAAAAGTAACTTATTGATTGGACAGTAAAACCTGCATGCTGTGGAGCCATCAGCTCAAGAAAAGTAAAAAGACAAAAAAAGAGAGAGAGCAGGAGAATAGAGGAGGTGGAGATGGTTGTTTTACAACTTTATCACTGTATTTCCTGCCCTTAAGGGACTCAATAAAATGAGACATATTAATAAAAACTGTTAAGTACTGTGAACATTTCTTTGACAACTAGTCATTCATTGTTCCATCCAAAACTGTCACTGTTTCTCCAGAGTATTAGAAATACTTTCTTCTTTTTTCTTTTGGGGGTTTTTGGAGCTTTAGTTGCATAAAGGGGACTGAAAGAATGTCTGAAGAGGGTGTAAAATTCTGAATACTGTGAAGAGTAAGTGCAGCCATGTCCATCCCTTCGTTTGGGGAGGGTGTCTGAGCTACTGTCACGTTGCATCCAGGTGACAATTTCGTGGTTTCCTCTCCCCTGTTGTTATGGGAATAGAGAAGCAGTGATGAATGCTCATGATCCAAAGCTTCTGGCCACAAACAGAAGCTCTAGAATCCAAACCTTCAAATCAAAGGCTCTGCCCTGGAAAGAAGCAACATCTCTCAGCCACTCCTGCCTGCTCCCCGTCAGCTGCACTACTGGGGCTGCTGCTCTTTTCATCCGTGACCCACAGTGTTTTAACACAGCAATTGTATCTCTGCCAAGGCAAATGAGGTCTGCTTTAAACCTGCTCCTCAGTCTTCTGAACACCTTTGTAGCACTTTGTCCCAGTTTCAGCTTCAGTTCATCTCTTTTTACCTTGCATGACCAGGTTGTACTCAGAGTGCCATGTGAAGGCCCATCTGGCACTGCCCAATGGCATTAACATTTTGTTGCTGTATTCCTTTTAACATTTCCTTTTTTAAAGCAATTTTTCTTCCTTTCCAACTTGATATCTCTGCAGCCATCTTATTTTCTTCCTTAAACTGTGAACTTTTAGAGTATAAGTTTCTGCTTGTTTCCAAAAGGCATGGCTTTGAATTTTGCTGTTCAATTTGATTACATGTGTATTCCTCAAGTTCATGGTGTCATGCATCTCTTTCTGGGTTATATTCTAAGACTTCTCTGTACTGATGGTACATAGTGATGTTTGCCATGATTGAATTCAATTGCTTTAATGCCAAGCTCCTTAATGAAAGCAAAAATGAGCAGTAAAAATATTTACTCCTGTTTCCATGTTGTACCTTCATCAGCCTTCTTTCTCTTCAAAACTATCCTTTGTTCTCTCTCCTTCATGTTCACTCTCCGTTGCTCCTCCTTCTCTTCTAGTAATTTATCTCCTGATAAATTCTCACAGTATTAGATTTCAGAAATCTAGAAAATATTCTACATGTTCTTACCCAGAAAATCATTTAACTTATTGTAGAAAGCTATCAGGGTGTTCTGGCATAATCTTTGATGAAATGTTGTTGCATTTTGACCTGTTTTCCATTTACCTGTCCTTAATTATTCCGGCTTGCAAAGTACCTCATAGCTGAGCCTGATTAATAGATCAGTAAATAACTGAGTATATTTTTCCTTGAATCTAGACAATATTTAGTTTGAAAGAAACAGCAGTTACTGTTCTTAATTTGTGTGCATCTGACATGACAGATTATTAAATTTCCCTGTTACCAGCCTTTGTTTTCTGGTATTCTTACAGAATTAGTGTTCTGATTAGCCTAATGTCATTTCATAAAACTTCTGTTTCTTCTGTTTCCATATCCTCATTCCATTATCCATATTGATGGCACAGTCTTTGATAAACATTATCTCCCTCCTTGAAAACCATCAAATTCACTCCTGGGACAGTATCTAGAACATACCTGATCTCTGCTTCATTCTTACTGGGTAATGACTCTGTCCTGCTTGGTCTCTTAGTTACATACAGTGAAAATCTTCAGATGTTTGTTTTACTAAACCTTTACAAGGTCTAATTCATTCTGGCTTTTCACAATTCTTATTTGGCTCTTGCATGTCTTTGCCTGTAAAATGCAGCCTACTTTGTTGCTTGATGCTTTTTAGCCATTTTCATAGGCTTTCTGAATTTAAAAAGGTGTAAACTTAGGTCTTCAAATTTGATTGTCTCCCAGGCAGAGCCTCAGGCCCTCTGCAAGGCTAAGCTTTCCCAGGTTGAAAGAAATCATAGTGTGCTTTTCTTCTTTTGACATGAATGATACAGATGTTGACAAAGGAAAGGAAAAGAAATTTAAAAATGACAAAGGCCACTGACAAACATGGGAAGTACTCACTTGAGAATTTTGCTGACATGGGTTTTACAATACTTATGTGAGTTTTAATGGAAATCTTATGGGAAAAAAACTTTTATTAGTGTGATTTATTTACACAAGTGGAAACAGTGATGATGAGATAATGCTGTAAAGCAGCATTTTGTTCTCCTTCTCTTAGCACAAAGACACAGTGTTTCTTACATGGAAAATAGGCAGCAGCAGGGCCCATGTGAATGTGCACCTCAACCTAACAGAGCATCTTTTTTCATTTTTGTGCTGTTAAACTTCGAGGATTCAACAGATGTCTAGTTAGAGGTGCAAAATTAGGTAAAGTGCACAAATCCCTGTGCAAGTGACACACTGGATGATAAGTGTCCTTCCTGTGTGAAATTGGTGGTCTGGTTTTATATTCAGTCAACACATACTATGTGGAGCAGATGGCTTACAGCTAAATTAGAAACATAAACCTTTCAAAGTTAAAGTTATGTATCTTTCAGCAGGGGTCCCATCACCCGTTTCTCCTTACTCTAACTTTGAATCCCTTGAAAAGCAGCTTTTTTTCTTTAATCAACAGAAGTCAATCTTCAACTAAAATGAGTTACATTGAGATCTGTCCTGATTCTCAGTCCTGGCATCATGGAAAGTTTCGTTCATTACTGGGACAGTGCAATTGCCCATAGTCTACCTTCCCATGTTTATTTTATCACACTCGTGGAGTAAGATGCTTCTACTGCCTATTTTTGGCATAAAGCTGTCCAAAATTATACAGAGACCAATCAGATTTATCATTCTTTGGCATTTGATGGCATCCATCTGTTTATTTACAAAACTGCTAAAGACTTATTGAGTTACTAGACTACAGAGAAAATAAATTGAGTTATCATATGTAGTTAAATTCAGTCCTTGCATCTGCTGTCTTTCCAGCCTGTATGGTGTTTTCTGAAATTACACTGGCTTGCAGACCCAGGCTTCAGGAATACATTTACTTCACAGCCTTTTCATGCCATTTCAAGTGAATTTCTAATGCATGAGCAATTTGTGGTTCAGAAAAATGTTGACAGAAGAATGTCAGGGCTTTCTGTTGTTAGCAGTTTAAAAGCATGATAGGGACAGCCCTTACTTAAAAGTAGCTCTTAAAAGTTTGGAGCTGCTCAATTTCTGGAATAATTTGATCTAACCCCTTTCAATCAATATTGCACAACTATTGTAGAAGGCTAGGTTTAAAGCTTATGGGCACAAATAAACTAATATTATTAGTAAGTATAAAACACTTAAGATGAGGGATGGGGAATGAACTCCTCTCTGTGCTCTATATATTCAATTACTGTCATAAGTACAAACGAAAAGAAGCAAGGTTTAAAGTTCAAATCTTTCTGTTAGGAAAACTGAATAGCAAACTGAGGAAATAGGTCTTAATGGGATACCTCAGTTCCTGTAGCAAGAGTGAGTTTGCAGCAGTGAACTCAGTTATTGCCCACATCCTTTCTGTTTGTGGATGAACTGCACCGTAACAGTGAAATCACTGGAAATGTCCTTCTGAAGGAACCAGTGTGAACCCAGCAAAGAGATTAACTCAGAGCACCCACAGGCAGCTGAGAACCCTGGCTTTGTGTTAATTAGGTCACGATTGTTAGAGAAGAGTTGTTGCTTGTTACAACAAATCTCTTACCGTGATAAATTTTCAACTTCTCTTATTTGTATGCCTTGCATAGTTCTGCCTCATAGTTTTGGAACTGAGAGGTGCAGGGAATAAAGTCCAGAGACATCCCCATGTCAGCTGCTGTCCTGTAGGGACAGAGCAGATCCAGGTCAGGGCTGCCTGGACAAGACCAGGGCTGAGTTCTGCATCTCCCTGCACCATCCCTTGGCATCGAGGTGTGGCACTGTGCCTGCACACAGCAGCAGCTCAGTGGTGCACCCAGATGACCCAGTCTTTGTGGGACATGGAATGGGGAACAGTGCAGAAACCACCAAAGGCTGTTTTGGGAATGGTTTGGAGCCCAGCAAGGCTGTCAGAACTTGGACAGCCTGGTGAATCATGCCTGACTGCAGAGCTGCTCAGGAATTTCTGCAGGATGCACTACTCTGAACTAGCACTAGATGGGTGGGTTTCTCTCAAATCCTGTCTGCAATTGCATAGGTTAAAAAAAATAGTAACACCCAAAAAAAAAAGAAAAAAAAAATACAGTAAATATTAAGGTCTGCAGAAACAAGGAGAAGGAATAAGTTAGGGCATACAAAATTAGCAGGTTCATAAAATAAAGCCAGGCTGTTGAAAAGAATTATTTAAAAGTAATTCCAAACTAAAAATCCAAGGATCAGTTAAATCTATTTTTTAAAATGAAAATAATATAAAATGAGATGAAACTAAGCTTCTGTGAATGTTATTGGACCTGTCAAGTAAGTCACACACTAAACTGCATATATTTTCCATACTGGAGAAGATGAGCTTGAAAATGACTGATAGCTAGTTAATGTGGAAAAATGGCAGACAAAATAATCCATCCAAAAGAGGGACATTTTAAACTAGTACTTGTATGTGACTCACTTCTAAAAAAACCCCTCTTTATAAACGTACTCTTTCTAAAATGTTTGGGTCTGAAAAATGTTAGTATTAAGTGAATCCTCCAAATTGCTAAGCAGGAAGTATGGATCTGAACAGTAGCTGAAAAAGACTCTTGTCACTTTCTTTCATTTCAAAAAAGTTGTCTTGAGTGCTCAAAACATGCTAGGGTGTAAGGGAAAAATTAAAAAGAAAATTACAATGGCAAACTATATTTAGGGTTGAGAGTGACTCAACATGAAATGATCAGGGTTAGTTTAGAATGACAATGTATCTACCTTTTTCACCCATCCTGTGCTTAATTTGTACTATTTATATATGTATTTATTACTTATAATTCACGATTCAATGATACACGGATCAAGTGTCTTCTGTCAAGTACTCAGTGTCCTCAGCTTCTTTTGAGTGCATCTGACTGTGAGTAGGATGTAAAATATCTGGTGCCTTGCCACAGGGCAAACCCTGGAAGGCAGCAGAGCTGGACTGCAGTGATCAAAGGGTCCCTTCCTTATCCTCCCCCTGTGACAGAGAAACCAGCATGAAACCCAGAGCTGCAGTTCAAGGCTTTCCCACTCGGCCCTGGGAGCACCTTCCAGGGCACTTTTTCAGGTACAAAAGTGCTTCAGGCTTGTGTTGCCCATTCCCCCTCAGCCCTTCCCCTTCCTGAGTGTTTGCAGCTCTATCTGCCTCTCACTCCTTGGGCTCAAATTCACACCACAGTGGGTTCAGCAGAACTGCTCTGTAGTGAAAAGGTTCCACTGACTAGAGGTGGAAGTTTTAGGTGGCTGATTGTAGTCAATCTCATCAAAAAGTGGGAAAGTTGTTGTGGGGACTTGCACCTACTGGAATTTGCACCCAGAGAAGGTTTTAGCCCTTGCTCTGCTAACCAGATCCCCGTGTGCTTGTGGATACGTGGTCTTTCTCTGTGCTCTCTGTAAAATGGGAATGCTACTTCGTGAGGATGTTGCAGGAATAAATGAACAACGTTTGAGCTGTTCTCAGATTCATTGTTGTAAGTGTAATAGAAAAAAAGCCAAGGAATAGTTCATAGCATGGTTTAGTGCATACCATTCATTAATTTCCAGATCCCTGCATTGCCTCAGCAGAAAAGTTTGAGTCAAGGATAAGGACTCTTCTTCACTATTTGTTGATGAACTTTTAGATCAGTATCTCAATATGTAAGATACTCTGTTGTTGGGTTTTATTTTGGTTTTTTTTTTTTTTTTTTTTTTTTTTTTTTTTCCCAGGGAAGAGCAGATTAATCTATTATTCTTTCTGCAGATAATTCCTGTCAAATACACTCATGCAGGAATCTTTGTCCACAATAGAGAAATACTGATTAGTCATCATGATAAACAATCTTTGATAGCACATGCAGCTGGGAGTACACAATGAAGTTTTTGTAGAGATATTTTGGTTACCTGAAAATGTATCAATAAGCAAAAGGCATAACAAGTTACACTACAAACTATTAGAGCATGACACATTAAATTCAAGAATAGGCTGCATTTTTTCCAGGGGAAGCAGCGAAAGAATGCTGGTCATAAAGTAAAAAATTATCTAAGTATAAATGTGAACTTCAAATGAAATTTTCTTTACAATTTCTGGAGATTGTAATTATTAAATTTCAAATTTGAATTATTTGAAGAAATAACCTTTGAATAAATTCTATTTGTATTTGTATATGTAGAGGATGAAAATAATGGGGGGTTGTTTTTTAGAAAACAGCAAACCATGGCTGGCAGCACAGGGAGCCACATCCTGAGCTGTGTCAGAGCTTTGATATGGGAGAAGAGTTACGTGTAGCCTTCAGTGGTGCCTTAGATTAAAATTTAAATCTATCATTTAATTTACTGTTTTCTGATGATATAAGAATATATGCTCGGAATAATATTTACGGCAGAGAAAGCTCTAATTTATGTGAAACAGTGCATTAAAAGCAGTTACTCATCCACCTAAGAAACATTATCAGCTACCCATCAGCTTCAATTCAAAACAAAATCTGAAGAATGGCCTCAAAGAGGCATCAAATTTCTTCTGCTTTTTAAAGACCTTGGCAATGCAAGATACTGAGTGTGACAAATGCAGTTAGGTATAAATTACCACCCTTCTTGCAGCTACTGGAGCTCGAGGTCCCACTTCCCTCCACTGAAATGCACACAGTTCCACCTTGGTTTGTACTGGAGGAAATCTGGAATGCCATTACAGAACACTCTGCAAGCTCCCATTATTTTCAACAGGAGTGATGCCAAGCTCCTTTCAAAGTTGATTACAGAATCATAAAAAAAATAAGGCTGGAAAGGACTTTTAGAGATCATTTACTCCCCTCTCCCCTGTTCAAGGCAGTATCAGCTGCATGTAAACTATTTCTGGCAGATGTTTGTCTAACCTGTTCATAAAAGCGTACAAAAATGGACTTTCTGCTTCTTACCTAGGAAATTTTTTTCCCCCATGCATTGCTGTTAGAAAATCTTTCCTAATGGTTAACCTAAATTTCCTCTGCTATGGTTTAAGCCCATTACTTTTTATCATGCCCAAAATGAGCATGGAAAAAAGATTATTTCCTTCCTTCCTTCCTTTTCTCTGCAGACACTTATATTTTTCTATTTATACTCTATCACCTTTCTCTATATCAAAATAATCCCAATTCCTCCAAACTGGTGAAGGTCATTCTTTCTAGACCTGATTGTTTTGTATTAGTCCCCTTTATTATCCCTGTGCAAAGACAGGTACAGCAGGAGGGTAGAATACTGAGGGATGGAGGGTAAAACCCAGTATTTTACAAGAAAATGTTACTGAAATGATACCAATCACTCAGCAGCTCTTTTTAATTTCCAAGTATACCACTTTATCTTTCAGCCTCTTCTTCAGTTTGCCCTTTATCCATGCGCAATAACCATCCTTCCTACACTGTTAATTACTGCTGTCTGCTGTAGTCAAAGGCTGGCTGAAATGAGAGGTGTGTGATATGTGACACTGTAATTCTGAACTTAGGCAGTGTGCAGGGTCTGTAGAGTTACAGGAAAATCAAAGCTGTGCTTGATTCAGATTTTCTCCTTCACAAATCTTAATTTTACTAAGTGACTTGACAATGAAACCAGAAAGCTTACTCCATGCTTCTTCCTAAGTTTGGCTATTTTTAGGATTTCCTGCAGGGATCTTGGCCTTGAGCTTTAATTCCTTCTTCCCACACACATGCCCATCTCTTTCCAAATGCAGTGGAGTCAATGATTCACGTCTGGTACACGCAGCCAGCAGGGATCAGTTATCTCTTCCTGTAGGCTTGTGGCACTTTGGAGCAAGGTGCAATGAAAATTCCTTTTAATGAAGAGAAATTTGTCTTAGGAAGCAAGCATGGCTTGCATCCCAGCAGAAGTGGTGCTTGGCAATTTAGGATCTGTGATGTACGTTTTGCTTACAAGGATGCATAATTCATTCACGAGGGAATCTGTAAATTATTCAAGTAATCCTTACCTGTGGGATAAATATTGTCCCCTAAGAAGCTCATATAACTTTATAATCTGATAATTTATTCCATCAGGATAATACTAAGAAATTCTGTAATAAACTTTCACTATTTGTTGTTGGGCAACTAGAGTTTTATTCAAATGCTGGTTCCCTGATACTATGCTTCAGTGATGCTTTTTCTGATTTTTCTCCATTGATCAATAGTGATATGAAAACAGGTTTTTAGAAAACACCATTCTCCTGAATCTTCTCATCATGTATTATTGTTTTTTTCTTTGATGGTAGGTACATGAAAATATTCCAGATGGTCGAATAAACAGTCAGAAACCAAGTCGAGCATTTAAGACTCAGTTTTTTTTCATTAGATACAGATTTTTGTTTTGCCACCTTCAGCATAGGTAATTTTTAAACACTTATGGGAGGCCACTTTGCACTTCTGGCCTGTGACAGACCCTATGAAAAATTCAAGACTTGCAGGATTTTATATCCCAAATGAGACAAATTGCTACATCAGGATTAGAGAGTGAAGGTTGTAATAATCAGCAACCACGACCACGGTCACAGCCTGTCCCACTCAGAATGTGCAGCCCAGCTCCCAGGGAGAGTTTCCATCAGCTGATGGCACAGGACATCCCGACAGAGCTCGAGGAAGAGGCAGCACCATCCTTTGTACCAGAGCAAATCCTGCTCAACAGCTCTGAGGGGTGCTGGGCAGCAATTCCCTCGTTAGATCCTGCCCAAAATGTTCAAATGTGGACACGCTAGGAAATGCTAGTTTGGAAGCATGGAAATGCTCATCTGGAGTGTCTGACTGGTTGCTGCACAAAGCCTGTAGCTGTCACTTAGCCAGCAAGCTGGAAGCTGATACAAGGACAATAAATTCCAGGAGGTGCAGTCAACATGAAATATTTCACTTTAGCAAGTGCCCTGCTCCGTGTCAATCATCACATCCCATGTATTCTATGCTTTTATATCCTCAAATGTTCCAAGTGCATTTATTTGTATATATGCATAAAGGTGCAACTCGAACACTGCAGTGCAGCAGAATGAACTTACAATCCACAAAGGACAGAAATTCCCAGCTGCCAATAAAATCATATATGTTACAAACCTGAATTAAGTTAATGTGAGTTTATCCATATGAAAAGGGTAGTTCCCACATCAAAACAATGCTTTCAGTAGATGAAAGATGTCTAGACACCTGAAAATTATGAAATTAGTTGCCAAGCTCACCTTCTAAACATATTTTAGGGGTGTACTGGTGAGGTTTTTTCTAGCCTCTTTCAGGTGTTCTAGTGAAAGCTGATGTCCCTTCAGTCATAACTCCTGTAGTTGATTAAGAGATGGAACATAGTTATAATTGCAAGAAAAATTTTGATCATTTTCATACTCACCCATGGTACAAAAATAACAGAAATGAAAGCTGAGCATGGATGCTGTCAATAAATTACCAAAGCAATTATGATTGAAAATACTAATTTCAATCAAAAGATGTATTGCAGCCTGTATGAACAATTGTAGTGTGCAAATGCACCAAATACTGAGACAAATCTTTAGCTTTGCCTTTCAGAAGTAAGATACTGTGCTATGGCCACACTTTTATCTATGGATACACCTCCAGACCCTATTCCACGTGAGGAATTGTATCACTACAGTGATACCAGTGCCATTAAGAGAGAAAGGTCTTAGAAAAGTTTTAAGAAACTCCATAAATCAAATGATCTCTCTCTGTTCCTCCTGGTGTTTGTTCCATGTTTTCAATACATCCATTTTATTCCAGTACCTGGCTTATCTTCTTTCCTTGTGCTGTGTTGCTTGGGTACTTTTGATAAAAGTAGTTGTTACCTTCTCCTCTTCAAATTTCCCTACTTAGTCTCAACAGCTACTATATGCATTTTCTTTCACATTTTGAAAAGCAAAAGTTGAGACACTTTGCTTCCCAAAATTATTTTCCTTTTGATACCAAATTGCATGCTTGAATTTTAATGCTGCATTTCTTGCTCTGGGAGCTGAAACTTCTGTTTCCTCAGCTGAGCTCTGGCAGGACTGGTGCAGTTTTCCCAGCAGGGCTCCCTGAAGTGTCTGCTCCCTCCCTTTGAAGGGAGCTGGTTCCATTCATTCCTTAATGCTCCCAGAGAAAATGCCAGCAAATATGGAAGTTGGTGAGGGCTGTTGTGGGTCTTGTAATACATTTTCTATTAGAATGGAATGAAAAAAATGCCACATTGATATCAGAGAGCACCAACTAACAATCAGATGGTAATGATCTGTAGATGAAGAGAAGATCCATGTCTGAGCACGTAACCTGCTTTGTACTTGTGAGATTGAACTGAGCATAACCTGAAGTTATGAGCACTTAACTGTTGGTTGGCTTTGTTTTCCTTTTGGTATTATTTATATCTTTTGGATTGCAATACAAAGGGCTCATTGAAAAATCAGTAATAAATAAAAGCCTCAACTTCAAATCAGTAGTTGTAAGCACTCTCCAAAGTATAGTGAAGAGAAGGGAATATTGATTTCTCAAGAAATCAACTATTAGGAAATGAAACAACTTTACAAAGGTGGGGGGTGTTACCTTATTGGCAGTGCTTCATGAAGTGCATTCTGATCTTGGCTCTTGGATGCCACTTATACCATATTCCTACAAACTGGAATGCTGTTTTGCCAGACCTTGAAAAGGAAGCATTTTTTTTTCCTGTTCAAAACATTTTCAGCATTTTAAGCCAAACAATTTGTGAAGAGGAATAGATCCCTATTTAAAGAAATAAGAGCAGACTACTCATTATCTGGAATCTTACTTTAGCATGTTCTTTGTTTTGGAAGCAAGGCTGTGAATTGTGCTCGTTTTATGACCTGACCAGCCATGAATGAAAGAGCTGGCTGGTTTTGTCTCCATAGTTATGTGCCTTTCTTGTAAACTCTGAGCATGCTGTAATAACGTTTTCTTGTTCCAGACTGGTGAGGTTGAAATGGAAAGAAAAGAACCTGATTGAAGTTGCAGGTCTGCTTGTAGCTTGTTTCATTCTAGATACAGTTGGAGCCAATTTTATTTCCTATTAGTCAAGAATAAAAAAGCCTCCAGTCTCACATACACCGACTCCACAAAGAAAGACAGATATGCTACAGTTTGATTTCCTGGATCTGTCCTTGATTCAATGAGGAGGGGTTGTTAGATGAGGCCTGACAGACAAATACCCCATTTATAAGTTGAGATGCTGAAATGAGATCAAATTGTTAGAGCAGGCAGGTTTTTTAACTGGGAGGTTGCCCATGACTGTAGCAATGCAATCAAAAGTATTAGGTTGTTATGGTTTTTTTTTTTCAAATCCAATGTGATGATTATATTGAGAAATATTTAATTGGAAAGAAACTTCTGATGCTGTCCTGCACTCACAAATCTTTTTCAAGCTAATGCCTCTCCTATTTCTTAACAACAAAACCAGAAGCATAAATGGAAAATGAAGTCAACCTTAACAATATGTACCATTCCTTCATGAGCAAATTTAATTGTTCATCGTCTGCATATAGAGTGGTGTGCTGATATGGCAGCACAGAATATTCTGACTTCTCCCAGACTTTTAGGACACTTCAAGGTGTGATTATGGAAAGGAACATTCAAGCGATTGAGCAAGTTCTGTGTGACACATTACTTGAAAATGACAAGAAAATGACTGCTTCTCTGAGGAGGTAGATGTTGCTGCATGTAAACATACAGGAAAATGTAATTTACTACATTTTGCTTGTGGAAGCAGTTATTTTTATTACTTAAATGGAAAGACAAGACTCTTACAGTATTATTTGGTATTAATGAGTTAGCTCTTCTTTCCACATATTCAACTTTCTTCTGCATATACCTGGATATTCATTTTTTTGAGAACATGATAGAAAATACGGCCCTGAAAAATGAGTTATGAATTTTTAAGAGCTCTTAAACAGACGCTTTAGAAATTATTTCCACATCATTGTGCCATTTCTTCTATGCTATTTGCTACCCCCAAAATAACTTGTAATGTTTTAGAAATGTTGAGACCTTTAAGTGTATTTTAAATCTCTTTCTGTGTACATGTGTGAGCATAAAATTTCATGGGTTTTTGTCAGCTGAATGTAACATGCTTGGGAACCCTCTCTTTAGAAAGCTCAAATCTGTAGAAATGGTGCTGTTTAAGAAAATCTGTGTTTTTTCAACTTTATCAAGTGGGCAATACCATCTTTCTCGACAAATCCAACCCAATGTCATTCAATGGTGTATAACTGTGATGCATCATTAAATACTGAACATTGGTTATGTAAGTGCTGCAGGACTTAGTTTTGTTGGCTGCACATAAAGACTGGTGAAACTTGGCCAATAAGTTTCCACAGTGTAAAGAAAGCACAGGAATGCTTTGTGGTGCTGGTCTTTTAAATAGGAGTTAGCTGGAAATGAAGTTGGAGATATGCAGCAGTACAATTTACAGACTTGAGAGAGCTGCTCAGAATAAGTGGTCAGAAACACCTTGGCTGTGAACTTGGCTGATCTGAACCTGCTGTGGGAATTATCCCTGTTATTTAAAATAAAATATCTAGTTTATTTACACTTAAATTCTGATTGCTTAGACACCAAGCAGATGTTTATTTTCTAATATTATTAGTTATTCAGTCAGTCTGTGTATCAGGCATTAGTAACTATACATAAAGTTGTCTGTCTGTGGCTATTTCAAGCAATTAACAAGTTTAAATGCAATTGCTGTCATATGGGTGCCCATTTTGTCCTATTTATAAGCTTGTTTTTGAAGTGTTTCTGTAGTTAGGTACGAAACATACATTCAGACAAACTTAGGTCTATCTGCTGAGTTTCCCAGAACAGTAGAATGAAAGATTTTTGCAGAAAAATATGTTTACATTCAAAGGCAATTTCTAACACTTCTGCTGTTTATAGCACAGCTTTAAATCTGGTCAAGTTAAAAAAAAAAAAACAAACCAACAAAACCATGAACTGAAGAAGTGCCATTTCTTTGTTCCCTGAATTCAGTCCAGTTTGGTGCACTCATAAACTATAGAACATTACAATTTTCTTTCTTTTAGCTGCATTTCATAGGAAGGATTGGCAGCAGGCCAAAATAATAGCTGAACTCAAACAGTTTTAAGGGTTCAGGTCCAGGTTGCTGACCAGAGCAGCTGCACTGTGAAGTGCTGGAGCAGTGGGGAAAGAGGAGGAGCAGTCAAGGTTCTGCTCCTCAGCCACACCCTCCAGACCTGCCACGGAGCATTATCACTTTGCCATATCCAGGAGGCCATAGAAAAGATAATTTTCACCCATGGGGTTATTGCTGACAGTTCATATATTTGGTCCTGAACATAAAGTTGAAGAGTTGTTGCTGCAGCTGATTTGTCCATTACTAAGCAGTAGGGCACTGGGGAGGACACTGCAGTTGAGCTGGCAAACCTGTAAAGTCTATCCATTAAAACAAACAAACCATTAAAAAAAAAAAAAAAAAAAAAAAAAAAAGGGGTGGAGGGTGCAATGCTTCAAGGATTATTTTGAGAGGAAATGAATGAAACTGGTAAGCCAAGTCTTTGGAAGTAATGGTTTGCCAGATTTGTCTGTGCAGCCCTTACTGCCTCCCCTGGGTGAGTGCATTGTGGTACAGCCTTCCACAGTGTGATATTGCAGAACACCTGCAATGCTCATTGCACAGGCTGGACCATAAGAAAGGACAAAATTTTGTTTGTACAAACAGCTGCAATGTGTGAATGTTTGCTCTTGCCACTCACATGTATCTTAAAGTTTTCTTCTGACTGTGGATGCTGTTGGATGCACATTTAAGGGGGGGGGGATGTGTGTGTGTGCAAACACACCTGGAATTGAGGAAATGAGGAGCTTTCTGTTGCTCACAAAAAGAACTATCAATTTCCCAGAAGAAGAATGCTGTAGGGCCAGTTTAAACATTTTAGTTCTGTAGATGTATGACTTGAAGCCCTGGGTAAAAGCTGGCTGAATATGTCATAGACATGATTTGTCTTTGGATGATAGCAGCATCTCTCATAAAGCACTCCACTCAATCTATGGAATGATATTAGTAGTGAATGTGGAGAATGCTCTTTTCCAGTAGCTTGAGGTGTACTTATATGAAGCTAGCTGGTGAGTGACATGGTAAATAAAATCCAGAGGAAAAATGATACACAGTTTAAGATGTATTTCAGTGACAGGCAATGCAGCAGCAAAGGCAAACAGAGATAGAGCCCTGCAGTTAGTATGTGAAAATAAGAGGAAACAAATGCCTTCAAGAAGTAATGGTCCCTTGAATCTTTTATCTGTTATCCCAAATTAGACTGGGAAAGACCTATTTAATGGAAAAAAACTATCCTGCTTCATCTTTTACTAAATCTTGTATATTCCCTTCCTCAGCCCCCACATTTATGAAATGCATATTAGGAATAGAATTGTTCCATTTGGTGAAGAATGTATCAATGCACATATTAACAGTGTAGATGTGTGTGTAGGTACATTATTTCACCATCTACATAGTTTAAACCACATTTTCTTGTATCTTTCTGTCACTATTTCTAGCACCAGAATTACATTAGTCCCCATAGTGGATCTCCATTTCTGACAGTAGATTTCTCAGCAAATGAAAAATCATTTAGTCATTTCTCTCTAATTAGTTGTGTCTCTAAATACCTAATTATCACTGGGAACAAATTGCATGCTACAAAGATAATATTATGGAGAGCTGTTAATCTGTTAAGATGCTGGTTTTGAGTTTTGTACAGATGATGCAGCTGTTAAAACAGAGTTTTTGCCACCTGGACGTATCATTACCATTTTATTGTAAATTTCAGAAGCAACTGATGGGAAGCCAGAGTATTGGAATTGGCTTCTTTAAGCGTTGTATTTGTCAGATAAAGAAATGTATCCTTATGTCCTTCATAATCCACTCTTTTCCATACTTGAAGCTACTTTGGCATTCTTAGAAGGTGAGTCTGTGGCAGCAATAAAAATTAAATGTTCTTTAAGGGTTATTTGGTTTGTTAATAGCTTGGTTTGCATTGTCCACATATACGTGGCAAGATAGAATAACACAGTAGATTCATGGAGTTTTCAGCCAAATGCAATCTGCATAGAAATTGCACGTTTCTGTAGAATACTTGACAATTATGCTTAGGTGGCTTAACTGTAATTAACGTGTAATGTGCCCTTTGGCTAGAAAGGAGAAATTACCAGGTACTTACCTCATGATTATTTCAGCATGCTCTGCACAGTTATGGTTTGTGGCCATAGCAGTGCAGAGTCCTGAGTATCCTCAGCTCATACTGAAGTCCACTGGTGCTGAGTATCTCCAGGACCTCCTAGATGAGGTCCTGAATCCCTGAGAAATATGCAGTGACTGTATGTAAAGCATAATTTATAGCTGATGCCTGCATAGAAGTAATGCCACTGCTTGTTAATGATATCATCAAAAATTCCCAGCTCAAGGACATTCCTGATCACCGGAATTATAAAACTTTATTTGTAGCAAACCTCCCTTTTGAGCTGAAGTTTTGGATTTTCTGATACTCCTTTTTTTCCTTTTTTTATAGAAATTCTTCAGGCAAAAAGAATTTAAAGGTGACATGTATGAACTAGAGTGATTTCAGTTTTAGAGGTAAAAACAGCTGTACACACATTATGTGTTTGTATTGATCTGCTAATATGAAACCTATAAAAATGTGGACTGCTAATAAGTTGAGAGTTCTAATTAGCAGTCATCATGCTGCCACATCTTCTATGTAATCAAATCAGCAAAAATACTAACAATATGAAAGAGAGGTGCTTGAAGAAGCCTGTTAGCAATCTCACAGGAATACATCTAAAATTTATGCCCTATTTTACTTTCATGAAAAAGTTAATTAAACTAATCAGCACTTCAAGAACCACAGGAGAAATCCTGTCCCAAATTCTGTGTACAGACAGCCTTGAAATGGGAATGAGGACATAACCACACTGTGTCCCTTGCCAGAATCTGCAGGGCCCTGTGAGGGTGCTGTGAGCATTGTGACCTTCCCCTGTTGTGTTGGTCAGTCCCAGTGGACTCAGATTCTGCATCTGTGGGGTTTTGGAGATGTTGTAGGATTCATCATTTGCTGTATCCAGAGATATACGTGCTGGGTTTTGTTTTCCTCTGGGTCTGCCCACATTGGTTTCTTAATCCTTTTGTCCCCTCTCCCATAGCACAGAGCTGGCTGGGTGATGATGAGCATTCTTTGCACTGTTTGGGGATGGAGACAGAGGAGCCTGAGGAGCTGGGCTGGGAGCCCAAGCTGGCCAGAGATGAACAGAAATCAGTGCACGAGCTGGAGCAGAGAGAGCAGGACCCTGAGGCTGAGACTGTTCCTTCCAAAAAGGTTCTTCCCCCAGAGGGCTGGGCACTGAACAGTGTCCCAAGGGAAGTGGTCACAGCACCAAGCCTGGCAGAGCTCAAAGAGCTTTGGGACAACACTCTTGGGCACATGGTGTGACTCTTGGGGTGTGCAGGGACAGGAGTTGGCCTCGATGATCCTTGTGGGTCCCTTCCAACTCTGGGGATCACAGCATGGTAAAACACACCAGAAGCCTGTGATGCCTTAAACCAGGGAAGCTGTGAGTGAACATCTCCTTGCATCCAAGTTGGCTTCAAGGAAACTGGTTTCAAACTCCAACTTTTTCTGGTAAAAGAGAGAAAGGGAGGTTCTGAGCCTGCTTACTTCAGAAGAGCCAAGCCAAAGTAAGCAGAGCCCTGGTACCTAAGGCACACAATGCAATAGTTTGACAAATTTTATTCGGAGAAGACATTATTTAGCTGAAAGCCACAACTGTGAGCTAGATTGAAGAGCAAGAGAAACATGAAGGCTATTTTTCAGTGATGATCGAATGGACCAGCATTGCTGAGTAATTTAGTTTTGGTGGCATTTGATTCCTCCGTGTTGTGATGTCTGCGAGGCAGCTTCTGTTTCCGGCACTCCAGCTGGGTTATTTGTTAGAATATTTGCCATTTTGTGGTTTTTTTCCTAGTGCTGGGAAGCCTTAATCACGGGTCAAGCCTGCATTGTTTTAGGCACTAAATGAACTCAGAACAAAGATGCAGTTCTGCTGCCATAGAGTTTATAATCTAAGTACAAAACAAGAGACAACAGATGGGTCTAGACAGACGGGGGAGCATAAGGAAACAATGTGACAGTACTGGGCAGCCAAAAAGTCAGTGTTCGAGGGAGAGCAGCAGGCCAGCTATGAGTTTTCTATAGGCAACATATCAAAAACAGGATCTGAAATGAGATAATTAAGACAGCTTTGCAGATGGCTATAGGGAATTCCTTCTAAGAATGAGGCAGTTTGGTGGGGAAGTGCTTTGGAAGTAAAGACAAGCATTTTCTGGTTTAGGGCATAGAAAGTGGGAAATATAAGCAGAAAACACTCAGATAGTGGCAATATAACCAAAAATTTTAGATAAGTTCATGGGGTTTTTTGCAGCAGCATTCTGTATAGGTAGAAGTGAGCTAAAGCTCCATGCCCTTGGTCTATTTTGTAAGTGAGGACGACTGTGAAGAATGCTCCTTCCTCATCCTCACTGAAGGATTTCTCCCTCATTATATCAGCAGACATTTCTTGGCCATGGAGAATTTGATGAGATTCACTTTTGAGCACATAAAATAGTTTTTTTGGGCATGCAGGCTACAAAACACTTCTGAGCTCACAGAATTCAAAGACTACTGAAACAAAAGCCTGGATTTGGAAGTCAAATAAATTTTTTTTCTCAAACAGAACAGAAAAATAATCACAAGACCATGTTTGATTGTACTGGACAGTTGGTAAACAACTTGACAGCAGTTTCATCTTATGGTTACATTAGCTGTTATTTTATATGGCAGTTGTATTTGGCAAATTACAATTTCCCTTTGAAAATGATCCTTGGAAAATAATACATGACAGTTTAAAGTGCCATGGTCCATATATGCAAATTAATAAATGCAAGATAACTACATACAGCTGGATGGTGTTAACTGAGTTAAAAGAGCCTTTGCTCTAGGATCTCTCCTTTTAATATTTCAGTATCCAATTGCTTTTTTAATAAAGTTTTCTATATTTAAAATGAAAATTGCTTGCAAAAATATATAAGCATTGTTTGCTTTCAGTTTCTGTGCAGTACATGAAGAAGATAAGAGCTCTGAGTATCTCTTAACAAAATGAAATCCCTCCATATGGCACCCTTCTCCCATTAAGATGTATAATATGAACCCAAAAAGCATCTTTTAAAATAGTTTTATAGCTGAAATGGGATTTTAGTTTAGCTTAATTTGTGAATTGCCAGAAGCAAGAATTATCCTTAATGCTGTCTGTATAAGGCTGCTCCCACAGCTGTTCTTAAGCAATTCTATATCAAAATAACCAGGAGCTGTCTCACATTCATCCAGAAGTTAGGTTTCTAATCTGAATTAATCTGAGTTTCCTTGATAGTCAACAGAAAGAACGAAGCACTTGGACAGGACATCTTGTCCTGTTCTATTACATGAGTTCGAAATAAAATTATCTTCTAAATCTCAGTCTTCAGTATCTCTGTTCCTCTTCTACAGAGGGAGCCTGGATGATTAGCTTAGACTCCTCACCTCACTCTAGGCAGCTGGAGTTGGAGGAGATTAAAAACAACCTTTGAAACTGAGCGGAACTGCCTTTTATTCCAGGCTGTCACATGCAGCACGGTGCTGAAATTCACAGACATATCTGCCCAGCCAGCTTGGGAGAATGAAAGGAGAGTCTGCACAGAGCCAGGACAGAATAGGTACAGCAGTTACCCTGGCAGCTTCGCAGCTCCAGGGCTGTGCAGGTGAGCAGTGACCAGGAGCTGGAACAGGAAATCACCTTGAGAGACTCATGTTTGATGTGAGGTAACCCCAGTGCCGTGTTTTGAGTGCTGTGTAAATAATTAACAGCCTCACACGCTGTGATTCTGACATAAAGAAGAGGCTTTACTTACAAGAGCAGTATTTTTTCGGATGACTGGACTGCTCTCATATCAAACTCTTTGTTTCAGCTGTGAGGGCCTCACCTGAGTGCGCACAGCATCTTCTGTGCTTGGGGTCACTGCTGACTCTGCAGCCTGGCAGCATCTGTGGTGCTGCAAGGAGCAGATTTGGGAAATGCAGATTGGGAACTTGCAAGAGTCTTTCTTCAGCTGCAACATACTTAATTCTCAGAGCTGCTTGCCAGATGCAGATACATTTGATTGAGTGCAGCAACCATGATTCTGTCTCACCTGCTCTCATCCATAATCTGCTTTATAACTTTCTCTGTTAAAAGTTCTGGTAGCCCTGCTGTTTGAAAGACTTTTATAGAGTTTTCAGAGCCTGTAAAAGAAGCCTTTTCCCTAAATCATATTTTTTAAAGTGCTGCTCCGAGTGATTTGACATTTTTTCAAAAGTAAGATAAAAGTTTATGTACTTGGAAATTATGAGCCTAAGAAGTATGCACTTTATATTTTATTTATTTTGATAGCTTATGTTATGATACATTTGATAGATCCTGAAAGACACTGTCAGTTTTAAAGATACAGCCAATAAACTTTTGTTAGTGGGGAAAATGTGCCCCATAATGATCACATGCCTTTGTCTATGCAAAGACATTGTATCAGCCTTATGACATTTTTTATTTTCAAACTTTTTTTGGTGTGTTTTTGACCAGGGTTACATAATTCCAGAAAAGGAATATTTGACTAACAATGGAAGGGTCAAAAATCTCGGGTATGCAAATTCTCTGGGATTATAATCCTTAAAGAAAACAGGTAAAAGATAGCAATGATACATTTTCTTATCAAGGTTTAGACCATATATATGTATATATATAGTTCTAATACCAACATACTGTTAGTAAAGTCAACTGGACTTATGCAATTTTGCTAACCAGGCAGAAAGAGAACCAGAACCCCAGACAGCCAAATATTTGATTAACCCATTGCATGTGAGACTGATCATTAATACCAGCTTAAGATACGACAAACAACTCTTCTGAAACCTTCAACATTAGCTTTCAAAATAAAATATGTTTCCTCCTAATGGAACAAATTTGGAGGGCAGTGTGGAAATTCATTGAGTTGAAAATATGAATTAATCAGTAATGCTATTTGAAATAGCATCAACGAGATGGATTTTTCAGCTAGAAAAAAAAATTGAATTGCAATTACCAGGTGGAAGAGTTTAAACAGATACCTTAAGTTTCTGGCAGCCTTCAACCAGTTTGATTGGTGGATTACAAGGTGACAGCAAGACCAACACAAAAGTCTTGTGCATGTTCTGAGGTGCAGTACAAGCAGAACTGCAGTGTAGAGATAAGAGACTCCTTAAACTCCTGCCAAGCAGTTCTGCTGGTTTTGTTCTATTTACACTGATCCCACAGTCAGCACACGCGAGGGGTTTCTTTGTCTTGTGAAGGACCAATAATTCTGAAATTTCATAAGGGTAATACTGTGATTTTTACTGAAGCAGGAACCCCTTCACTGATAGGTTTTGCAGGCAGAGTACAAGCAGTTGTTACTGTCATTGTTTCACAGAATGATATAAAGTATTTGTTTACAGGCATATTTTTAAACTGAGGAGAGATTTGAGTGTTTTATAGCTGTAAAAATCTTTGCAATTCTGCCAGAGCATGTCTACATGTGCAATGCCTCACTAACATCTCCTTTCCACATCCATTCTGTATCACAAATATCTCTCCACCCCTTCCTACTAAATGTCAGAATACATTTACTCTGTCTGTATCCCCTTGACAGTAAAAACAATAGCAAATTTGGAGGTTTTGTCTGAGGATATAATTTAATTACCTATAATAGTACTGTTTTTGAATAAATTTTCCCTACAACAGTATTTGGTTTTTAACACCTTTTCTAGGTGTCTTACTTTGAAAGAAAGCTTTAATACCTTTAATAAAGCTTTAAAAGCTTTAAAGCTTTTAAAGAAAGCTTTTATAATGGAAAATTGCTGCCATGTGGATAAGGCTTATTGAATTTATTTTTTTCTTGAGATGGTGGATAATGTACCATGGTGAATTTATGGTCTGCCACAGTGTGCAGTCAAGAAGCATCTCATTTTGGTTTTGAAAGGAACCATCTATGAATCTGTGAGTTTAAGGCAGGCAGCTGTGGGAACCTTGTCCTTTGCAAAGATTTGCACTTGGAAAATGCCCTGCCAGAGGAGCTGCCTTGGTGCAGTCCTGCAGTGAGAGGGCCTTTGCTGAGCTCTGCTCAGAGCCCTCCCTGGGCAGAGACCATTCCTGAATGTGAGGCTTGGTCTCCCTGCTACTGCCCCACTGTAAAGGTCTCTCCTGGGCAATTCATAAATTGACTACTTGCATTTAGCTATATCTATATATATTATATATCTATATCTATATCATCTATATCTATATCTAAATATACATAATATTTAGCTATATTTAGCTTATATTTAGCTGTATATATATATATATATATAAAACAATATACTCTGATAGATGTCTGTTACTTGTAGACAAATCACCCTTTTTCCCTTCTGTTTGGATGTCCTTTTACAGTGATTTCTGTTTCTGGTTTATTTGTGCTCTGAAATAAAGTGTGGCAAAACAGTATACATGAAATTATCCTGATGCTAAGAGCTGAAGTGTTTATAGTTGGTAAACCTAAGTATAGTGTATAATTAAAACAATTATTTCATCAAAAGATGCTTTCTTAAACTGCTTTGCAATTAGTGCTATTGAAATAGTTCTATTATTTTCCATGCATTTAATTTCTGTTTTGGTCTCTCCAAAGCACATTTTTTGTAGAAAGCAAAACAACTTCCATCTATAATTATAGTTTAAACAATTAGGAGTATGCATGATCAGATTAAAAGACTAAAGTAAGCCTTGCCATAATGGGACCAAAGCACAGGAGAATATTCTGTGGTGGATAACTCTGTTTAAGGTTATGAGCATATGGGTTTGTTTACAATATTTCCCAGTTTCAGGGATATTGTGTCACTGTATATTCCCATAGAGTTGGGAAAAGGATTTCCCACTGCTGACACATACTTTGCAAGTGTTTGCTGAATAGCACAGAGCTGGTTTATACATTGCAGCAGTAATGGATCCCTTGTTATGGGTTTGTTTGTAATATTGATTTCCCGTCAGTCAGATTTTAAAAGAGCTTCACATCCTTGTCGTGCATCTCTGGTCTGGATGCTGCAGGTATTAGCCTCAGATTGTGAAAGAGATTTGCACAGAGAATGTTTGGTATGCACAGTTGCATTAAGGCTGATGGAAAATTGGTTTGAAGCAGTGCCTGCTCTGAGAGCCTTTCTGCAGTTCTGGTGTTAAGTGTCCTGAAACCTGTGGGCACATCTTATCTTTCCACAAATATTTTTGTGGAAGATGACTGTGGGGAAGGAAAAAATCACCTGAAGCTCCTGAGAGTGTCACTAGATGCTTCCATTAAGGGATAGACCCTTCTCTGTTGACAGAGTGGGTCTCTGTAAGGGTCTGGTCTGGACACCTGAAATTGAAGTGTGAGGTGAGTGCATTGACATGAGGGTAGGCAAGTGTGAGGATGCCTTCAGGGAAAGCTTAACAACGTAAGGAATATTTTGGAAATCAAGAGGGAAAAGTCCAAGAGATAGGAAATCTACAGAGACCTGTCCTTTCCTTCAGTGCTGAAAACCCCAATCTCTCCCATGTTTGGTCTGGCAGGTTGGGGATGGTGTTAGCCTGGGACAGCACCAGTTCCCCTAAAAGCTCCCAGTTCGAGGGTAGAAATGGAGCTTACCTGGTGAGGATTCCACAGGGCACTGAGCCCCGTGTGGAGGTTCTTTGGATCCATCACATCCTTCCCAGGGAAGACTGGGAACAAACAAACAGCAATGAGTGCAGACAGCAGCAAATCCCAGTGATCCTTCTGTCCCAGAGAGAGCAGAGCCACAAAGAGGAGGCCTCGTGCATCCAGAATTCTCCACTCGCTACAAAGCTTCAAAATGCAATCAAGAGAGATTAGTCATGCAGAAAATGTCTAAAGCATAATTTCATTATGGCAGTAAGAACCACAGCGTCCGACTGTGTGTTCCCTGTCTGGTTCCTGTGCAGGGTTTGTGCACTCCTGGCATGAGAACAGGGCTTTCTTCACTCAGTAAGGTAAAGGATCTCAGAAGGGCTGCTGTCCTATGGGGTTTTTTTTCTTTTAAACAAGAATTACAACTTTTTTTTACATCTCTTTTTTGATGCACTTAAGCTTTTGTCTGTAATTTCACATCTAGGAAGACCTTTTGTAGGCAATACATGTTCTGCTTCCTTTTTCCCTGGCTTTTGTTCATACTTAAGTTTCAAATGTGGGGTTTGTCCCTATTAAGGGACAAGGTTCAACAGCTTTCAGCACATTACTAGGAGGATTAGAAAATATTGTTGGAGTGGGAACATGCAACTGACCTTATTCAAAGTTTTCCTTACTGAAATTCAAGTAGATGATACGAAAAAATATGATATTTACAGCTTACTTTCAGGTGGGATTTGTGTTGGTTGTTTACAGATCAACAAACCCAAAATACATAGACAGTTTGATTATTTCAATTTTGTTTTTCTAATCTAGAAGCGTCTTTGTTTAATTTGCTAAAATTATTTTATTTACTAAACAGTGAAGACATCCATATTTTCAGATAATTTGTTTTTGTAATTGCTCACACCTATGTACGTTCTTTCCAGTGCCTTTCTGTCATGTTGGTTTTTCTGATGAACTGACTCCAACTCTGTTGACTTTCCAGGTTGTCTGCTTGATTCCTTATTTTCACAGAGTTTAGGATACGAATTGTTAACTTACCTACTCTGATGATTTGTTTATCAAAGTTCCTTTAAGCTCCCATCCTTTAGGTTTCCTGAGTTCAGGCTTTAGACATTGCGTTAAATCTGTCTTGCTGAAAGGGTGAAAGAGCCTTTTTAGCACATGATCATTCCTTCCTCAGAACTTCCAAAGTGTGATCAAATCCCTTCCTCTTCCCTGAGTATAAAGTGGAGCCTTTCTGAAGCCATTGATTTGATTTTCATATATCCCACATTATTGTCCCAGACATGTAACTTCATGTTTTGTTCCAGTGGCAAAGCAACTGGTAAGACAATGAAAATTTAAGAGATTTTTTTTTCCTATGGATGCCATCCTCACCACTGCTGACTGTTCTCTTGTGCCTATCCCTGTCACTGCCACGTTTTCCCATAAATTAAAAGGATGAAAAATATGGACCTGTTGGGGGAGCACTGTAAAAAACTTACTCAATAACAATTCCTGTGACAGCTGGTTTTGCAGATATTTATGTTTATTTTGTCCTGCTTTAATCTCTTTTATAGCAGTCCCATCTCATCCAAATGTTTCACATAATCTGTGCATATTATTTTAGCTTTGTTACTAATATGATCGCTCCTATCCTTTCTTAACACTTCTTTCAAAGGGCAGTTGAGCCCACTGGAGCCTTGATTCCTCTTTGGACAGGTCTTTTTGGTGATTTTTCAAATCTTGGCAGGAAACCTTCCAGATTTGGATGTCTCAGCTAAGTGCCCCAAGTCAGGCGGGCTGAATTTGAGATCTCTGTCCCCATCACAAAACCCCAATCTACCTTGATCTGATGGATTTCTCTGATTTAAGCAATCTGTTCCCACACTGTAGTGTACTTCTCTCAGTCTTCACTTCCTAATCTTATTCCCTATCTTTCCCACTTCCTTCTCTGCAATTTATCTCGTCTCAGACCATTCCCCTGTTGCCCCATGCTCAGCTTACCTCCCCCACTGCCCCTTTCTTCCCTGTACTGTTTGTTTCATCTGTCCCTGCTATGCCCATTTCATCTCTTGTTCCCTTGAATGTTTTGTTTTTCCATTGGGATAAAGCATATTCTTGTATTTTTAGAATCCTGTAAAAATTGATATGGCTGTATCTATTTTTTTCTTAATTATCATATTGCAGTTTCAAATAATATTATGCCTAATTCTACTATGGTGTTGTTCAGTTTATTTCTATTTAACTAATGCTGTAGAGCAGTATGTTGGGCAGAAAGCTTTGTACTATAATTGGGTAACAAATTATTATTTTCTTCTCGTGTTCAGTGAACTGGTTTTGCAGATCTTTCAGCTCAATTCATTATGATCAAATGGAGAAGCATTTGTTTCAATAAGGTTTTAATCTCTAGGACTATCTTTTGCATCAGTGACTTCTCATTGTTAATTGCTTTCTTGTCCCCCATTAAGGTGTTCTTGCAAGTGCTTCATCCAAACTAAACTCCTTTTCCACACACATGCAATTTGAAAAGACTCTTTTCTGCTTTTTAGGTGAAATAACCATTGTTGCTTTCTTAATCCATCAGTATGGATTTTGTGTATTATCCTCCCTTGATAATGACAAAAACTGTACAAAATCACCTCTCCAAGGGATTTTAGAAATGTCCTGAATTTCTCCCCACATACATCAGAATGTAAGAAATCATTTTATTATTTCATAGCACCAATTAGGATTGCCAGGGCACCTAGTATGTGCTGGATGTTTGTGAGTGAATTATCATTAATATTAATGATTTGAGAGGATATGCACTGACTGGAGTACACTCCTGATGTCTCAGAGTCATTCTATTGAGAAAGTTCTTTTATTATGAGTTCTCTGAACCTGTTGCTACTTTAAACCCCATAAAGGGCATAGAAAAGAAAGACTTCAAACTACCATTTTAAATATGTAAAGAAAAATATTACATGCCGAAATAACAAAATCAGGAGATGAGTTCAAGTGGTTCTCTCCCTTTTCAAAAATCAATTGCTTGTGAATTTATTATTTTAACACAGCTGACAGAACACACAGAAGGAATTCAGTAATGAAAAGCATTTGGGGATTTGACAGGTCTTGGCTGAAATGATGTCCTTTGAGACCAGCACTTGAAGGCAGAGGTGAAAGCAAAAATTGGTTTACCTGAAGATCTCTGTATATGAAATCTAAATTTTCAAGGGAGACTGCCTGCCAGCATGAGGGCTTATCTTTTGACACATCCAACCTGAAATCTATCAAAATCTGGAAACTTCCTGACTTTTCATTGTAACATCTGTACATGTTATTTTCTAAACAAAACTTTGTTTCCACATGTGCTAAAACTTTCCTGGAAATTTTGTGCAAATTCAAGTAATTGAATTTTGTGGCTTACTCGTGTATTAGTTTGCAAAATAATTTAGCCCAGTTCTCTCTGTCAAAAAAAAAACCCAAAAAACCCCAAACAATCCAAACCAGTTGTTAAATGCATAGATCTACTATTGTTATCTACTATCTACTATTACATAGATCTATCTATTGCTCCATAGATCTACGAAGGGTTTTTATTGACAGTTTTTAATATCAAACAGTATCTTTTTTACTTGCATTGGAACTGCAAGGCCAGTGTAGATAGGTAGGACTGAGGTAGATGGTGATCTTTCTTACACACCATTAATGTGATCTTTCTTACACACCATTAAGGTGATGGCTGTGGAACAGGATGTCAGAAATATCACCTGAAGCCTCTGAACTCTACACAGTGTAACTGAGAGCTGGCAGGGATTTGCAGAGCTTTTATTGCTTAGTCCATTTTTGCTTAAAAGAAAAGTCCAGCTAAACGTTCATGTTCAGCCTGAATTTAAGAGTCTGTGGGTTAAGGAGGTCTGGGGGTGTGTTTGTATTGCCCTGGACATTTCAGAGCAGTGCAGAGGTGTTTGTTTTGCTCACACATCACACACCAGGCAGCAAAGCTGTGTCCCTGACAGAGGTTACAGGGGGTGGCTGAGTAACAGGAACACCAATTACACCCAAAAAGAAAATGAAAACCGTCGTGGTCTTCTAAAGAGCCATTCTATCCATGCATGCTGTAATATCTAACAGACATAGAGCACGTTTCTGTGCAGTTTTAAATATTACTCTGAGGTGCATCTAACCTAGCAACTGAAATCTGTGCAGGAAAATTGGCTGTGCTCTAGGAACTCTTGCCCAGCACCCAGAGCATGCACAGAATTACACCATCTAAAAGCAATCCTTTCTTGGAGTCATCCTCATACATATCGCTGGAGACCAGATTACTAGTTATATATTTATTTACATGTTCAGTAGAAAATTCAGCCTTGTGTTCTCAGGCAGAGCCAAGCCCTGCAGCTCTCAGAGCTGAGTCACATTAGATGGCACAGTGATGCACCAGATTCATCCCCCTGAACTGTGCAAACCAGGAGATATTGCTTGCATTTGAAAATACTGGCAGCAAAGTGTGTTAACTCTCATGTGATCACTGGAATGTTCTGTGCTAGCCTTTGAAAGCATAAGATGTAAGAAAAATATGATAATATGAAAAAATCCATAACCTCCTGTCAGACATCGCAATTGCTCGAGTGTTCAGCAGGAGTTAAAGATGGATAAAAAGTACAAGATATAAACCTTAGCAATGAGGAGCAGATGAGCTGCGTTCAAGACTAATAGATTCTTCATGAAAATGTTGTGACATTTATTTTCTATATTAAAAATTCAAATGCAAGTGTTTAGTATGTCTCATACATATCAGTTCTTTCTGTAATTCTGGGACTGGCACAGTTTTGCCTTTAGTCATTTGGGTATTGCTTTTCCATCCACTTTGATCACATTGTGCTTCTGGAATATTCCCACCAGTTATCCTAAGAACTGTGATAACTGAATCTTGTTTCATCTGTCCTAGAAACTAAAATATCATGAAGGAGAGTCTCAAATAAAACTATGGAGGAGGAAACCACCCCCACGCCCCCTAAATGTTTATTAGCACCTTTAATATAAATATTTTTATTAATAAGAATCTAACCAACCATCTCAAAAAACTATGGTGTAAATATATGTATAATAAACATCCAACATCTTTTCTTTCCTACACAAAGGAAAGCATTTATCATTCTGGTAACACAAGGGACAGAAAACAATGCCAATTCACAAAGAAAACCTTTCATGATTTAATATTGTTGTTTTGTCCCCTTAGATCCTAGAATGATAAATATTGTCCCTCCTTTTGTCAGTATCAGAAGCACTTTCATATGTGGAATAAAGGCTCATTCATTATAATCGAACTGGTTTTTTTCTAGGTTGCTTTTTCCAATCTGGTTCAGAATACATCATGCCAGTGATACTGTGCCAGCTTTTTTGTGGTTGTTCCAAAGCTCCACGGGTACCTGTGATGCTACCAGTTTGATTTCTGTTTATGGGGTTTAAAAGGTTTTAAAGTCTCAAGGTTTTGAAGTCCTCACTGTATGTGGGACTTCATTACATTGAGAGATGTACAAACATGTACCTAATCCAGCCTGGGCGTGCAAATCAAGTTTCCATGGAGTGTGATCCTCTGGGNTGTGTGTGTGTTTGAGCAATTGTTTTGAAAAGTTCGCTCAGTTTTTCTTTTGCACCCAGGCTTAAAGGCACAGGATTCATCTTCTGGGCATAGAGTGGTGATAGGAGATACACATCATAAAGTCAGTCCAAGACAGTGGGACTTCATTACATTGAGAGATGTACAAACATGTACCTAATACAGCCTGGGCGTGCAAATCAAGTGTCCATGGAGTGTGATCCTCTGGGAAGCCACAGGCAAAGTCTGTTTGGTCTGTTCTGGCGTGGCACAAAGGAGGAGGGAGCGCATGGACAGCCCTGTGGAGGGCATGGAAGTTTCCTCTAACGTTTTCAAGCACTTTCTGTGCTCTTTGCTCCTGAGAAGGGGCTGTGAGGGGTCATTGCTGTGACCTTTATGCAGAACACAGGAGTCATTCCAGGTGAAATGTCCGTAGCTCCATCCTCACCCCAGCCAGCCAACAACAACCCATTCTGGTTTTGTCTAGTATTGCAGTATTTCAGTAACTCAAAACATACCTTGATTTCAAAATGTGTTTTTGGCAAATCATGTCAGTACTCTAAATAGACTTATATTATTTTCAGAGGGGAATACACAAAGGTTAAGCACAGTATGATTTAAGAAGAGCTGTTGGTTATGGTGTGGTGCCACCCCATCTCTCATTCAGTGATGGCTTTAGGAAACACAGTCATTGAACTAAACCTAGGCAAACTATCTAATCACTGTATTAGCATGTATTAGTTAATTTGTGTGTAACACTTCGGAGATAACAAGCTCGGTATTTTAATACAGTTTCTCTTCCCTGGACACATCTCTTGTCTTCGTTTTTAAACCACTATGAAAAGGTCACTAAACATTGATTTTGTAAATGAAAGCTCCAAAATAGAACTTGAAAGAGCTAATGTTTGGGGGGAGGAAAAAAAGTGTGAAAATTCAACGTGTTTAAGTCAGAACATGAATTTTGGGGCTCATCTTTAGCTCTCTTAGCAGTCTCAGCAGTGATGTACCTCACTCTGGAGGCTGTTTGTTCTCGCAAGGACCTCCTGGCCCTACTTCCCTCCCCTTGAAACCCATCCCAGTGGGTCAGGAGAGGATTAAACCCCTCTGCCTCAGCCTCTGTGCACATGAGGCAGCTCCGTGCCCTGCTTACACTGGCACAAAGGATGGCTGTGTCCTTGGGGCCACCCCAGAGAGGAAAACACGTTTTTGTCCCTTTTGCAGCATGAGTAGAGAATGCACCAGTAAATACATCAAAGAGGAGAAGTTGCATGAGAACTGTGCACTAGTTAGAACACAGTTTTTAAAATCTTGAATGTACATATTGTTCTTAAAGCACATGTTATTCATGTTTCAAATAATGAAATAAGGCTGGCTGCATTTAGATTGTTCACCATCTACTTCATTGCTCTTAAAGAAATTATTAGGCCATGGTTCAAATGTGAACAATTTTTTATCTCTCTTTCATCTCATCTATCTCATCTATCATCCAAATAGTGGATGTTTGTATCTTTCTTAGAAAAGAGTTGCCCACTAAAATGAGAAATCATGAGAAGGATAAATAATATAAATGATTTTTAGGATGTTTGCAACTTTTAAAACTACCGTACCGCCTCCTTACACTAGTACAATGCAAAGAGATGAAAGAAAGTGGAAAGGAAGTAGTGTAGTCTTAGCAACATCAGATCCACAAAGAAAATTGCTGATTATTGGAAGTCTATATACTAAATACTTTGCAGTGAAATGGTGTGCTGACTGAAGTTCAACAGAAAAAGAAGCAGCAAAAATAAGATTGGAAAGTGAAGGGCTGTTTGGAAGGAAGGCATTGGAAAGTAGTGTAGGAAAAAGTCAGAAATCCTAGATATTCTTCTTGTTGTATTGTCCAAAAGAGACAGAACAAACAAAACTCAACTCACAGGATCACACATCTGGATACAAACCTTGCAGAGGTTTATATCAATCCCTCTTATCTCTGGCTCTTCCTCTTTTGGGGGATAATTCCTTATAATTCTGAACTTCACATATTGCCAAGTTCCATTTCCACTACAGCTTTTGTTTTACTCTCACCTTTTAAGATAGGTGTCATAAAATGTGGTGTCCCACCTTTTAGAAAAGAGGTGGTTTACCACTGATTACCTGCTATTTTCATTCTTTGCACCCAAAATTGCAGCAAGCTTTTAATAAACTAATCCCAAGCATGAAGCATGATTTTTATTGTCACCTTTTTTCCCATTCTTTATGAAAATCGATGTTTTCTTATGGCTGCTTCAGAGTCTCGAGTGTATGGTGTCTAATGGTATTGCTTTATAGTTTTATATTACATCTTTATAACTTAGGATAATTATTTATAGTTGCAAATCATAATGCAGCAGACTGTAGGAAACAGAATGGTGTATTGCTCTGCAAAGGGAGAGCAGATTCATGGTTTATTATATTATTATGTTATAGAAGGCACTTCAGGGGCTACAGAAGAAAGTTTCTCAAATTGTAGCAGTTCTCAGAAGCTGGCAAGTACAAAACAGGTTTCATTCAAAACACTCTTGGATCATTATCACTGTATATGTAGCCATTAAAGTCTTATTGAAAGATAGGAAATCAGGAAATAAGGGAACCAAAGCTAAGTTTTTCACATGTGATCAAAAAGCATATGGGGAAAAAATAGAGGGGGAAAAAGGTCAGCAGTTAAATAGCAAATAGAAGCCTCAATGCAATTTCTGCTTTTAAAAAACAGATGGGAGATTCAGCAGAATTGCAGTGAGGGAGTTCTAATGTCCTGCTGAAGGTTCGCTTCTCCTTCATCACATAGTAAAAGCTTTTTTGAAAATGCTGAAATGAAAACCAGCTCCTAATCACATCCTGGAAATACAAAGACAGCATGATGCTTTGTACAGCACACCAGTTTTGATGAAAATATTTGGAACAATGCACAGCATTGCTCTGAATTTTGCCTGTTGTCTAAAACAACCATCCTGACGTTGGAAAACTCCAAGCACTGTGTATCTCTTACCACATCTTCCTGTCCCTGGTTTAATTTCTGCCATTTCTTACTGGCACGAATAGTGATGGGAATGGGCTGCTGCAGTAACTCTTCAGTGTCAGAAAGTGTTTTTTCATTGAGTGCATCTTCAGGGAGCTGACATTGTTGGGAAATGGGCTTTGTGAGGTTTTCTGGACTCTATCTTTCACTTGGTTTCTACCTTTTTTTCTACATCCATTGGGTAGCATGAGTCCTGTTCAGCAGGCCATGAGTTAGAGATCTCATTTTGTTGTATTAAAAGGAGGTGTGCAAATCAGGCTGAGATTTATGACAAATCAGATCCTGAGAGGAATATTTCACAACTCCTGTATCTCTGGTGGATGTTGATCCTAAAAGGAAAAATGTGGAACCTGAATTTAGTGTGCCAGGAGAATCTTTCTCATTTTTTTTCCACAAGCATTTAGAGAAATGTTTTAAATGGCAATAGTTATAATTTGGTAATCTTTTTTCACAAGAGTAGTTAGGGTTTTGTTGTTGTGGATTGTTTTTTTTCAAAAATTTTATTGATTTAAAGGGTGCATGAGACAATGAGTGCTACTTGTTGGATTGTGAGAACACATGGAGGTAGGTGGCTGTGGATTATGGACTATCAGTTTTCCAGTTCTTCCTCTCCAAACTAGGACACAAGTCTAGGGTATATAATATATTTACAGTGATTTGCAGCCATTGTATTACTATCTCTCAGTTTCAGGCATTTGCTGTTCCTGCATGTCACACAAGCAGAAACAGTGCTCTTCTACTGTCATTTTACTGATATTTATCTGTATTGACTGCTCAGGACCAAGTAAGTGTATGTAATGAAGTGTTTAAAATGGAAACCTATTTCCATACAATTTGACAGGTCTAAGTGTGTAATTTTGCCTGTTATAGTCATAACATGGTGTTTTCAATGTAAAATAGAAGATTCAGTAAAGAATAAATGAGTAGCTGTGCAGCTTATCTGTCTATACTGGAGCCCCATTCAGAATTATTCTCTTTCAGTACAGACCATAATTGTGATAGAGGTATTTGTATAAAATCTTTGGGGGTTAAAATGGGGTTTTTTGTGGTGTGAGCTTTTCAGCCTTTTACCAAGCTTTTCTACTGAAATTAATAAAAATCAATTTTCTGTATAAGCAAATGCTAGATTTGCTGACAGAGACACCTTAGTACTGACAGCAGGGCATTTATGAATTTTTTTTTTCTTTTATTTTTCATTGTTCTTGGGCATTAATAGCACTGAAACTACAATTACTCTTGTTAAAAATCCTGAGGACCCTGAAGTTGTCACTTTGATGATATTTCAAAATATGTTTAAAAATTCTCAGCACGCTTTCTGTCTCTTTGACTTAATTCTGTGTTTCCCTCCCAAGATCGTTTTTTTTGTCAGAGTGACTCCTGGCTATGTAGCAGGGGATGTTCTGAATGTCTAATTGTGGAAATCAGCAGAATACTGAAAAACTGGCATTACCATTTGGCCAGAACCTAATTACTATCAAAGCAGTGGTTAGAGTGATGATATATTGCACCAGTATGTTGGAAATGGAACACAAGTCCAGTACCTTGTAAACCTTCAAAAGCAAAACTTTTAAATGAGAATTCTATATGGGAAAGCACTGCAGATATCATGCCTACTGCTGATTAAGCTGCAATCCTATTGAATTTCTAGTGAACTACAATAATTTCTTTGCATGGACCTATTCAATGCTTTCTGGTTTAAATAAATTTTTTACACAGGGAAAAAAAAGCTGGCACCTGCAATATAAAGGGTGCAAGAGAGAGAAAAAGGATATTTGAGGATTATTGTTCTAATCTTCTTCCTTAAAAGTAAATGGTAATGTAAGTAGTATTGTTTTATCTCCAGTGTGGGCAGAATTGGCCCCTTTTGGGCCCTTATACATATTGTCTTTAAGGTGGTGTGTTTTGTCTTGAGGAGGAGAGTAGTAAAGCTGCAAATCTGACAGTATATGTTATCACCCAGATGGAACATTAGGGAGGTATTCATAAAAACTGAATTTCACCTGGCGAGGTTTATCACCCCAGATTTCCTCTACAGACAGAAGGAGATCTGCTTTAAATCACCCCCTGCAAGAAAGGCCGCTCTGGAGGGAAGCAAACCCCAGTGAGTGCTGCTGCTTTTTCTCCTTCTGAGTGTTCTCCTGATGGCTCAGTTGTGTTCCAGCCTGCTCTGTTCCCCAGGTACTCACACACGGATATTCACACACACACAGCTATTCTGATTACTGAATTGCATGAAATATAGTTCATTCCTCTAATAATGGCCAATCCCTCTGTTTATATGGGTGACAAATCTCTGTCCCACAGGTGTTCATCCCACTCAGGATGTGTAGTAAAGCTTTAACTTTCATCACAGTGCTTAAAGCGTCCAATTGCATCAATGGGTTTGGGTAAAAAGCTTTAAAATATTTTAACTGAAGCTCACCATTTTTTACAGCTTTCGTATCTTCATTTTGCTCTGATTTGCATCCATGGTCCAAGAGTTTGCTGAAGATAGAGGCAAAGAGTGAAATAATGCTGTACAGGCAACCTCGAGTGAGCCAGGCTGGAGGAGACTTTTGCAATCCGGACATGTCTAATTACTACAGAGGGGTTCATAAACTAACCCCACCTGGGCCATAACTGTGATACTGACTTCTAAACAAAACCAATTATGATTTTGTTTATATTAAACCAGATATTGCTAAAAGTAAGTGAAAGTAGAGCTTCTTCAGTACTCTGAGTAGACTTTTTCCTCTTCTACAGAAATAGGTTTAGAAGACCAAATTAGATTCTGGCATGATTAATGCATCTCACCAAATTCTTGCAGAGTAGCAAATTAGTTTATAGTGATTTTCTTGAAAACAAATTAAACGGCTGCACAACATCACAAGAATAGAGATGTTTTTCATAATGTATGGATAAATGATTCAATGGAAGTGAGATGTAATCAAACTGAAAATGCAATCCAAATGTTTCAAATATTACTGTCCATTGTAGAAAAATGTGTAATTACTTGCATTTTAACACATGATGTGTAATATACAGTGGCAGAGCAGCAAGGAATTAATCTGCATGAGATTTGCACATATTCTAAGTAGATTATTCCTTTTTAGGCATTTTTAATATCATTCACTTAAAAACAATATGACAAGAAGACTCGGCCTCAAGTTGCACCAGGGGAGGTTTAGATTGTTCTGTTAGGAAAAACATCTTCACCAGGAGGGTTGTCAGGCACTGGAACAGGCTGCCCAGGGAAGAGGTGAAAACACCATTGCTGGAGCTGTTTAAAAAACGTGTGTGTGTGGCACCTGGGGACGTGTTACTGGTGGACTTGGCAGTGTTATCTCCATGGTTGGACCCCGTGATCATAAGGGTCTTCTCCAACCTAAACAATTTAATGGTTCTATGGTTCTTGTGTTCCAGGAGGTCTGGAGTTGAGAAAAGAGGGTGGGAGAGAAAAGCTTCAGTTAATGTTAGGTTGCCCCATTCCCACTGGTGTAAAGTCTCCAACTCCCCACCAGGTCCATGCACTTCACCAGGACTCTGAAGCATCACAGAGAGCATTTTCAACTTTCCCTTGTCCAGATCCAGAGAGGCCAAACAAGCCCTGCTGTCTCTTAGTCACTGGCAGCCTGGATAGTTCAAAGGCACCAGATGTTGAACAGACCTGGAATTCAGACTAAACTACGGATATCTCACTCAGAAAGGGAAGGAGAGCTGCCTGACTGCATTAAAAAAAAAAAAAAAAGAAAAAAAAAAGAAAAAAAAATCACTACTGGCCTCGTGGAACACAAATATTTCACACAAATATGTAGAGCCATTTCCTTTTCAAAATGAGAAAATTTGGAAAAGGCTGAACATTTCTTCAAAGAGCCTTTATTGTATAGTCTGCATTTCCCACAAACCGACACCAGGTAATTTATAAGTCTATTCTGGGAATGAGGATTTCTTAGTCCCTTATAGATAGCTCTTATTACTAAATAGCAAAGGTGTAATAAAAAGGAGCATGACATCTTCTCTCTACTAGTGTGTGGCTATTTAATTCCACACTATCATTATTTAGTTTATTATTGTTATGGTTTAAGCTCTGTCTCGTATTTTACTTATTTAATTAAGTTATATGCAAAAGAAAAGGAAAACATACCTCCTGGCCTCTTGGCTGTCTTCCCATCTAGCAAAAATTATCACTGAAAAAAAATGATGGGGTTACTTGCCCAAAGTAATTTCCTAGTTAGCTTAGTTTGTTTAATATATCTTTCTGAAAGTAAGAGCGGTGTCAACTTAAAATACACATTCATGCACCAAACAGGAAGAGAAGCCCATAAAAAGACTGTGAATTTGAGGTGCTGTCAGCTTGTCCTTTTAAAAATAATCTAATTCAAATAAAAAAACATTCAATATGACAGGCTATGAAGACATTTACTCTTCTTGGCAGATGCTTATGATTATTTTTCTCTGTGACTAGGTCTGCGATCTCTGGATACTGTCTAGGCACACCTGCCAGATCAGGAAACACGGATACACATGAAGGATTTGACTATTTTTTGACTTTGAAATAAACTTAGATCTGTGGTGTTCTTGTAGCTATGCACAGTCTTGAACTTCAGATGACTCTTAATTCTTCTCCTGGAAAGTAGACACTCGAGAATCAGGTTTGCACTTGCTTAAGAGGGGGCTCTGTGCATCACGTTTTTAAATACCAAATTTTGTTCTGGTTCCATTTTTTGTGCCCTTTGGATTTCTCCCAACATGACTTGAGCCATAGCAGAGGAGTATGCAGCACAAAGAACAGGCTGGTATTTTCAGCCATGAAAATTAGGCCTGAGTTGGTCTGCTTGGAGACAGTTTGGTCAAGAACACATGAACAGCCAGAAAATCGAGAAACTATTACCAAACAACTAAATTGAATATGCCTATTTCTAGCACAATGTCTCATAGAAAGTGAGAGAATTTTTTCCGTGGGTACTCAGAAACACTGCCTAATAACAATCTTCTAGAATTTTATGTTCCTTCTAGAACGTTATGTTCCCCCACTATTACAGACATTATAACGAACATGGTTTTTTCTATGAAGAATAAATGTGTGCAATCCATAAATGTTACGGTGAATGTGATCTGTTTCTTCAAATTAAGAAATAGGTAATAAAAAACTTCATTATTAACTGAGGGGGTTGTATATAAGTTGTATGTATATATATATATATATGAAATTGTTTCATAATGGCATATTTGTGTTACGTTATTACATAATTTTTGTATATATTTATGTATCTAGCAGTTATGCAGACATTATATACATTGTGCATCTATCAAACAGTATTTTTATAGACATGAAATATTGGTAAGTGGCAGAACTCATTGAAATTCCCTACATTATAACTGGTAGTTTTATTGATGAACATGAAATTGTCTTCATTGGCTTCCCTGTGTGCTGTGGTCACCTCCATGAGTCCCCCCAGTCTATGATTCTCATCATTTAGGGTATCTTCCAACAGCTCAGATCCATTTTTACAGATTTCCATGTGCAATAAATCTTCTACAATGGAAAGATTTCGAGTGGCAGATCCTTTATGATAAAAGGACTCTGCCCATCATGAGGTGAGTGTGTACAGTAGTGCCAGTCTTTAAAGAATTGACAGATGGAAGCAACACAAAGACTTGTGGGCACTGAAGGGTGAAGCTGTGAATTTAATAATATAGTGTTTACTCAGTCTTTGCTGTTTAAGTCTCTCTGTATGGCAGCTGGCATTTTATTTTCGTTGCTTAAAGTCACCTTAAACAATGACTATAATTTCAGTTAAAATGTCAAAGAAATCTAATTGATCTACCTGACTCGTAGTTATTTTATTGTCTTCAGGTTTCTGAATGTTCTGATTCTGCATAACAATGACGTGTAGAAATTTAATCAAATGAAGACATCTATCCAAATGTTATGTCTGAATAATGCATATTCAAATTGAAAGGAAACATTTCCAGTTACCTACCTAACCACAAATCTGAGGTCATTCTTTGTTCCCTTACTTTTAACAAAGGAGATAGTAAGAACTCAATGCATTTCTCATTAAAATGAACAATAGAGGAGGAAAAAAAGGTTTTAAATATGCACACCAGCATGCAAGACTAATTTTTTCAATGTAGGGTTTTTGTCTACTTTTAGAGATAGTGTAGCCTTACATCAGTTCAAATGTAGTTGTATACAATCAGAGGAAAAATGTTTAAACATCCCAGCATGGGTATTTCCATTTAAATCTGATTACAGTGAAATAAAACTGTAGCTATTAAAGGTTTAGAAGAACTACAAATACAAGCAGTAAAAGAAGACAGTTAGTAAATGAGGTAGTAAACCATTTCAGCAGGGCAAACAGTTTATAGCACTCAGCCTTCCTGCAGCAGACTGTGCTATTCACCACAGACCCGTGCACTGCTCCCCGAACTGCACTTAAACCTGCAATTAACCTTTCACGCCTAATGAAGCTGTTTTGCTGCAAAATTAAAATATATAGTACTGCCTGTTTTTACAGAGACTGGGAGGAGAGCATCTCAGAATGAGTGACTCTTTCAGATGCTCTTGTTCAAATGCAGGATTAAAGGGCTGTTTCTGTATAAACTGGGAATGTGCTTTTCAAGGTAATCTCGTTTGATTTGCTGTATTTTATTCCTCTACCTATTAATAGTTTTACACTATTGTAAAAAAAAAAGGGAAGGAAAAAATTCACACCCCAGTAATTTTATGATTAGACACTTCCTGAAAATAAACTGTTACCATTTAACTTCTATTAGGAAAGACAATAGTTCTGCTAAAGATAACCAAGTTCATATTGCTTTCTCTGGTGTTTTCCTCATCGTGGATGCAATTATCTCTTACAAAAATATACTTTCCATTTATGATTTGACTGGGCTCACTTCTTAATGACCTATGCATACATATCCTTAAAACAAGCTAGAGGTTGTTTGAGCTGAATAGAACTAGGTCAGGTTATTTCTATAACATTTAGTAGAAAAATAAACTAAATTTAAAAATAGGGCTGGTTCTGCAGCTAAGCTTGAATTTCCAGAAATTAGAGGTGACCCATTGAGTCTCCATGTGGGATTCTTACTGATTCCACTGTTCCTTTCTGGCACGTTACTCAAGGATCAGAAACAACCAGAGACCATGTACTGGTTTGGAAAATACCAGTTTGGATGGTAGGTAGGATATTTAAACAGCAGCATTCAGAGGAGATGGGTAAATGTAATAACTTAGGAGTTGAGGTAATGCATCTAGAGCACTGTACAATTTACAGTTCCAACTTCAATGACTGTAAATGTATTCACATTTGTTACTTAGATAAAAAACCTGTAAAATCAATGGAATGTTTTGGGTTGCTTGGTTTTGGGGTTTTTTTAATGAATATTTAAGCCACAGCATTTTTTTTCTGTTTTATTTTGATGTAAATTCTCTATGCTCGAAGTGTCTGTGCACAAGCTTGACTTGGTAAATGAAATTCCTTTAGACTGCCAGTCTGAAATAATGAATTGTTCCCGCAGTTAATTGTATTGCTTTGATAACAAGGAACTATGCTGGGCATAGAGAACATCATAAATGAATTTCATCAGATGATTTGTGTGATGTTTTGAAAAATGATCCTCTGTAGTGACCTGATTTTAATGGAATTCTATCAACATGCCAGTACATCCCAGTATGCAGTGTTAGACCCAAGGATTCCTTTTGTTAATTGTCAGATTAAGTGAGGTTAGCATAATACATCCAAATATATTTTAAAATAGCTTATGAAATCAGAAAATCTGTTCACTAATAATGCTCCTTCCATTTAGCATAGTCCCTAAGCCTACCTGTTGAAGATGGGATCACAGCTAAGCAATCATCAAAATGTTATTTAGGTTTTATCCCTGAGTTTGCTAGTACCAGATACTGCTTAAAGGTGCTTCAAAGATTTCAACAATTTAATTTGTCAAAGTCCAATTTAAGGCATCACTGGCTCGTGCCAGGAAATATCTGTGTATGTGAGAAAAAACAACTTGATTAATCTTGGCTCTTACATATCCTAGAATGTATCAATGATAATTGTACTTAGTGTTTTACAGTATTATGCA
This sequence comes from Daphoenositta chrysoptera, assembly GCA_013397915.1. Taxonomy (NCBI): domain Eukaryota; kingdom Metazoa; phylum Chordata; class Aves; order Passeriformes; genus Daphoenositta; species Daphoenositta chrysoptera. Next base: position 348,153 of record VZRO01003611.1, on the reverse strand, counting down.
TTTTTTAAAAGCTGGATTTACATTAATTAGTTCTTGCAACTTTTTTATGAGTTAAAAAAGGTAATGTTACCACTTTGCAATTGCATCGATTTTTTCAGGATACTGGAAACCTGAACCAAATCTGACCATATATCTTATAATATGAAACAGACTGTAGTAACACTTGTTAGTGAAAAACAATTTTTGCACAGTTACTTAGTAGGTAAGTGCTGTAATGAGGGATTGCATGAAAAGCATTGTAAAATTGGATTTTGTGTAATTAATAATAAATTGAGTTTGATATTGGCCTGAGATAAGAAATAGAGACTGCCTGTTACATATGGTCAAAAGCATTTTCAAAGGTTTCCTTGGAGAGTGGTCGTGTTATTGGTTGGAGAATGAGATGTTTTGGGCAGCATGGAGAACCAGCACCATCCTTACCGATATTTTGGGTATATGAAGGTGTGGGTTTTCGTGGTTTTGTTGGATTAGAACACATGAATGATGTGAATACTCCTAATCCATTTGATTGCCATAAGATCTGTGTGAATGTAACAGCTGAGAACTGCCTTGTATTAAGTGTGTTGTTAATCACAGCATTTCAGAAGTCACTGATTTCTAGAAAGTATGCAGTAGCAAGCAAATGGAAGAGTAAATTCCTAAACTATTAAGTTCTTAGGTCTAGAGGGGAAGCCAGACAAGGAGTAGCTAAGGTCACTTGGTCTGTGCAGCCTGGAGAAGACTGAGGGGAGACATCATCATAGTTCCAACTTCCTTGTGAGGGGAAGAGCAGGGTCAGACACTGCAAGAGGTTTAGGTTGGAGATTAGAAAAAGGTTCCTCACCCAGAGGGTGTCTGGGCACTGGAACAGCTTCCCAGGGAAGTGGTCACAGCACTGACAGAGTTCAAAAAGCATCTGGATAATGCACATGGTGGGATTCTTGGTATTGTCCTGTTCAGGGTCAGGAGCTGGACATGATGATCCTTGTGGGTCCCTTTCAGCTCAGGATATTCTGTGTTTCTATGATTCCTAAGCATGCTGGTCCCTGCCCTTGGCAATACCCTGTTTAGATTACAACAGGTCATGAAATATCAACAAATTAACCAGAATCCAAAAAAGAAGAGTTTTGGTGAGTTGACAACATTTAGAATTTACCCAGGCCATCATGGTTCACTGCTTGTTCACAGATCTGTGCTTTCTAGAAAGATAAAGATACTTTCATATCTTTTTGTGGTAAATATTAACTTCTGCATATTCCCTAATCAGAGAGGCATATATATATATATGTATTGCAAAGGCAAATATTCGGGGGGTACAATGTTATCCTAACTGCAGTTTCTGTTTCTCTCTTATTTTCTGCTTTGATAGTTTAACCCATTTCTAAATGCAATGCACAAACATTTAATATGAGAAAATTCATGTCAGAAAGCTTCTGGTCCACATAACCAAGAAAATGGTGATAAAGGGAGGTCATGCTACAATCACGCAGCAAATCAATAAGAGACACAAATGGAACTCAGTTCTCCTTATTTCCAGCCTGGTGTCTTAACTGCATTTTTTTCCTCCCACTGTTTCATCACTGTTACCAGGTAGCATTTAAGAAAGTGAGAACTTGTTACCTAACTTTGAAATAAAACTGATCACTTCTGGGAAAGTACAAAAACTTGGCTTGAAAGAAACCATCACGCTGCTCTGGAATTCTTCTCAGGAAAACTGAGCATTAAATTTTGTTTTTCCTTTATTTGTCTTGCAGGTCTTGCAATTGCAAGTGCTCTGATAGACATTTCACAACAGAAGCCTGCGGACTGTAAAGACAAGAGTTCAGGAGTCAGAAATCGAAAGCATCACCTTTCAACACGTCAAGGAACTTGTGTCTGAGCTTCAAAACCTACAATTGTATATTCTGTAATGTTTTCTTTTTAAATGGCTTCCATTGAAAGCTCTACTACAGCCTCAGTTTTTATGGAGGCAAATCTATGAATGAACACATGAGGTACTGTGCTCTGTTCTAGTCACAGCCTGCTGTCCCCCAAAGCAGAACAAACTTGTGGTTGCTGTGAGTATGCTTGATGAGCTTTAATAAAAGGTGGATCCTGGTATCAACAAAATACGAAATAAAACACCTACTATTCTTAATCCCGAACATATCAGAGCAGGGAAAGTCCTTGAATGGAACTAGGAAAAACTTCACATTTTTTTTGTAATGTAGAAGCAAATTGTATAATTGAAAACTGAGCAAATTCCAAGAAACTAGAGGAAACTTTTGTATAGCTTAATGTAACAATGGGAATTGTACAGTTATTTCCTTGTAATTGGCATTAAGCTTTCTTTTCAGCAAGTAGAAACTAAAGAGAATCATTTGGATTTAGGTGTTTTTATCATTCCCCAAAACTGGTAGCAGTTTTTGAATTAAGCGAAGGTGTAACCCAAGAACACCATATGTAATACCTGAAAGATAATTCTATTAAATACTATGATTTAAGCATTTCAAATGATTATTTTTCCTTGCATTGAGAAAAACCTCAGAAACATATTTTGAGCTGCAGAAGAGTGAGGGGTAGGCTTCCATTTCTGTACCTCAGAGTTTGTCCTGAATTAGGGATGATGTATTTTAAAAAGAGGGTCCTCCATGCCAGCTAAGTGATTAGCAAAATTAATTGAGCATGGAAAAGCTGCTTTTACAATATTTTTTCCCAAGAGAAGTCTCCAAGACTGCAAATCTAAGGAGAGTTGAACATGGTGTTATTCAACCTGCTCCCATTTCAATATTGAAATTTTTTAGTATCTATATATTATCCTCATCTCCAAGCAGAAGAAATGAATCCCAGTCACCACTTTGGCTCTTTTTTTTTTGTAATAAAGTACGGATTTTTTTTTCCTCACAACTGCGGAATTTCATCTCATCGTCACTTTAGCACCTGTTAAGGAATTACCCTATATAAATAAATAAAGAAATAAATATTTAGAAATCCAACTTGCTTCCAACATTAGTTCTCAAATCCACCAACCAGTATGGAACCTCACACAATCAGTACTCAACAACAAAATGCAGATGAAAGAATTTCCTTTCTGAAGGACTTCAGCCTGTTGGGAGCTCAGTAACCACAACAGATAACCTGGCAACCAGCTTTAATGGCCCTTGGTCTTTTTATTTACTCAGAATTCATGAACATGTAAAAGAGTAAGAGAATGCTAAGGGGCAGGTAGCAGATGTGTCATATTCTCATTTGTGCATTACACACTGACAGAGTGTAATATGAAACCAGGAGTTTTGTACCAGCTTGTTGAAAGTCTAGTTTCTCAACTCCAAATTTGCCACCGTCCTAGTACAGGAGAGTGATACAGAGGTATAAATGTCTCATGTAATGATAGGCTTTTGGTAAATATGAAAGATATAAAAAGATAATTGATGTTTACTACTATATCTGTATTTTTTATGTTCTTTTTATTTCGGGAAGATGATGACATTTTACTGTTTATAGTTGACTACATAGTTACTTGCATGCCATGGTGGTGCAGTAGCAGTAATAAAGCCCTGTTGTGAGTTGTGTTTATTTCCTAAAGCCATTCATACATAGAAGTACTCAGCTTAATTTGGATGAGGACTAAATGTAAAAATAATTATAAAAAAGGAACAATTGTACAGTATGTAGGTATATCTTATACAGGAGTATTAGGTTGCATCTAACCATGACTGCTCTTTGTTTTGATAAATTATGCACTTACGAATTATGGTATAATTATTTCTTATACTGGCATGATTGTTTCAGTATTTTCATATCTTAAAATAAGATTATTATCTTGAAATAATGCCATCCCAATCTTGTGACTTTTATTGCCTATTCTGACCTCGTATAGTCTAAAACTTTAAAAATTCAGTTTTAAAGGTTCTGTTGGGAACTTTGAACCAGTGCTACTTAGTGTAGTGAAAAAATTCTCCTTTGAAAACAACACTTTCTACCAGTTTTAAAGTTAATCTGTTCAAGTGAATGTAAACCAATAGGACTGGTTTACATGATGGATACACTTAGGGAAAAGAAAGAGCCACTTGTCTGGAATATATTCCAAATTCTGTATTATCCTCAACCTAAACATTTCACATAAGAAATACCCAGTGTGTGTTTTGTGAATGTACTGGAAACCCCATCCATGGAAACACCATCCAGTCCTGTGGGAGAGTTTTGACTGTGCTCACTCATACAGGATTACATTCCTCTGTATCTCAACCAGAGTTCGAAAAATACTTGAAAATCAGGTGTGAGTTTTAAAGGGATTAAAATACTTTATTGCGACACTGAAGATAGGCAAATAGCCATCAGCCATTTTGCTGTGTTTTCAGGTAAAAATGTTATTTTATTGTACAAGAAAAGCATGTTTGTCATGGGATCATTCAGCATTTCCCTTCACTCTGAGAATTTTTTTTTCCGAAGTATCTTTCTTCTCCCAGGATCCCTGATTGCATGCAAATGAGTAAATTCCTATAATAATGAAGTAAATAAAAATACTTATATAATGGCCACACTTAAATACAAGAAGTTTGCGAACACATACCAAAGCTTTCTTTTTGGAAGGTATAAATAGCATAAATGTCTGATAACTACATTTTGTTAGTTGTTGACAAATGCAAACTTTTTGGTAACGACCACTGTGCATCAGATGAGATGTTTTATGAAGAGTCACATAATGATTGCATCAAGAAAAGGCCATATATTTTATAAACCCTGTTCTCCAATTGAACTTTGGAACCCTTTCTTAGAGTCAGAAAATGTTGAATGGCCTGTTTTACTCTTAATGTGATTTATATTGGATGAAAAATAAATAAGTGCTGTTCTGGTGAGTAAGCCCCAGTGAAGTTCTGATTGTCAGGATTCAACCTCTCCCTCCTCAGTCTGTGGATTCTGCTGAGGGAAATTCAGCAGCTATGAATTACTGTTCCAAATATGAGATAGACTGTCCATGGTAACATGGGTTTAGTACTTCAGTTCCTCTTTCTACTTCTGTATTTATATAAAATCCTGAAACTACTTAAATTGAATACTTGTGCACACTTCAGAATATTTGCTTCCATTCATTACATTCCTATGAAATGTAATGAAATGTTTGTTCACTGATACAAAAAAAAAAAAAAGTTGTTGATATGTTGCCACTATTAAAATTACTTATTTAAAAAGGTCAAATTCTGGACATATTAAGGCATGAATATACCTTTAAGGAACATTCAGATTCATCTGATTTGGGAATCTTCATAGCTGACTGCTCTTTTTATACATAGAGTTTCCTCTCATCTTCCCAAATCAAAACCATTTCGATAATTTCAGATTGGGGAGTGAAATTTGTTTCGTGCAAAATCTGCAGCAATAATTATTTTCTAAATAATTTAATGTAGAGGCTGGAATCCTGATGGTAAGAATTTTAGTTTGGGATCACTTTAACAGATGTTCAATCTTCATGCATAATAACTTTCCTAGTATTCATATAAATTATAAAATCATTATGTACCTAATTTAATTACCAGTTTTTTAAAAAGCATCTGAAAGGTTTCTTGACAATAAAGAAAAATTCTCTGTTAAAGGTAATTTACAGTCCCTCTTTTTTATAAAGAAAGTTGTCCTGTTCAGAATGTTTTACATTGCTGGGGAAAACGAAATTAATTAACTGTATTTTTTCTAGTCTCTAAGGTGCAGCATTACCTAAAAAACTGTAGTTTGCTGGTACTTTTTTCAGATCTAGAATAAAGTATGGAATATCCAAAGCTATTTTAGGTGCTTATAACAAATAATAACAAACCCAGTGATGTCTACAAGTGGCCAGAACTTCCCATAGTGCCTTTGGTTGTGCTTCCTCATTAAATACTAACGAAGGAAAACAAAGATGGCAAAAACCAGCCTTGCAGAATCTGGGCTTGTGTAACTCAGGGCCATGCATGTGTTGTTTCAGCTTTTCCTTATTTAATGCAATTTTACTTTCATAAGGTTTGTTTATATTTCTGTATGACTGCCAGTATGGCCACCTGTGGCCATTTCTATGGCTGCAGGTATTTCTGATATGAAAAATCATCATCGTGTATATATAGCTGGAATTCTAGTGGCTCTCTGAAATTTGTTGTGATGCTGAAAAGGGACTAATATTACCCCAGGCTTGGTCATGTATGCTGAAGCTCCTTTGTGTCTTTAAACAACATTTCTGTGTCCTTGCTGATATGTTAAAAACGGCCTTTTTCTAAAATGAGAAAGCAAGGGTAGGACTGATGGGCAAACCAAACAATTATTTTTAAAGCGTATGTGTGTATGTGTGTGTGTGTGTGTTTATATATATATATATACACACATATATATAGGATTATGTAATTGGTTTCACAGCTGATCTAAATCAGAACATTCTCTCGGTTTCCTCCCATATTCTCACATACTACATTGAAGAGTATGAAGAACAACTTAGAGACTGTTTAGGTACATATTAGCAGCCATTTCTACAGAAATAAAATCTTAAATGTGTTTGTCCTCCTGAGTGAGGATATAGAAGTGTGCTTGAAACGCTGTATAGAATATTAACTATCAGTTGTTATCAATTATTATCAACTGGGTATCAGTATTTTCAGCATGTCCAAGACTGAGTGCAGAAGGTGAGGCTTCTTCTATCCTTTTGTATCCTTCCTTGAGTAGTTCATTTTCCTGTAGCAGTTCTTAGGTGCTAAGACCAGAGTTAATAATACAGAAAGAATCCTAATTTTCACAGAATTGCTACTCACGTAACAACAACTGTTTCTCTTTCTATGATATTATAAAAACAGTGCTTAGCTATCCTGTTTTCCAATTTTAGCAAAGGCCTTTTTCTAAAAGACTTTTTATTAGAGAAAAAAGTAAGATGGACCTCTTCAAATACACTTCAAGACCTAGAAGATATCACAAACATCTTATTCTACTGAGGGTCTGGGTCTTTTTAACAATTATTCTCATGTCAGTATTTATAAAAAATCATTGTTTGTTTATGATTTTTAGGGATTAACATGAAGCACAAATTACTTTTTCATGTGAAGTCCTGAAGTTCTCTTAAGACATTCAGTTATAAAATATACTTGAGAAAAAAAATAAACATCGTTTTGGAACATAATATTTAGGATAACAAGTATTGCTGTTTGCCTGAAAGAACTCTATACAAATTGTCTGTTTCCTAAAGCTTTCTCTTGGACATGAAATTTGTCAATACTCCTGCAAATCCCCTCTTCCCCATCCCTTCCCAAAGCACCAAGAGCCAAATGGTCAGGTATAAAAATCCTATAAATGTATTACTACAGGTAATTTTGTTTCTGCTTCTAACTAGATAGTTGAAATATGGCAAAAAAGTTTCCTAACGGAATACTTAGGCATGATGAAATTAACCTTACAAATGACATGGGAATATTTAGGGTTAATTAATTAATGTATAGAGAGTACTCAGAGCTCTTTACTGATCTAAAAATAGCAGTCACTGTAAGAGTGCTGAGTATCTTTTAGTTATTAAGTTATTTAGTATCAGATTCATTTCATAGTGCTAGGTGTTAGTTTTTTATACCTCAGCTTGAGATACAATTTAAAAAAACAACAACCAAGCCAAACCATTTGCTGGCAGATATTCAAACTCTGGGGCTTTTCATACAACACCAGTCATGGAATTTGCTCCTGCTTTCCCTTATCAATGTAATTTTCCTTCTCTTGGTAAATGTTTTACTAGTATATTCAATTTACTGATTTTTTTGATTATTCAGGCTTAATAGATGTCTGATTTTATATTTTTTCTTCTTCAAGAAGTAATTTTTCATTCAGCACCTTCTCCTTCATTCTCAGTTGCCCAAACCACAGGATCCCAAAGGTGCTCCACTATTTTGTCCACTGTAGTCTGAAAATGTCAGTGAATGTAACGTCTTAACCACGTTGAGGAATATCAGGGCTAATGCATTTCCATGCCTTAATCCCTCATTTATATTAAATGGGCCAGAGATTTTACACCTTCTTCATGCTCCATCTTCTTCATTGCAAATTGTGACTATGCCTGTTAAAAAAAGTCTTACGGAGTTATAAATTCCTCCAGTGTAGCTCAAAGGCCACAATATAGCATTTTAATATTTCTTAAAATCTAGAAGTGTGTATATTCATTCCGACTGTAGTGTTAAGTATCTTCAAATATATCATGATTATTTAATATTTGGGAGAACTCTTTTCCAGAATCCCAATTGGTGTTACTGGAATGTTCCTGCTTTATTAAGAAACAAACAAGCAAACAAACTAAGAAAGAAACCCCCAGAAAAACAACCTCCCCAAAAAGTAAACCTTTCTGAGAAAGCTTTTTATGCTTTCAGAAAAACACAGGCACTCGCTGTGCTGGCTTTTACACTGCATTTCTGAAAACCACCTTCCATTGCTCTGAAATTTTTTCAGCTATCTGAAATCAACAGAATTATTCCGTACAGCCTTTGGCTTTGTTTACCTCCCTCTGCTTTTAATAATTTAATGGCAACCCTGTCAACACATGGTGCCAAGTTCTTCCCAAAGGGTTGTAATTGCCTCTTGGATCTGTTTAGAGCCGAGCTCCACGAACAGCTCAGGTCCATCCCTTTGTAAGTTTCATCTTGGAAAAGAAAGGAATTCCATTGTTCATCAGATTGGCAAAAGGATGAGGCTCTTTCCTCCAGGTGAAGATTCTGATTTCTTCTCAGGCATTAACATTCCTTGTCTGCCCCATCCTCTCCACCATGCCCTTCAAATGTTCTGTTGTGGCTTCCTCTCTTGGCATTTTCTTTTGATTCAATCTCATCATGAATCTGATCCAGGTTCTGAAGGCTTGCAGTCCTAGCCACATTCTGATCCTGATTCCTTTCCAAAATCTTTCATCTTTCCTCTTGGGAGTATGCTATTGATTTCTTCAGCAGTTCTCCTAAAGTATCTCAAATCATCTCACACTTAGCATCATCTGCACACGTCAAATAGAAATCTTCCAAAGCTTCAAACCTGTCCTTATTTGCTACTCAGTGTTTCTTTAATTGCTCAGAATGTGTAAGTTTTACTTGTAGCATATATGTTTAATTTGTCTCTGTTGGGACAAGGCTGTCTTCTGTAGAGACATTTCCAGTTTTAATATCCAGCCAGTTGTTCCCATTTTTGGGGCTTCTCTTGTCTCCTATGCACTCAAAATGTTCCATGACCTCAGGGTCCACCCTTCCCTTAGACCTGTCTATCTGCATTCCCAAGATTTATTCGAGTGTTTTCTAAGAATTTGTGCTTCTTTATGAAGAAAAGGCCTTGAAATCCAAGCAATATTGCTTTAATATGACCCCACTCCTTTAGCCTGCCCAGGTTTTTGCAGTCAGCAGAGTTTTCAGAGTCAAATGTGTGTCCAAGGTATTGTTTTATCAAGCAACTCTAGCTAGAGCTGGTGTGCTAAGTCATTGCCTAATTTCGGTGGTGCAATAGACCTGGGAGTTGTTTTCTGCAATATTTGGAGGGTTAGAGGGGAATGTTTGAGAAATTTAAATATTTTATGCCAATGACTTTTATTGCTGTAAAGGTGTTCTTTATTACTTAACCAGATTGCCATTTCATAGGGTTTGCCCCTCACTGTGCCTCTCCCAGTCCCACCAAAAGGAAAACACACAGCTTTATGTTCTCTTCATGACTAAGCCACTGATATTGCTAATGGTAGACTATGTTATCATTTAGTTTATTTAATGAACTAATCCGTTTTTCAAAAGAGGCTGTTAAAATGGTGCAGCTCAAAACTGAAGCACTCAGAACTTGCCATTTATCTTGTCATTGTTGAACCTTCTTTTACAACAAACACCCTTTATATAAGAATTACCAACCCAAAAGGAGTTTGAGGCTCGGTTGGCTTTTGTATGCTTTTCAAAACCTTGCTGTGATGGCAAACAACATAGGATTGCAGAGGTTTCTTTATTTGTGTTCCTGTGACAGTGCAACGTGCAAGTTTTGCTGTCTGGGAATATCAACTTGTTCAGTTTATAGTCTCTAAAAATGAAGGCCAACAGGAAAGGCATCAGTAGATGTACCCATTAAGATTATGACTTCAACAACAAAACCAGGATCACTAAATTCTAAATAAGTAAAAGTTAAACCAGGGAACAACACAATATTCAACTTCCCAATTTCTCCCTTGGCTGTTAGGAGTGTGATACACAGCTGAAGGTCTGTTTCACAGGAGGGGAGACAAAATAAAGTGCTTATCTAACTCATATTTACTCCAAATGGTACATTTGTGCTCGCACACAAACACACACACATAAATATATAAATGGATCTCACCTATAGAATTAAGGAAGTATTAGTTTGGCTCAAGGTCAGTGGTCTTGCTTGCAAATATGTAAAATGTCTTTCTGCATAAAGAGTGCAGAAGAGATGCTTCAGGAGTTTTCCAACTTTCCTTTCTATTTTTACATAGAATAGCTAAAAGTGGGCTGTGCTTTATGAGTGGATACCATCCTTATCAGGGAGAAGAATGAGCCCCAGTGAAATCTCTGAGACCTTCAGGCTTCCAGTTAAACAGAAATTTCATGACTATGGACTGAAAAGAGATCAAGCAAAGTGGTTTTAGCCTAAGTGGCTGGATGTGCCACCCCTGCCCCTCAGGTTCTAGAGTACTAATGGCAGGATGTGATATTTAGAGCAAGGTCTTTAATCGATCTTAGAATCACCTTTCTGAGGTATGTCAGCAAAAATCCATTGTGAAATCCAGAGTAATGGCACAGATTCTTATAGAGACTGGGAGCAAGCCCAAACCTTTCTTGTGATGTAGGGACACGTTTTTTTAATTTATTACTGTGGTGTTTATATTTACTGGGATCATCTTGTTATGTCAGCTGCAGACATTGTATTTATTCCATTGCATCAGGGTTTTGTTTCCCTTTGCTTTTTGTTCCCCTTTGGTTGTGAGGATACATTTGCAGAGCATAAATAGTATGGTGCAAATCTCTCCAGCTAATTCCAGGTGGGTTGGTCTGGGTACCAGAAGGGCAGAGCTGCATCAGCGCTGCCCTGCACCCCTGCTAATAGCTCACTGCTCTGCAGGGCTAATTAGCTCCATGAGAGAGCACAGGAGCCTGGCACTGGCACAAGCCAGCTTGTTCCCAGCGAGCTCGGGTAGCTCTGCACAGCTTTTAATTTTCCTGTCCAGTTCTGAGGTAAGTAACACTTGCTGGATCAGCCTTGGTGCCAAAGCAATGTAAATAACAGCCCCACTCCAGGAGTACAGTCAGTGCTATTGAGTGACATTTTCCTGCAGGATTTCTTCTATGAGCTGGTGAAGCAAAACAAATGTTAAGATATTCATATCAGGAAGTATATTGTGCCCTTAAAAAAGTCAGTCACTCCTCCTCCTATGAAGGCTGGCACTAACTGACCTGAGCCATAGCTTAAAAAAAATCAGAACTGCTTAACAAAGAACAAGTGACCAAGGCATAGCAAATAATCCTAAAATTTCTTTCGAGCCAGGTTCTGCGAAATTTTTTTGCCTTTCTTCCTGCTGTTTCAAAGTGCACAGTTACCCTCTGCACCTTCATGACTGACATTTTGTTAGGTGCTTCTGAGTAAAGCACTCCTGCTCCAGCTCCAACATTACTTCAATTCGTATTGATAACGAACAGCTTTTATTCTTTCCCAGTCGTTGTTGGAATATTCAAAGCAAATCAAAAGCTATGGTCAACATAATAAACAGAAACATCTATCTCCTCCAGCCAGCCATTGCCTCACTATTTTTTTTCTCCACTTTAGATAAACAATCTACAATGTGTTTACTGAGGCTTGTACTGATATCCCTCCACGGTACAGGCAAGTCTACTTTTATTCCAGCAGACACTGAGAATAAGCCCACGGTGCACAGTGCGTGCAAACCCCTTTGAAACCCAAGATTATTTGTTCTCTGACTGTTCTAAGGTAATTAAGGAGCATTGCATGTTTCTCAATTAATGATTCCTCATTCAGCTGGGGATCTCTGATGCTAATTTGTTTTAATCAGGACAGAGACTGCTAAAAAACTAAACAATTCAGTGAAGAGGAACTCGGAATTTTTAATCAAGTGGAAAAGATCTAAATGCTATGAGGGACACATCCATCATAAGTTTTCACTTCTTGTTCATTTAACTTTGTTCTTTCAGGTCTCATAAAATGTTGCGTTAATCAATGCGAGAAAGTTTGTTAATATGAAGAATGCATGGTGTTTTTCTCTTCATCTGACATGAACATTTGTGCAAAAATGAGGACCTGAAACAAGAGCCATAATGTTAAAACGCATTCACCATGGTTTTTTAGTTATGCACCGAAGTTATAGTTTTCTGTTTTGTCAAACATTATATAGGAAGTTGTCAATCATTGTGGTCTTAATATGCTGGGGAGTCACTGGAGAAAAATACTGGTTTTGTGGGGGATTGGATGCTCTCCATTTAAATGTTAATTTTTAAATTATTTTGGTATCGCACTACGTGCATACATTGGGTAAAATAACCTACTGTGAACTTCTGCCCATGCAATTAGTATTTCAAATGCTGCAGCCCATGCTACATGAAATCACATGGTTTCTGAGTAGACCATGTATGTGCTTGAGAAAATAATGTTTTATTCCTAAGTACATTTATTTATAGCTGTGAGGCAAAAGAACTTCACAGTTCTGTCTCTTCCAGCTGCTTTACCATGACAGACTTTGTGTCTTCCATCATGGAAATACCGAGGTGTATGTTTGACTGCCATGGCTTCAAGAGAGTGGAGGTGCTCCCAAGCCTTGACTTCCAGGGATCTTTAGCCATGTGCCAGAGTTAAAGCCATGAAGGACACTTAAATCCGAAAAGGGGATCTTCCTGAACAAGCAGTATTATAGCAACTGTTCAATTAAAAGTAAATTGTAGGTGCTAAGGAATTTCCAGATCAGGAGAGGCATTTAATGGCTTTCAGGTTTTCAGTGTTAGGAAATATTTTCATGTGACTAATTCTTCTGTGACCTTCAGCATCTTCCCTATTACTGCTTTTAATGCATGGAAACCTGTTTTGGACCAGCACCTACCTTCTAGGTCTGGGTACTAAGCTCTACAGAGGGCCAAAATAGGCAGAGAGAAAAGAAATCTAACTGGCTTCCTCGCCCTCCCTTCTTTATGGCTGTGAACAATGTGTTTATTTCGTGGTTCAGAAGTCCAAATGAACAGAAAAGTCCTGCTAATAAACTCCTAATGATTTATCTTAAGGATGAACTTTAAGTATTGGTTGGTTGGTTGGTTGGTTGGTTTGTTTTGTTTGTTTGGGTTTTTTTTACAAGCAGGTTTAAATATATAACAGATAAAAGTAGAATTCTATATGTTAAATGATTCCCATGCAAATAGAAGCACAGCCATTGAAGAGTTGCCTTACAGAAGATGGCTTTTTTCACCAAAAGCTGTCTGTACACTGTGAAACACAGTTCAGATGTTTGAACTTATGCTAATTGAAAGATCAACATTTTTCTTTCCTCAGTGAATACCCTGCTCTTTTCGTCTTCGAGATGGCTCTCCCATGTGCAAAAAATGAGCTGTAATTATGCCCAGCTCAAGGCAATCTCAGGATCTAAAATATCCTGCCAACCAGTGTGTTCTCAATCTGCCTTGTTAGTTCACAAAATTGTGCATGTGCCTTTGCTACGGTCTCAAACCTGATAATGTCACATCATTGGGACAGGAAATGTTCTCTGATCTTATCTGAAGTGACACTTGCAATTTCAAGTTCTAGCTTGATGAGATCACGTTGTCAGGGCTCCACATAAGTGTGATCTTTCCTGATTTGCAATTGTATCTGTTTTGAACGGTCTTTACACTGTTCAAGCAAAAGCATATGATAATGCATTTTGTCAGATGCAAGGATAATGAAAGAGTGATTTTATGTTTCCCCTTTTAGAAAATCCAATTCGTGTGACTAAAATCAGGCAGTTTTCTTAACAGTTCCACCCCATCTGTCTAATTCTGTTTGCACCTGGAAACCCTAGTACCTGCAAAATGTGAGCGTGTCAAGGTAGTTCACCCCCTTCATAAAACAGATGAGACTTATTACCTTTAAACCTCTATTACTTCCATGAAGCTCTGGGCTATAAAGTGGTTTGCACATGCTGGAGTTGTTAAAACATACATTACGCCTTAAGCAAAAATATTTAACATAGTAAAATCTTGTAAAGTTGAAGAATACTTAAATACCTACACTGTGTTATTGGCAATAAGAAAGTCTGTAATATTTAAGAGCAGGAGACTCTCAAGTCGTATTTCAAATGGTTTTATTTATGGTATTAATTTTCTTTAGATGTACATCATATGGGAAGGAAAGAGCTGTTACAAATGCTGTATTTCCCCTTTTATCATATAGATTACTGGCTGAATCCTGTAACACCAAGTAAAAGTAGAAGAGGGAAGAAATATTGCATATATCTTAACCTGTTAAGGCTTGAGGAGTCTGTGAACAAAACTCTGGTGTTAAGGTACAAAGGCTTAGGTCTTCAATCCCCATTTTAAATGCATTATGACAGGTCCTACACCAATGCAGATGACTAAGACAAAGAGCAAGTTGTGACCTCTCTTGTAACAGCACCATGGGAGCAGATTGATTTGTCTGGATCGTGGCATGTGGACCATGGTAACAAGCAAGACAGACCACAGCTATCTGACTCAATTGCTACAAAGCCAAAAAGGGAAATAATATTTATTTTCCCATTTAAAGTGACAAAAATAGAAGGCAGTCAGAATCCAGGGTATTTGACTTTCTTGGATAATAAGATAAGACTCGGCCTGAGAGGCTGGAGGAGTGGAAATAGAGGAGTTTCTTGGCAAGCAGTTCTGAGATCCATACAAAACCTTTGGCAATTATTTTTTTCAACTGATTATTCTTCCTAAATAGTTGTGTCCAAGCCAGAGGAAACACAATTTCTAAGAGTTATTCTGATATGGCAATAATTGTATCCCTCCTACTACAAGATTAGATAAATATACAGTTTTGCTGTATATCACTATGTGATATATGACCCAGATATATCACTAAAAATTAAACCTAAAGTGTTGCATTTGGACTGACTAATCCTAGACAAATACTATTTCCTTAATAATGAACTCAAGCCCCAAATGCATTGTATTGTAAGGGAAGTGACAGTTCTGCCAAAACCCTGCATAACTTGCAAGATGCAGGCTCATGTGAGATTACTGTGTGCTGTGCTGACTAAGAAAAAGAAAGGACAGAATTAGGTTATTGTGATGCTACCATATATGTTAGGCCATTCCTGAGATGAGGGATGCCTCTGTGCATCCCTTCCAGAGTCAAAGCACTCTCCAAATTTTGCTTGTATTTTGGGGTCAAAGTAAGCAGATGCCTCTCTCTAGCCAATAAATAGGATTTGAAAAGTTTTTTAACTGAATATTAACCATGTCACGTTTATCACAGGGCTACTCAGATTAATGCATTTGAAGGAG
Organism: Daphoenositta chrysoptera; assembly: GCA_013397915.1. NCBI lineage: Eukaryota > Metazoa > Chordata > Aves > Passeriformes > Daphoenositta > Daphoenositta chrysoptera. Next base: position 332,722 of record VZRO01003611.1, on the reverse strand, counting down.
AAAGCTGTCTTGCATTATTTCTAAGGGGCTGGATTTCTTCTAGCTGCACAATGTGGTTTTGTCTTTATTCCCATGATGATATTCAAACTTTATGACTGGGTAGTCTAAAATGTTATTAGATGGCAACAATAGCTTGCAATCTATTGCCTGGTCAGCTGGATTTTTATTGTTTAAAACAGCTTAACCTTTCCCTACCATTTTATAGAGTATACAGAGCTCATTCCAAACCATTTTGTGCTTTGGCTGAAAGATGTATTTAGTAGATGGATTTCAAAAGTACTGTTGTTGAAAATCTGTATCCTGTTGCAGTAATCTGTTCTTGGCCTAATGCTAGTTATTCTCCAGCATTAATCTGGAAGAAAATACAAAATCTCTGCTAGTAAATATTGCAGGTGACATAAAAATTAGTGGAGTGGTAAATAATGACGGAAGAGATAATTTCTGTGTTCTGGATTTGCATCATTTCATAAGGTGAGCTCATCTGAACAATATGCATTTTAATACAGACAAATTCAAAGTCGTATGCCTGGGAACAAAGAATTCCAGTCACATGTACAGAATAGCAGAAAAGTACCCTTGAAATACAGTGATAGTGATGAAGATTTAGAGTTTGTGATAGGTAGTGTCTGAATGTGAGCTCCCTGTTCAATATAATGGCTGAGAGAAAAACATTAGCTTTGAATGGGTAAGCAGTGAATGTCAAGCAGGAGGGAGATGAGTTCATGGCATGACTGAGATAATTGCTAGCATTCTCTGTCCAGATCTTGTTTGCACACATGAAGAAAAAATCTGAAGGGGAAAAAAAAAAAAAAGATAAAAGGTTTGGAGAGGAACAAAGGAATGATTCTAAGCCTGTGGAAAAGACATTCCAATAACCTGTGATTTAAGAAAATTAATCTACCTAATTTATCTAAGAGTGGGTTAATAGGTGAATTGATACCAGTCTTCTATATCTACATAAAATACCTGTTTCACAATTCTGAATATGTCTGAACACATCACTAAAAGAATTAACAGTATCTAGTGAATGGAAGCTGGAGCTAAACAAATACAGACTTAAAAAACTCACAGTGTTTTAAAAGTCAGGGTAATTGATTACCAGAACAATTTATCTAGTATCAGAATATATTTTCCCCCTCTGAATATCTTTTTGAAAAATGTACAATTGTTTAAACAGAAGTTAATTTAAAATAGATTATCGTAATGATCCCTTTGGTTTTACAATCCATTAAAGAGACATTACAAATCTCCAAATATGACCCAGAATGCAGATTTTTGTTTGAAGAAGAAAATGTTTACAAAATGAAAGACCTATAGGAATATGTGCTTCATTCAATTTTAAATCTCCAACACAAGTGTTTAAAAGAACACAGAAACCTCTAGTGAGAGCTGCAACACAAATATTAAGTATCAGAATTTAAAAGGGAAAGCAGAGGAGCAGTGGCATGAGTTTCTGCTATCTGTCTAAGCTGTCCCAAAATGCTGAAGGAAACAAACTGGGAAGGCATGGCACTAAAAACTGAATGCAGTAATAGCATAATTATTGGCATATTGCTTATAATAAGTCTTGTTTATCATCCTTTTTAGCTTGCCACTGACTTTCTCTTTTCACTGAAATGTAGCCAAGATTGTGAAATAAAACCATAGCCATTAAATGAAAGAGTTTTGCTGAGATTTTTTTTTTTAAATATTGGTATAACTGCCCTATATTTCTGTGGCCTGTCATGGGAAAGAAATGAAGAAAAATATTAGTGAGCCATTTGAGAATGTTTGACTCTCTAGAACTGCTCTGCACTAAGTCATGTGAAAGAACAGCAAGGTAAAAGATATTAGTATGGTAATGACACCAGGAAGGGTCAAAGGATGAAGGAGTAATGAGAACAGACATGTCAGAAGGATGAATAGGTGTGGTCATTAATTTCAGTTGAAGAGCAAAATGTAGATTCTGGCAAGATTTAGAGGACAAGTAGAGGCTGAATGTGATGCAATAGCTGTAGGACAGAGGAGAGCAGGACACATTTGGATAAGGCAAGAGAGAAGAGAAACACTCTTCCTGCATATAGCATTTATTCTTTTTTACAGGGTAACACCTCATCCTGCTGCAGGGTGAGCTCAGGGACAGGAAAGGAAAGAGAGCTGCCAAAAGGCAGACTGCTTTTGTCTGCCAGGTATAGCTTTTCAAAAACTGCTCACCTCAGTTGATCCAGGGCAGCGCCTGTTTCAGAGCAAACGATGCTAAATGCAACGACTGAACTACTTGTGAAAGAAAGTACTTGAGTACAGAAACTCGTGAAAGATGAATTTCCCAGACTCAAGAACAGAAGCAGCAATGAGAGGGTGTTCATCATTTCATGTGTTCATCACCTCTCCTTTGCTTCAGAGCCACTATTAGCAGTGCTCAGGGACGAGAATGTGCATAAATCAGGGGCCAGGATCTCAGCAGGGTGCCAGCAGCCCTGAAACCCCGGTGAGTGCATGCCTTGGGTTTATGGCATTCTTACGTGTGATACTCACTCAATCACTTTTCTGGCTGAATACCTACAGGAATGGAGTAATCCTGGAAGTGCAGTGAGTGAGAGAGGATATGTATATGTGTTTTAACGGCAAGGTCATGAGCACTGATGTAATAGCAATAACTATCCAAACATCTTTGACATTCTGATCAAAGACACCCAAAAGCAAAGAGTTCAGTTACTTAGTTTAAGCTCCCACATTTCAATTAACGTTCAAAGAAATCTCTCCTTCTAGGCAGAACTGAAATGAGTTATTGATGTAATTATACCACTCAGGAGAAAAAACTTTAAATACTAGTTTTACCAACTGATACTAGGAAACTTTTCAATATCCCATTAAATGCTTTTTCTTGTTCTATTTGCCAGGGCCTCAGTTCAGCAAAAACATTAAAGTGTTTGAGGTAAGTTAGTCTATTCAACGAAACACACAGTTTCATACTTACCCATATGTCCCATTGACATTAAGCACATACTTAAAGTTAAGCACACAATTAAAGGCTTAGCTGAGCTGGAGACTAAGCTCTTTATAAAAGAAGTTAGTTGCAAAGAGAAAATGAGCGAGGGTTCATTTCTACTTAGTTGCACTTTACAGCTAGATCTGTGTTTAAAGAGAATAGTGTCTAGAAAGAAAAATTTAATCCTCATTCCTCTCTCAGGAGTCTCTAGACAGAGCCAGCTGCAAAGGAAGACTGATTGGAAAATCAGGATTTTAGGACTAGCACATCAAGGACCGTCTATGCCAGTCACCCAGTTACTGTAGACAGCAATGTTGCCCAACCTTTGTTAACTCTTCTTTGGGTACAGTGGCCACAAAGATACAGAACTGAGGAACCACTGCCTGGCTATCTGGGCCAGAATCAAGTTCTTGGGAACATTTTATAGAAGCTTCTATTTCTGGAAAAAATGTCACAGTGGAAATCAGGAAGGTGAAACTATGTGATATGCATCCCTTTAGATTGTGAAATCTTTAACTAATTTTCATCTTGTTTGGCTCTCTCACTTCTCAGGGTTCTTAGATTTAGATGTGCTACAGACCCATCACCGTGCTATGACAGCAAAGTTCATAATTTAGAGCATTATACTCTGGTTGCCGTTCTTGAAAATTGTTTGGAAGAGAGGATAATTTTCCTTTTTTGAACTGTCAGGCACTTTTCTCCTAAATTCCCTAAATCACTGATGGATATCTAAGTGTATGCCTGTGTTATCTTTAGACCTCACAGCATTCTCATAACCATTTATGATTACTGTTATTAATTTTTGTCACATATCACAGTTTCAGTTTCATATCACATTCAAGTCCTTTTTTTGCAATAAATGGCATTACTTACGTATGCTTATCTCATTCAATAAACAAAAGATTCCAAAAGAATCTTTATGCTACAGTTGGATTCAGATAAATAGTCTTTTCAGCACTGCTGTGAGTACAAGTGACATTTTTGAACCAAAACTTAATAGAGAGTGACTGGAATAGCTGACTCCTGATTTTTTGTGGAGATAAAATGAAACTTCAGTCTTCAGACAGTCCCATCATTGATTTTAGTCTTTTATCTCCCATGAAAACATCCCCCTCAAAAATCATTTAGCTGTGGATTTAGCAAAAACAGAAAGCAGATTTTGTCTGTTTTCAAGCTACCCCAGTAATACAGTTATCTGACTTTATTAGGGCATACAGATGCTGGTCGGAGAATAAACCTACTTCTAAGCTAACTTAACCCATTTCTTACCCTGACAGGAAGAAATATATTTAGAGTGTATCCTTGGCAAGTCACATAGAAAGAAATCAGTGCTGGGAACAAAACAGATGACAAAAAAAATCTCAAATGGAATAATAAGTGGGATGAGGTGTCTGCCAGCCCATAGTTCAATATTCTGGATTCCCAGCAGCTTCCTGTGGGTTGTGTCCTTGCTGCTGGCCATTCTTCCCTTCCTCCTGCCACCCATCCTCCTCAACTACTGCGTTTACTCAAGCATATCTGGTTTTGTTGCACTGAATCTTTGGATCCCCTGTTTTCCACAGGCTGCCAGGAAGTCCTGGGACAGGCCAGTGTGAATGGTCTGTGGGTGACCCCACACCTGATGCGTGGGACCACCCACAAATTTGTGCTTTGACTGTGCAGCCCTTATTAATCAGCCTCGTCCGTGTGTGATGCTTGACGCCAGACATGAAATCCTTGCATTGTGGAACCCGCAGACTTCCCATGCAGTTATCTTGGCCAGGTCATCTTCTCTACCAGGGTCATAGAGGCCAGAGTGCTTTCCAGAAAAACATAAGAGTAGTGTTGAAAAAGAGTTTGGGAGGTCTGGGATCTGAGCAGCTCAAGCGGGAGCACTCCGGCACGATGAGATGGAACTGGTAGGTCTGCTCCTGGATGGCTCCACCTGCAGCAGGGGAGCTTCAACATGCAGACTTTGCAGGTGCCCAGTTTCAGGAATGTAAGGAGAATCGAGCCATGGAATGAATTTATGGATGCTTGGCATGATAACAGGGAAACAGGATAAAATTTCTCTCTCATTCGAGATGAACACAGAAGAGAAGGAGGGAGGAAACCGAATGTGCTTATGAATGCGTAGTGAAGCCTGAAGTAAGTGTACTGCATGAAGAAGGGAATCTATTTGCATTGTTTAGCTGTGTGTGGTTATGTTTGTCTAGTAATTGGGCAACTAAGACCTTTGGGATGTCTTTCCTTATGAGCAAGTTAAATGAAAGGCAGCAGCTACAGAGAGAATGTGTGCAGAGACCTGAAGAGGAGGACGAGGAGGGTAGAGGTTGGGTTTGTCAGTGTTCTGTGGAGCGAGGTGGGAAACTGCTGCTCTTTGTTTAAATGTCTGGTCCCACTGTGGAAATTCTTAGTGCTATTAAAAATGCAGTAGGGACTGGATTTAATTTCCCAGTTACTGAAGAGGAGAAAATCACGACTCTATTGGAAACAATGGTAATAAGGCGATAGCTCAGGATACTGCTTTTCTGTGGTAAGGTCTTGATCAGAGCTGCTGAGTGCTATGGCAATTTATACAGTAGGATCCATATGGAAACAGATTGGAAGAGGTCAGGTATTCCCTGGTGACCTTTGCTGTCACCACAAATTAGGTGGTGCCTTTGAGTATCACCCAGTATCTCCCAGTGTGTACAACTCCCTGCTTTCCCAGAGCTGCACCAGTGCCAGCTGATAGACTTGGCATATTCGCCTGTTTGTTAAAGATAAAATGTTGAAGAAGCCAACTTTTGCTTTCTTTTTGATACAAGTTTGATTGTACACCCTGTGCTAATTGTAGCACTGCTCTTGTGCTGTCTGTCTCCACGCACGCATCTCTTGCAAACCTCTGCTCACTGCAGCTCTCGTCTCAGTGCCCAGCAGCTGGTGCTGGCAACAAAGAGGCTCATTGAGCACTGCCTGGTGCTCAGCACTGCTCTGGGAGCTGGAGCTGAGAGAGCCACAAGATGATTCAGTGTTTGCTGATGCCCCACACGCATGTGCTCGATGCTCTGTCCTGAGTGTGAACCCCAGCTCTCAGAGCTGCAGCCCATTACCCCTTACAAAGCACCAGGACAGCTGCTGGTTGTAGCTTTGGACTGCTACAGCACCATGGGCTCGGGGTAGCTGCTGAAAATAACCCCTGGGTGATGCTCATGTCCCCATGACACATATCCATGTTTTTTGTCTATCCGTGTACCTGCAGAGTGCGAGGACAGGGACAGTGAGGGCTCAGAGCACAGGCTGCTTCTGGCTTCCCCGTGCCGTTTTGTTCCATTTTGTTTTGTTTCCCCTCCTCTAACCCCTTACAAAAGAAGTTACCGGGGAGCTCTCAGTGCTGGGGGCATCCTGCTCAGTGTTGTGCTGCAGCCCGTGTTTGCCTGGCGCAGAGCATCCTGCGGGCAGCCCGAGCTGAGTGTGGGACATGACCGATCCCAGAGCTGCACAGAGCTGAGAGCATCCTGGAGATGCCAAAGAAACAGGCAGGCAGCGAGGATCTCCGACAGCCAACACATAACACCAAAAGTGGTAGAGGGAGGCTGTACGTGAAAGAAAATCGTATGTAAAGTTTAATGTGGTGTGCTGTTTGTTTTGGGGTTTTTTTAAAGATAGATATGCAGTTTCCATGGACACCCATTTTTATCTTAATGTATGTTTCCTTTTATTAACTGTGCATATCCAGCCTTGCTCGGGATGTGAAGTCTGGTGTTTGGTTTTCTTTACATTTTCTCTAGGGAATTACAAATGGGCAAGCAGATTTCTGGAGACATTTAGGACAGTTTTACCTTCTTGCTATCAGATGTTTCAAGCCTTAGGAAGCCAACCAGATACAGGAAAAGAACAAAGAACACAGAGAAGGTAACCTGCTGTATGCAGTGTGAATGGCTCATCTTCCCTTAACATGGCCCATTTTTCTACTGGATCGATCTTTTCTTTCAACAGCTTTTCCCACCATTTAGTCCTCCCTTTCTTTTGCCTTTTTTCTTAGCCTTGGTAGCAGCAAATGGTTATTGCTGATAAAATCTGATTGGCCTGGAAGGTGTTGGCCTGGTGACTTGAGAACTCAAGGCTGCATGGGGAACAGGTATGGGAAGCAGAAAAACCCCTGTGTTTAAGAGGGGAGGAATTGGGAGCTTGTTTTGGTTGTTTTATTTTGGATATGTCTTGCTTTAGAAGGAGAACCTCTCAAAAGAGATCTGCTTTTTAGGATAGCCTGGGAGGCACGGTAGTTTCTTACAGAAGTGTCATACTTTAGGAAGCCTAAGCAGTGAGTTACACCAACTTAACCAAAGAGAAAAAATAGGTGTGTAGGGGGCTGGGGTGGAGCCTATTTTTGAGTTTTCCTTAATTTTAGTGCAGAACTCTTTCTTTTGGCTTGCTGATGGAATGAGAATGAGAAGGAATTATAGATGGACCTTTACTGAAGATTTCCTTCTGTTTCCCAGTTAGGACACAAGCTCAGAGTTCATGGGTATGTTACCTTTTTTAGGAAGCAAAACCAAAAGCAAAACAAAACCAAACAAAAGCAGCAGATAACTTCTTTATATTTGTTTCTTCTTTGATTTTCAGGAACAAGAACTGGTGCCAAATTCAGCAATAAACTATTGGTTCTACATTGTTCTGTGTCCAGGTCCCCACCTGGTCATCTGGTTGAGATTCATACCACTTTTTACATTATTGCAGCCTTCTGGAATCAGAGAACACCCATTTCTCTGTCAGGTTTAATGGGGAGAACACTGTCTCACTGATGTGCCATTTAGAAGAGAGGTGAAAAATTCAGAATTATTCTATCAACATCACTTTTTCCATTAAAAAGGAAGAGTATAGGGCATGTTCCCCACAAATGTCATCACTTATATCTGCTTATAGTGCAGTCTTCTCCCTGAAAGCTCTCATGGTGTTTTTGTCCATTAGCTCCTTCTTTATCAGGGCCATTTTATATTATCTTGGACACTGTATTGAGCAGCAAACTATGAAAGCTAAGAGGCAGAGCAAAGGACAGGTGGCACAGAGGCTGCTGCAGGAGGTGACTCATTTGGCATTTCATTCTGATCAGATTACTACATTTAATTTGGGCATTGGAACCTGGCATCTTCTGACACTTCTCACGGCAGACAGGAGGAGAGGTGGAGGGGGGAGAAACTTTTGTACAAAGCTCTGAAATGCAGCAGGGCAAGAAAGATTTGTTGCCATTCTTTTGTGTTGTCATACGCTGGCAAATATGAATTAATTGCTTTCTAACACAGGCACGGAGTTTCTTGGCTGCGAGTAGCAGGCAGGTTACACTGAGCTTGGTGCGTGTTCCTTCTGGCACCAGAGATCAGGCCTGGAAACACACCTACAGATTGTTTGGCTGTCTCCATGAGAGGCATGGACAGTGACTGAGTTATAGGAGACCCTGGTGAACCTCAGCTCCTTCTCTCTCATACAGAAAGTATGGTGAAGCTGGTGAAACTCTGGTCTGACCTGGTGTGCAGCCACGTGCCCTCAAGTCCTGTTATTAATCAGTTTCTCCATAGCCTGAATGTGAGTCAGGCAACTCTTCAACAAGGCAGAAATGCATTCTGCGTGGTGAAACTTTGGATTCCTTATCCCAGTGCCACTGATGAGAGTGTGAGAAGAACTCGGGTATGTTTTATGCCTTTATCTATGTCTAGGTAAATACACACACCTGCTGCTCACCTGCCTCGGGGAGCTCACTTTATGCATCATCCTCTTACCTTCGCTCTCCCGCTGTCTTGTAGGAGGCAGGGAATCACAATCAGCAATTAGCATTGTTGCACTGAAGTGCCTTTAGAAGGGATTTTTAGCTGAAGCCTCTCCAGCGATAATGATTTCCAGCAGGGCTGACTCCCAGCAGGGCTGGGATAACCTGCTGCCGGAGGACTGAGCGCTGCTTCCATCAGTGCTCAAGTACCTTCAGTTTGCACTTGCTGTGGACGCATTTTGGGGTTACTTTTCACACCAACCTCCTTTGCCGTGGCAGGGTGGGAGCTTCAGGCTTTCAGACGTGGTAACACATGTTCCCGTGACAGACAGGGGTTTGTGGCAAAACCCGTGCTCTAAGAAGAGGGTCTGTGCTCTCCAGCTGCCGGTGCTGCATGTGATTAGTCAGCGCTAATGCTGAGCTCTGCAGATTAATGTGTTCCTCTTCTCCCATTATATCCCTTCTCCATGAGGCAGTCTATCTCTTGCATCAGTAATGACCAGCTGCAGAGCCTCAGGGTTTTCTCCAGCTACTTTTAACTGATCTAGCACTTCTTATTTTTTCCATGCTCTGCCCTTTCCTTGATTAGTAAATTCCCCAATGTCTTTAATCAAGCTGTGTTGAGCCTAGCAGCTCTGGCAAGTTTTCTTTTGTTTTAATAAAAGGTGAGTTTGTTCCCCAGGCAGGTTCTGCCAGCTCAATTTCGACTATTGCACATTGGTCTTAAAAAACAGAGGGGCCTCCCATCTCACAACTACAGGCAATACAATATCCTGGGTGAGCTCCTGCAACCTGCCCATTCCCCTTCAGAGGAAAGAGGGACTTTTCCCTCCCCTTTCACTGAGGTCAGTGTTTTGCTGAGTGCATTCTTCACTCACAGCTTCAGGCTAAGGGACTCACAGGGTTTAGTTGTGTGGCTGCTGCTCAGCCCAGCCTTACATCCCAGGTGACCACTCGGGCTCCCCAGAAATGTTCTTACTTAATGTTACTTAAACCTGCAAAGCCAAAGTTAGGCATTCTTGAGATCCCCCTGCCTGTCTCAGTTCTCAGACTCTCCTTTTTTAGGCATTTGATCAAAGCCGGGAGAAATGTTTAGAGTAAACAGACTTTGGAAAAATTCACTGTAAAGGGAGTCCAAAACTTGTTATGAGTTTTGTCAGCACAGGTGAGTGGATTTTCTCAGCGGATTTTTTTTATTAGTAGTATTTCAACCTCTTCTTAAGACATTACCTTTTCAGCAGCTGGTTATGGAACTGCAGAAGAGGTGAGAGGAATCCCAGATAACTCATGGAGACTGAGAAGCCATAACCCTGCAGCTTGTCCTGGCATTCCCTCTAGAATATGATGTTCCTTCTGACAAGCCTGTTTTTAAAACCTTTTTCAGATTTTATATGGTTGGGTTTTTTTAAGCTTTCAGCTAACAGTAAAACCAGAAAATTCAAAGGTAAGGCTAATTATTGGGAGTACTTCCAAAATTTAGGCACTGGAAGTGCAAAAATTGCTATTGAAAGCATGTCTGTAATTCATCTAGCCCTGTATAAATTGAAGTAATAAGTTAAGATGAGTGCAGTGTAGGGCTGTGTCAGGCAAAAGAAATCAAAATTGAAATATTGAACGAAACGATGTGAGATATCATAAAAATTTACAAAATTTATTTAGTTCCATGCTTTCTGCATAGAGGAAGAGGACTTCAGTAAAAATTAATTGAGTGGTTTTGCATGGAACTGTTGGGTCAAAGGTAACAAAGCCATCTACCAGCTCTTCGGAGAGTCCTGGCTCTTTTTTTTTTTTTTTCTCAGATGGAACCATCAGGAAATTTGACCTGAATTCAGGAATAGCTTCTGGACAAGACAAAATGGATTTCTTGGTGAGTTTATTATTGACTGAAAAAAATATGTTTTCCCTGTACCACAGCAATATAAATAGCTTTTATCTCCATTACAAACAGACTTATTTTATCTATCAGCAATGTACTTTAAATCTCATATTTCCATTACAAACAGCTTTGTTTTACCAGTGACTTACTTTAAATCTTGTAGTAGAGTTCTGCCAACCTTAATTTTCTTTATGGGCAGATGCAGAACAAAGAAAAATAGGTGCTATATGTTCCATATTCACAGTCAGTGAAACAGCTGGGTTGGCAAACTTTCCTCCCTGTCAGGCTTTGTACAGAGCAGAAGGAGAGGGAGATATTGGGGTGATTCCTGAGGCTTTCTAGTCATGGAGGAGGGGGACTGGAGTTGACATGCTGCTCTGGAAGCTCTGAAAACAGTGAGTGAGGCAGAGAGGAGCTGTGCCCCAGCCACGGCACACGGCTCCAGCAGCTCGGGTGCTCCCCCTGCACGGGCCCCCAATTACACAAATGTCATTAGCTCTAGGACTCCGTATGTCTGCACAAATAAACCTCCCAGGCCCAGATCAGGAAATTATTGCACTTGCCTTCTGAGCAGAACAAAGCTTAGTGCAGTGATGAAGCTACACACTTAGCATTGAAGACATGAATGTATGAAGTCAATTATAAAAGGGAAGCTCTGTGGTGCGCAAATAATTGGTACAACTGCAGTGGCTTTTCTGTGTGGAATATTTCCTTGGTGTATTGCTGCAGCCTTCCAACACAGCCACAGCCAAGTAACTGACTGGAGAGAATAAACACACCTTGGAAAGTAACTGGGAATGGACAAAGATGGGAAGTTTAGGGGTTAGCAGTGGGATAGATATTAATTAATATTTTGAAAGCCCCAACTATCAACTTCCATGCTTTGAGATATTTGAGGTTCTTTTAAGTACAGCCAGAACTCAGAATCCTTGGAGTCATTAATGGCTGTGGTGATCATTAGTGCTGGGCACCCAGTGAGTGTTAGAAACTAATAAAGACACTTTATGTTCAGGACTATTTAAAATATGAATTGAAATTGAGCAAAGTGAGTGGAAATGATGACCAAATAAAATACGAGAGAGAAGTTGTTAAGTCAGAGTTGTAGAGGTACTCCAATGCTCCAATGAGGCTACTCTTAAGTGTGCAGGTTGCTGTGGTATTGCTGCATCAGCTCTCCAGTGGCTGGGAAGCAGAAAAGGACTTGGGGGTGCTGGTCAACAGCAGCTGAACATGAGCTAGGGTGGCTTTCATTCAATACCTCTCCTTCCTTCATTTAGTGATGGGAGGGGGGAGTCCTGTCCTGTTTAGGTTGGAAGGAGCTTGAATGGCTGAAGTGACATTTCCCCTGTAATTCTTGGCCATCTCCTCTTCAGCAGAGGATGGTGACCACGGAGGAGCCCCCGGGTTAGTTCCTATCACAGCTGATTGCTCCTCTTCAGGAGCAGAACAACCTGGGCAGGCTGGGGAGCTCTGTCAAGGTCTCCTGGCTCATAGGTGGCACAGCAGGGTTTGGCCCTCTTTTTATCTTCCTCTGGTGTTTCTACAATGTAAGAAACATTATTCTCTGGGCTGCCCTGAATCTGTGGAGTTAAGAAGAGGTTACAAACAAAAGTCTTAATTCCCTGTACAGCATGGAAGTAACGCTCAACATCCAGTTGCCAGGGAACAAAGTTCTTCCCAAGGAATAATGGACAATGGAGAAGCCAAAAATACGATTAAAAACTACTTGGCAATATACCATGTTTTTACTTTGTCTCAAGCCTTCATCTTATGATTGCCTTGATAGAGGTGTAGAGCACAGAATAGAATGATGGAATGGGAAAGGAGCATAGATCATTTTTTTCCCAGTTCTATGTCACTGCTTTGCAGAGAGGATGTTCCTGCCAGGGGACATGTACATCATTTTTCAAGTTTTGTGTCAGTCTTCTAAAGAAGATATCTGTTGATCATGCTCAGATTTATCTAGGGAGTATATCTATCTCAGCAGAGAGAAAAATAATTCATTCTTTAGATCTGCCAGTCAGAGCAAACATCTGTCCTTACAGTGACGGAAAATGATAGAATCCATATCCACATCCTCTTTGACAAGTTATCCCCAAGGAAGGCATGAGTCTCACTGTTAGTGTGTTCTGTAGGAGAAACAGTGGTAGGCAGCAGAAACAAGAATCAACCTTCCTAAACCGAAGAATATTTATCCCTAAAATTTCTCATTTACACTCTACCTTACTGCTGGGAGAATTTTACACCATTCCCAGAAAACCCTCAATGCTTTTTTGTGCTCATTACTGTTCAGGTTCAAAGGAATTGTTTCTCCAGGAAAGATGCCTCACGAGCTGCATGAGAAGACAAACTGCAAGGAGACACTTTCTGTTTGAGTCCCAGCCACAGACTTTGGGCTTCCCAATCTTATCAAGATTTCAGGACAATAGAGTGTCTTTAAAAAGTAAGTCAGGCCTTGAAGTAAGAGAACAAAGCCTATCATGTCAAGTGGCAAAACACAGGAGCAAAGGAATAGTGGCTTAGGGGAAGGAGAAAAATGAAATGAGCTATCATCAGGTTGTCAGGTTTAGAGTTTTATGATCTGTACAATCTTAATAGAGTTTAATAGAGTGGAAATCCATACCTTTGAAGCTGCTGTTGGAATGCATATTGCCTGATGGGGTTAATTGAGGAAGGCCTGACTTCTGTGAAGTCTTAATAGTGCCATTTAAGTGGGTAAAATATGTATTCATTGTTATGTTGACAAAATAAAAGCAGTAGCTCATAGCTGTACTCACACACTATTTGCTGCATATTATCTTATGCAACTTTAGAGCATTTTTCTTTATCCTCCCTGTGTGTTGGTGCTGTCAAATCACCCCTCTCCCACTTTCCTGGTCCCTTTTGTAACCAGAGACATTGTTTTCCTCTCCTCCCCTCTCTCTCTTCAGCATCGTGTTCTGTTCCTCCCTGTCTCTCACCATAGACTGTGGAGTGTGTTATGTTGTGGAGTCCTAGTTGAGAGAGACAACACCTGCTCATAAAGCTCTGGAAAGCCCTTTGCCAAAGCTATTGGGATGTCATATCTATCATTGGTGGCTTTGAAAGTTTACACCAATTTGAGATAGAGCTATTGATGCAAAACCTTTATTACAGGAGGAAATTTTAAACTTGAGAAACATGGGAACAAGTATGGCTATAATATTTTGGGGAGGAAGGAGGAGGCTTTTATTATTTTTCTCAGCTGACAGTTTCAGTTTTGACTTGTTTTCTCCTTATTGGGCCCGTTCTGCTAATGCTTCCCTAGGATATACAATAAAATTATAATTTTTAAAGCTCCCTAGCTATGTAGTCATATTTAGACTTTTCAAAACAAGCAACACATCCTTAAGGGCTCTTAAGTACACTAGTGATAATGTTAACTGAAGCAGTGAGAGATCTTTCCTTTCTTGGCTAAAATATTTCTGCAGGACAGTGCCACAGCCTTGGCTATATTCCATCAGTCTCATCTTCCCTGGCTCACTGTCATGGCTTGCTAGTCTGGAACAAAGCTCTCAGATATGTTGCAAGAAATAAAAAAAATCTTACAGAGAATGAGAGTTAATGACCACAGTCAGAACTATTAATACCAAGCAAAGCCGAGTTGAAGGAACATGTGGCAGATCTTCACACTGGGCTCCCTTTGTGACTCTTTGATCCTGTGCAGCTGTAGAACAATTCAGAGTAGTAACACCTGCTGTAAAACAGCTCAGCGACTGTGCTAATTGCTTAACTGAGGAACAACAGCATTAAATAACATGAGGGTGACCACACTGTTTCTGCCTTCAATCACTCAACAAGAGATCAAACACCAAGCTCTGCTGCTGAAATGCAGTGAGAAGGAACAGCCGACCTGGCACTCGTGCTGTGCTTAAGCTTGAGACTCATCTAATACCCTCGGGGGAAGAGTTTGAACATAACTTAGAGGCATTTTGGGGTGTTTGGGGGCCATCTTTCCTGTGTTTCTATCAGTGCACGTTCTGATGGTTGTATTTGGGGGCTGGAAGGAAGCAGGCATCTGCAAAACCCTAAACGCACATCAGCCAGCCCCAGGTTTCTGAGGAAGGAGAGTCAGTGAGGAGCTGTGAAATCAGCTTTTTACAGACGGGACAAAACTTCTGGCCAGAAGGAGTTTTCTGAGTAACAGTTTCCACCCTGCTGTAAGAAGCCTTTAGGCCAAGAGACCTGTTAAAATTTTTGTCTGAGCAACAGAATGGTAGGTGCTGAACTGAACTACATTGAAAAGTGTAGTTCACCTACATGGATGTGGATACTTATTGTCCAAAACACGGGCTATTTTTTATTATGAAATTAGGTTTGAACTAATGGAGTGGGATGTTACTATTTGCTATTTGTAGATCCAAAACAGGCAGCCTTTTGTCACCCTCAGACATTGCAGGTGTTTTCACTGTAAAGATCTGGGGGATGCAAGAAGATGGAGACTAATTTGCAGGTCTTACCTAAAATAGCCATGTATTTTAAGCATTCCTTCCAGTGTGAGACAGTGATAAATTAGAAATCCCTGCCCTGGTAAGCCTTGTTAGTAAATCTGATATGCAGTTAGCTGACAACTCTGATGCATGGCGTTTCAAACCTGCTCTTTGGAAACCCTGCCTTCTGCCCACCTCCCACCTCACTGAGAGGAAGTATATCCATCAAATTTTACACGGGATAGCTCATATTGCTATCTGGATGATAGGAGCAACATTTTCTGCATTAGCAACTCTCAACAGATAATGTCTTGAGGATTGAGAGAGGGAGATTAAGTCTGAGTAAATACCCTGTGTTATTCATATTTAATCATTTTACTTAGACACTGTCTAATCAGTCAAAGCAACAACTGTTACTGACATATAGGTTTCATAAAAATATATACTGAACAGAAGCACTAAGCCTTGTCCCTTTATATTCACGTCGAGCCTGTAAGCAGATCTCAGACAGAACAAACTGACTCAGAAAGTGATGGCTGTAATGAAAGAGCCATGTTACCAAGGAATGACAAACAGGAAATTTGGACAGATCTACATTGCTGGAGGAAGGGGGAAGGAGAAATTGTCCTGTGAGTAGCTGGGTGTAAACAGTATATCTTTGTAACCCTATTAGCTTCTGAGTTGGGACAGATTAAAGGCGTGAAACCTGTCTGCCCAAGTATACATGCTTTAATGTCACCACCTTAGAGTCTTTTCTCCCCCTTCATAAATACCAGTGGGATGGGGGGAAAGGGGAAAGCAGCAGGGGGAGAGGGAATGGGTTTGGAGAGACTAAAATGTTTCTGTTTCTCTTGGTACAGAACTACAATACTTGGCAAAAGGCTGGGAAGTAGCATTTGAAGGAGGGAGGAAGGAAACAGTGAAGATGAGCTGAGAGGGGGACAGAGATGGGGATTTGAAAATTTCTAGAAGAGACAGAGCAGATATATTGCTGATGTGCTGTAAGTAAAGTGCACCATAACCAGTTCGGCTGAGGTGAGCTGGCATGTGCTCTCACAATGAAATTTGACTCCTCCATCACATGAAATATTCTCTGGTTGCTGCCCCATCATTTAACTGCTTGGCATTCTACTTAGGACACAGCAAGCTGTTCCCTACCTTTACAGACAGCGAGTGCGTGTAGCAATGTCTTGAATGTTTTCATTGTAGCAGAGAATAGAAAGCCTCTCCACTGCAAGCATTAGCAATGCAATTTCATAACTATTTGTTCAGACAGTGCACAGGAGCTTGAAAAACAACTTGAGACACTTTATTCCCCCTGGGAAATGCCATCTGAGAATATGTTAATCTGACGAATATGCGAAAGGCTGTCCCCTATTGGTGAACCATGAAGAAAACCACCTCCTTTTTTTTCTGGGTTTGTGAGATGTGCTCCTCCCTGCCAAGACTGGAGCAATCCTTACCCTCTCATCAAACCAGACAGCTGAAAAGTATGGAGACATTGTGCTGCCTCCTTCGACTTGCAACGAGAATTTGATATTATCTGTACCACCTTTGACAATGCACTTGAAATTAATCAGAGGAGAAATGTCTTATTTGATTATATTTGACCATAAACATTGATCAGTTGCATGCAATTTTGACTTCAGATCTGCATGTCCAAAGTCCTTTCTAAAAAGGGCAAAATATTACCCAGAGATACACGGGAGCTTGTATTATCTGAGTCTCTGAAAAGATACTCTCGGGGGAAATGAGTGTACGTCTGGGAAATTAAAAATCATTTGCTACGAAACTCTCAGTGAGAGATGGACAGTATCAGAAGAGAGATCCCCAAGACATCAATGCTTTGCCCATGCTCTTCATTGCAGCTGTGTTAGCTCATCCTGCTTTCAGATGCCTGCATTAATTTCTGCCAGACTAGAAATTCTGTCAGTCCTCTGAGGAGACCATGGCAAAACCCACTGTTCCTTATTATCTCAAGTGGCACAGGAGGCATCTGACTTCCCTGTCTTTAGTGTGAAAAAACCCCATGGAGACTGTATAGTCCTCTAGTCCTCTTTCAGGCTTTGTTTCTGCCACAGGAGAGCTGCTGTGGCCTTGGGCACAATGATAATTTTGTACTCTTAGGGCAGAGCAGTCAGAGGAGTTATCAGGCAGACTCGGAGCCAGGTGAGCCAAGAGCTCTGCACAGTGCTCTGCGTGAAGGCTTTGCTGTGGATGTTTCCTGTGTCTCCTAGGTTGGAATTCCCACCACGAATGTTGTTAAAAGCTCTCCAAAGGCCTGGTTGTTGGTGCAGACTGTCACATCCTCAGTGGTGGCCACGTCTGGTCTGTGACTGGACCAGAGCCTTGGGTTTAGCTGCCTCCAAAATCTCTGGGGCACCAAAACTTCTCCACAGACTGAAGCAGCACAGATCTGCCCTCCTTTACTGAATGAAGCAGTTCTGTTCGTGAGTACTTTGTAGGATGCTACTGGAAAACTTTCTACTGTTTTTGCTTGTATCTTAAATGGGTAGAGATCATCACTTATCAGTTCTGTCCCTTCTTCCCCCCCTGTTTCTTGGGCTAGGGTAGATATTCCAAATGTGATCTTATCCCACCATGCTCGGATAATCCAGCACTTTTCACTGAGGACAATAATTAAAATCAGGGTGGGGAAAAAAAAAAGGCAAAGAGATGCTTATCATTGCATGTAGCAGGATAGTGCTCTGATGTCTGCTCTAGTCTAGAGCTTGTGATAACTCACACTGCTCAGCTGCATGAAATCTCTGAGCTCAAACAGCACACAGGCAACTCCTCTTCTCCTGAAAGACAGTCAGGACTGCCACAGTCCCCACACCTCTCGGTGTGCTGAGGCAGATTTGCCTGTCCTGACAGGTTTTTCTTGACTGTCTCTCAGATTCATCATTCCTTTATAAAGGGCAATAGCTTTACCTACCTCTTACCCTGTAACCTTCCTGCTCTCCAGACACCCAAAGGGGCTTGGATGGCATTTCCTGGAGGGAGTAAAGTGTCTCAAGCTGTTTTTCAATAGGTTGTTTTTTGGTTTTGGTTTGTTGGGTTTCTTTTTTTTGGAACCTGGGAAGGAATTAGTATTTCACAAAAGTGACTGGGTGGGTGGAGGGGGGAGCCTGAATACAAAATCCACTTGTTGATTGGGATTCTGGGGTGGGAGTACAGGAAGAAAGCATTGCAGGGAGTGTTTTCAAGCTCTTAAGAACATGTTTTTCCAAGTGCTGTTCTTAAGCATAAGACTTTTAATAATAAGAGCACAGTAGGGTAATATAAATGACACAAAAGGCACTCTCATTGCAAAGCTGAACAGTTTGTGATTTAGTAGATTTTTACGATAAAAGAGACAAAAGGAATGCAAGTTTTTTCCTTCTCAAAAGCTACCATGCCTAGTAACATCTTTTACTAATAAAAAGAATTCAGCCTCCCCCACCTCCTGAGATATGTTCTCACCCAATTAAAGTCCTCCTGCAGATCTGTAGACCTATTGACAACTTGTTCCATGTCACTAAACTTGGTTTGCTGCCCTGTTACAGAAATTACAATGCAGTGCTTCTTAAATGGTCTTACTGTTTATAAGTGGCAGAGGAGAGGGTGTTTCACAGACTCTCAGCCTCCTACCTGGGATCTTCATTCTATCTATCCTTCATCTTTCTCTTTGTTTTCCCTTCCATCTTGTTTGTCAGCAGCAGGGCTTAGCTACCAACAGGAAGAGATTCAGTTTTCTTTTGTATTGTAGCAACACAACTGCTGTTGAAGTTCCCCTTTTATTCTTTTCGCCAATTTGCCCTAGGCAGGCTGGAGGTGAGGAGCTCTGAAGTGTGCAAATTTGCCACAAAGATACACAGAAAGAGGCAGGTGTCTGTGAGCACATGGAGAGGGAAAGGAAACTCTGGGAAACAGTAACCAGCATCCCTTAACATGAGATCGGTCTGTGAAATCTTGATGGGAAGAAGGAAATCCTTTTCTGTGCAGAAGACTAGGAGCCTGATTCTAGCTCAAATAATGAAATCCTCTCAGAGTAGACCTGTAGATAAGCTGTGCAAGCAGTGTTAATGCCAACTATCATTTCAGCTGCAGCCCACCAGCTGGTGCAGGCTGTTTGTAAATCCGAGTGCGCCGCGGAAAGCGAGGCAGTGTCCCCCATCAGCAGTTCAGTCACCTTCTCACACAAGAGTTTGGAATCCAGATCAAACTGGCTTCATGCCTTTTTCGACAGAAACAGTAGGAGCAGAGGCTGTCACAAGCTCAGAAAGCCGACTGGT
Organism: Daphoenositta chrysoptera; assembly: GCA_013397915.1. NCBI lineage: Eukaryota > Metazoa > Chordata > Aves > Passeriformes > Daphoenositta > Daphoenositta chrysoptera. The sequence goes on along the minus strand of VZRO01003611.1, from coordinate 313,428 downwards.
TAATGTTGCATCCTTCTCAAGCATGGCAAAATCTAAGGATGAAACCACATGGTTTTAAGGAGAATATATGACCTTAATCCTACTAGAGGGCTTTGTAGTCATTTCCCCTCTCTCCCAGACCGTGTGAAAGGCTTGGGTGGTGTAGCAGGTTTAGTTTGAAAACTAGGAAGAAACACCAATTTAGTGTAGTGGTTTAGTTCAGTTATTTGCTTTTGTGAGATACGAATTAGGAGAAATGCAAAGCAGGCTTAAAAACTTTAAAGAGTATAAAGAAAGTTTATTAGTACTAAGATTAAAAGAAAAAGAAACACTAAGAAAGTAAAGAAAAAAACCATTCCTTTCTTTGCCAGCACCCCCCACCCCCCCATCACACAGGGGCACGCAGCCTCCGTGCAGGCTGCCCAGGAGAGCGAGGAGGATAACAAAGATGGAATTTTTGGTCAGTATTAAAGTTCTTAATAAAGGTCTCTCCAAACCCAGAAAAAAAGAGGTCTCCTCTCTGCTCCAGCGTGGTTTCCAAACTGCTACCTGCAACAGTCCTGCCTGTGCGGAAACAGTCTATTGCACTGAAAACATCCAAATATGGGGTGTTCTCAATCCTCCCATGTCTAAATGGATAAAAGAACAGTTTATGGTATTACAGTTTTTACCACGGTCTGCAAAGGGTCGATTTAAGCTTTGCATGGCTCGCGACTCCGCCCTCTTCTTCCGTTCCGTCCCACATACCTCACTTGCTCCTTCTCCCTCCGACTTTACTGCCATGTTGAACAGCCCACTCTCGTCAGGCTGCACGTTGGAGGAAAAGCCCTCCTCCTTCGATGCTGCCAGTTATTTGATGTTTTCCTCAGTCTGAGAAAGCTGGAAATCGGCTCCTGCCGGGTTTGCCCAGGGCCCTGTGGAGTGTGGGAAGAGAAGCCCCTCCCGGATCCTGGAAGCCGCTCTGGCGGTCTCTGTGCAGCTCACGGGTGTTCCTCAGCTGCCCACGGCTTTGGGGGAGGGTCTCCCACAGCATTCCAGGGACCCGTGCCCTGGCGCCGGGCAAGGGGAGGCTCGGCCTGGCTCCTGAGGGGCGGGCCCGGGGCCCTCACACACCCCCAGCGCNCCGGGCCCGGAGCCATTCCCACCCCCCACCCCTCCCTGCAGGGAGCTGGAGTCAAAGAGGAAGTTCCCGCGCCTCCAGCAGGTTTAAATACGCAAAACTCGAAAAGCGTAATTGGATCGAGGAACTGTCAATCAACACAGTTCCAACCCACAACAGGTGGGTATCTGGTACAGTTTCTGTGAGCCACTCAGGTATGGAACTCCCACTGAATTTAGGGGAGAGGCCTTAAATAGCCTTTTAGGAGCTCTGCCATGATTTATTTTTGATATATAAAACAGAAATTATAAAATTTCCAGGTTTTTTCCCTGTTTAGATCTATATGTTTCTTGCTGAATGAGCTTTTTCCAGCACAAGGAGATCCCATCTTTTGTCACCACAGTAATTTTAGGCACAGCTCAGCTCTGGACAGAACAGTCAAAGCAGTTTGTAGCCCTTGAGTCACCAGGATCTACCACAGCACTGGCAGCAGAGCACTTCATCTCTCTGCCCAGCTGTTGAACCTGTTCCTGACCACACATCTGGCACAAAAACCCTGGGTGGATCCCCATGGCTCTGTAAAAAGGCATGCACGAAGGAAGGAGCTGTACCTTGCTGTGTGGCTCCAGGCCAACCCGCTCTGCAGCACGAGACAAAATTCCTAATACAGTATTACTTTGGTCTTTGTTTCATTTCTCTGATTAAAAGCAAACCTTTGTCTCTGCTGGATGCATTTGTTATCGCCAGTTCATTGGCCAGTGCATATACAGCTGGTTTTAGCCTCCATTTAAAATGCAGGGAGTTTAAGCATTACGTGTAGAATACTTGAGCAAACATACATTTAGTAATTTATTTTTCTACCAGTAGTTTTAGAGAGCTGTGGGGTTTGTGATTTTTTTATTTTTTTTTTTTTTAAATCTAATCCATTCAGTCAGCGGTCTCAAGAGTAAAACCTTCTGCCTCAGCTTGGGGTTGATGCTTGGTCGAGCCTTAAAGCTTCATGGTTTTTTGACACTGCACTAAGTCTGAAGCTTTGATGTCTGAGGCTGCTGCCTGCACAGTGTAAATCATATTTTAAAGTTTATTGGTACAAAGAATGCCTTTCCTCAGACATACACATGTGCATCCACACACAGCATCTTTCCACTTTTTTTAGCTACCTACAAGTTTCCGTAGGATTAGAGGATTCTTTCAGTTACTATTCCCACGTGGATGTTGCCATCTTTAATTGAAAGCTCTCAGTATTTGTGGGCTAAGGTAATACATACTTGTGCCTGGCAGTGCTGATTGAGGGTCAAAAGAGAAATGAAAATGTTTTTCTCACTCCATTACTGTAGCTGCTGTTCATGGTCCACTTTGGCTGTGTCTAAAAGCTGTTGCTGAAACCAGTGGGACTAAAGTGAAGGCCAGACCTGGTGCACAGGAACCAACAGTGACTTTTGGTGTGTGGATACACACCAGACCATCTTCCATGAGCCTCTAAGGAGCTATTTTTATGGTTGGCACAATGGTTGTGCAGCTCCTTTGCCTGCCCCATTTTGGCTGGGTCTGAGGAGATGTGTGAGCCACCTTCCTGAAGTGTAGAGTGCCATTAGTGGGGAAGTTCCAGTCTGTGTTTCACAGGCTGATGGAGCACACCAGGGCATGGGATTAGCAGGATTAGCAGGATCAGTGTCAGACTTGTAGCTGTTCAAAACTTCCTCTAATGTACAGATGACTGCTGGCAGGAAGGAGATGTGGCTCCCTATGGGAAGGGCAAGACATTGACTGAGGATTCATTCTTCTGTTACGGTCATTCTCTGTTCCCAAACGTGCTTTACACCAGGAGCAGAGAGTACAGTTTGCACGTGTGCCTTTGTGCCAGATGTAAACTTCCTAACAAGTTATTCAAGCCAGTGGCAGTGGTGATTGCCTTTGTGTGTCTCCTGGTTTCCATCCACACAAGTGGGAGCACACAGAGATTGTGCAGGCTAAAACCCGTGCTGAATTTATTTACACAAAGTTGTGATTCAAAAAGCAGCACCCGACAAAATTCAGCACACCAAGGACTGAGGGAGAAATGTGTTGTTATTCAGTTCAATGTCTCTGGAGGAGGCACTGGAGGGATGGTATCATCAGGGAGAGAAAATACAGAAGAAGGCTGGAAGTGTGAGTTTCTTGTGACAGAACTGTTCACGTCACAGCAACTTGTTTCAGAGCCCAAGAGCCCTCAGAAACATGAGGCCAGGACTCTGAAGAGGTGACCGAGCAGAATTTCATTCCCAGCAGAACTAAAAAGACTCTCAGTGTAATAAAAAATTAAATCTAATCCAACATCACCTGCAGTTATGAGGGATAATGCAGAAAATCTGCTATTGCAGGTGTTAATTGTGGTGTGGCATTTCAGGCAAAGCTAAGGAATGTAATACCTGTCAGTGGGACGTAGGCTCTTAAATCCCATCAGTGCTTAAAAAAAAATCCTCACTTGGCCCCCTCAACCATTTCAGCTACCACTGCCAATGTCACCTGGAATCTTTTGCACCTACAGGGAATGCCTGGAAGTTCTCAGGGCAGGAAATAAAGCAGAGGGTCTTTCTTCTGTTTTTAATAAAACTCCTTATCAGTTATCCTTTAAAGAGCTGAGATACTCTCTCACACCTACTGTCTGCAGTTGTCACCTAGAGTAAAAAGCCAAGTATTCAGGCTTTTTCTCTCTTTCTTCAGAATAGCTGCAGCGAGCTCAGGGAGAAGTATATTGAAATACATTAGTAACACAGAAAACCTCCTCCACCTACTCTATCATCTCGGTATTTTTCCTCCAGCTTCTATTTATCATCTATGTATAGATTCCCTGAATGAACAAAATTCTTCAAGAATTCATGATTCAGGCTGTAGGGGCCAGGAGGTAACTGCGGGGAAGGAAAGAAATGGCAGGTAAAACGTAATTAATTGCCCGTGCACTGCTTTCCCTCAGCCAGCTATACAGCTCTTTCCTTTGGAAGTGGGAAATGCCTTGGTATAAAGGTCAAGGTATTAGTGCACTGGGCAGGATTCAGACAACCTTTTTTCAATTTCTGCTATTGACTCCCTGTATGACCTGAGGTAGGTCCCTCATTTCTCTCTGTCTTAGATCTCCATCTGTAAAATAAGGGTAAGTGTATTTCTTTCCCTTTCTCTGGTCTATTTGTCAGCTCTTTAAGCCTTGGCATTAGGCGTGGATGCAAACACACCCACACCTATGGCTCTCAAAGTGTAATGACAGGAATGCTAGTATGTAAGACAGTATCTGAGCTTCAAAATCAGCACAGTTTATCTGCTCTCTAGTACTGATTGTTTTTCTTATTTGTATCCTTCTCTATCCATTAAAAACTGTGATTTTAAAACAGCAAACTGGCTGTTAGCCCGTTAGTATAGAGAAAGAATTTGTGATAATCTTAAGCCACTTTCAGACCACTGAAGACGGGAAGAAACTTCCCAGCAGCAGGTTCACTTGCAACTGCAGCTTTGGGTAGGGACTTTCTTTAGGAAAGTCTTGCTGGCCAGAGTTTACAACGAGGCACTGGACTACAGGGATCACAGGCTGATCTGGCATTGCATTCCCTGTCATCCTCAAAGGTACCGTAAGAAAATGTAGCAGCAAAGGATTCTTTATTTAAATTCACAGCAGTAACAGCAGTAAAATGTTTAAATGTCCCCACGAACCAGCTTCTTAATATCCTGTCAATGCTACTTCTCTCACACCCCTGCTGTAACCGAGAGGAGCAATCAGAGAGACGCGGATTTCCGCAGCGAAGCTGGCCAAAGACCTGTTTTCCCCCGGCCAAATCCCACCTCCTTCTTGCAGCTCATCACCCCTCAGCTGAGTTGATACAACAGTTTATTATTAACATTATTTTCAGCCCGTTCACTCCAGGAACTGGGGCTAGGGCCCAGCCTCAGAGCGCTGGTGGCACAATGAGGGGTCGGACGCGGGGTCGGGAGGGATGTGGGGCTGGGGATGTGGGGCTGGGCTTGCTGCTGTGCCTGGGGCAGTGCAGTGACCCGGGTCTCACTGGGGGCAGCCCTGTGTCCTGTCAGCTGCAGAGAATGAGGGTGTGGGCTTTCCTGAGGAGCTGGGTGTGCAGTGAGCTCCTGAGGTTGCTCATGGCGCAGCGTTCCTTGGGAGAATGTGCTAATTCAAAGCGTTTGTCTCACAGTGTGTAGGAGTTGGAGTCAGTGCTGGGAAATATGAAACTTGTGACACACTGGGATAATGGGGGCATTTAGCACAGACCATTGAGAAATCATAGTCAGGGGAATCAAACAAGGAAAACTATACGAGATGACTTTTCATGAGTTTTTATTTTCCTTTTATTTGTCTTTAGAGGGTGAATGAATGGGGACAGTGGCTCAGTTTCTGGCTTGTAAGGTATAATTTTAGCAGTGATCTTACTAAAACATTGTTGAACCTCATTACGCCCGAGTTACCAAAACTGACTCCAATTTGCATGCTTGTGCAGAAGCTTATGCTAGGTAGAAGCAGAGCATTTATGGTCTCCAGATGGCAGCTGGTTTGATATATGAAGGTCACATCTTTTTAGATCCATGTGTTTTGTATCCATAGACAAACTGGTTGAGATCTGGGGCTTCTTGGAATCAGAATGAATGGATAATTAATAATGGAACCTCAGTTTCCATGCAGGAAAATTAGTCTGTGAGCCAGTAAGGATACACCTATTGATCAACAGATTGGCCAACGCCAGCAAACACTTTTTAAATCAGGAAAATAAAGCCATACCTAGGATACATGCTATGAAAATTACCATCAGATGGAGGAAGGAATTAACTTCACAAGGAGAATACTGATAAATTTATTCTTCCCAACAAAAATTGTGGAGATAATTCCCTTAACAACCTTCTGTTTCTGCTTCTCTTAGTATTAAATTTCTCTTTCTTAGTTGAAAATTTAGGAGAGCATTTAATCCCTTACAAATTATATGGAATTTCATGCCTATTTCTCTACTTACTTCCATTAGCAAGGTTAGAAGGAACTTTTTGTCAGTTATGGCATTAATCCCAGGCTTCTAGGCCTGATTTGACTATTGTGAATAGAGTAACTTCCAGAATCTATTTGAAAATGTATGTATCCATGGTTTTTTTGAACAGAGAAATGACTCAGCTTTCTGAAAATGGTGTGCATAACTTCCAGCTTCAATCTCACAGGTGGAACATGGGGACTTAAAGTGACAGAATCAAAGCCCAGGAGAAAAGAGCAGAACAAGGTTGGATTCTCAGAACTGACTAATGATAAGAGGGGCCTGGAAGATCTGGCTTTCAGCTAGCTTTGAATGTCTAACCTCTAAAGATTTAGAAGCATTTAAGATGTCTCAAACCTGAGCCAAAATTATCTTCAGTCTGAAGTTTGCTCATTGACTGTTCTCCTCTCTTTGGGCTGATGATTTCATTTGTCCCACAGGTCCTTTAACAATGAATTTCCATACGTGCCCGCAGTCCTTTCATCTCGCCTCATTTCCTGGGAGTGCTAAACTACTTGGAATTCTTTTCTTTCTCCAATTTGAGAGTTCAAAGTATGGATTTGTAGCAAATTATTCCCGATGAGTGGTTTCATTAAAAGAACAGAAGGGAAATTGTTCTAAAACCTTCTGTGTTGAAGATAGGGACAGTGAAATAAAGTAGAGCCTCACACAACATTGAGAACTTCCCAGAACTGTAATGCATTGTTTTCTGTAGAATTAAGGGGATGGTTTGGACATGCTGCTACACCTCTTTGTTGCTGAAATTAAGATGAGCTCCACTACTAAACACAGTGTCCTTCCCTGTTCACAGTGGGCATTTTCCTGTGTGGTAACAGTGGTTCACTACAAATGGGACAATTTCTCCACAAAGATCATAGACATAGAGGCAGAATTTTAGTGCATCTCAAACCTAAGAGATTCATTAAGAGATTATTCATAGAAGAAAATGCAATATTTTCATGCATTTTAGTTGTTGAGCATCCAGTACAGTTTCTTCCAAGATCCCTGGGGAATTGTAGCTGTACCCCAATCAATAAACACAGTGGGACTTCCTAAGCCTGTGATGCCATCAGCCATTGTCTTGATGAAAAAGATGTAGTCTTGTGAAGATTTTCAAATTATTATTTAGATAGGGTCAGATTAATTCTACAGTATCGAGAAGGTAAGACTGAACTGGGAGAGCCTGGAGTGTATAAAACTTAGAAGAAAGGAGAGAACCTATCTGTCACTGGGTCAGACTCTCAGAGAAGTCAAAAAAAGGGCTGTTAATAATGGATTTTCATGAGTTAACCTTTTATCTTGTCCTTTTCAAAATGTTGTCATGTAACATGAGTTATGTGCTACCAGATAATTTTCCTAAAGTGGTTGCAGTGCGCACCAAAGATAGTTGTGCTCTTTGTCTGGACTATCATTTTAGAACACACTTTAACTACATCTTCTGTAGGATATAGCCACTCTGGGAATCTTTTAGAGACACAATTCACGGCAGACAAACCACCTCTTATGTGTAGTCATGCAAAGTGAAATAAAACAAGGTAAGAAGGAAGGCGTCAGCCGACTTTAAATGTATCCGAATTCTTTCTCCCAGGAGAAGGCAAAAAGGCAGTGGTTCTAATCTTGCTGTAGCTTGTGCAACAATTACAGCACTGATTAACACTTGTTCACGTTCTGCTTGATTTCAGTGGAAATTCCATGGGGCTTCTGGGAGTTCTGAAACCCTAGGATGAGGAATTCATGGAGGGTTACCAGCTACAAGGAAAAGACAACTAGCTCAGGCAGCATTGCTTCAGTGTGGAAACACAACATAACCCTGGCTTTGGCTACAGCAGTAACAGCAGTACTCCTCTGAAGGGCACAGTATGAATTTGAACCTTTTTGGGCCAAGCAGGGCCTGGTCTCTGGGTTTCCCACATTTTGCAGATGTCTTCAAGAAATGGGAATTAGTCAATGGAGGCAGCACGAGCTCAGCACCCCAGGCCAGCACGGTTTTCCACCAAGAACCTGGGCAGAGTTGAGGTGTTTTCCCATTTAACCCTGAAGTGTGAAACACTTTGGGTTGGAGACAGGCGCCTTTCTGCTCTACCCAGGGAGATTTCCAGCATGCAAAAGTGCTTAATGAGCTCTGGAGCCCAGGATGAAGGTGCTCACTGAACTAAATCATCTTTGGGACTACGCAGTGTAGAGAGTAAATACTGTACATCACCATCTGAGAGGCTGGCTCCTAACTTCAATTTAATCCCTATTTAGACTGCTTGAATCTTTATGTTCTCATCCATAAAATGGATTTAACAGCATTTTCCTGCCTTTCAAGGCAGCTGGGTAAGCACACAAAGATATGTGCCTTAGCACTAATGAGCTCTTATGAGTACTGTAAATGAGAATCATCTAGATTAAAATGATACAGGGGCTTTTCTTTATTTTGCTGAACATAACTGAATCTCTAAGGTCACTTATGAGGGTTTTTTTCAGTGGAAACCTTTATATTTTGTGTAGGAAAGAGTGGGGCCAGAAGCCATCAAATGTAAATGTGCATGCATAAATATGCATAGAGCAGTCCAACATTTTCACCCTGAGGAAATACTGTATAAAATACTTTATTATATTTTATTTTGTTTTATTTTGTATTTTATTTTTTTTCACAGCAAGAAGTGTCTAATGGAGTCAGCTGCACTAGGGAGAGACCTGATGCCTCAGAAAAGATTTGGATCTTTGTGAAGGAATAATTCCACAGAAGGAGAAGGTTGAATGAGAGGAAAAAAAAAATCTTTGTTTTGTATACAAATTATTTAATCCAAACCTACCAATTATTACACTATGATATGTGCTTGTAGACTTTGACTGGTGTGAAACACGGCCACATTTGGACAGAATATATTTGTTGTACAGAAGAAGGGGCAAGCATGAGTTGGAACTGCATATGTAAGAGCAGAGGTACAGAGGAGCCATTCCTCTCACTCCTGCTTTGTCTTTTGCCCTTTTCTCATGGGTGTATCCCTTGCTCTTCTTCTGCCTGGTACTTGTGCCTGGTACAAGGAATAAATCCTTCATTTGTGGCAGGATCAGAAAGCCCTAACTCCAAGAGAGGAATATCATGGTGTAAAATTACTTGAACTTTAAATTGTTACTTAGGCTTGAATCCAATGGACTTTATTGCTTGAAATTAGCAATTGAACATAGTACTCTCTTCTTTTTTTGGGTTGGTCTTTGGTTTGTTTGTTTTTGTTTTGTTTCATTTTGGGTTTTGTTGTTGTTTTGTTGGTTTGGTTTGCTTTTTCCTTCAGGTGTTTGAAATACAACCTTTTAGAGCATCCTCTGCTATTTATCACAAAACCAGCTGCAGAGCTGAAACATGTGAGATGTACAAGGCAAAACAGATTGTCATCCTTTCTGGTTTGTCTCTTTCTGCAGGATTTCTGAGGTTCCCTTGCAGCAACACCAGCCGTGTGTGATTACAGTGAGTATGATTATGTCTGGATGCTTAGTACTAATTTCCAAGCCCAAAGACTATGATTTTATTGTGTATTATTTATAAAGTTCCTGCTAAGCCTAAAGCTTGCTTCATGAGAAATCACTGTTGAATATATGAGCTGAACCTGTCTCATTCCACTTAACAACCCACTTTATCAGCACACTGTCCACAGTAATGCTGAACACACTTCCCAACAGGGTATATTTTAACTGTTCCATTACTTTATCAGAAGACTGGTCCTCCTTGTTGGTAAATACCTTCTAATACCTTGGCCTGAGTGCACCACCTGACAAAGGGTCAGGGTTTCCTGCATGAAGTTCAATGTTATTTCACCACCAGCATTTCACTCTGGAAACTTTGGACTTTTCTCAGTTTTCCAAGTCAGCAATTGGATCATATTTATTTAGAGTTGGCTGTGCAAATGTATTGATTTGTAGCCTGTTATTGTTTTGTGCCTTGTATTTATGGGGCTCTAATGGAGTAAAAGTGTTTCAAAACTGAAGGGGATTAAAATATAGAGCTTTTTCTCTGAGCAAGTGTAGGGAATATTATAACTTGAAATCTGTTCTAAAATGTGAATTTACAGCATTTATATACTGTTATTTTAAAGCTAGAGACACTGTGCCATCCAGTAATTGAGTATAAAACCATGAAAAGAGTAGAAAGAAATGAAGGTACAGAGAGGAAACAATGAAGCTGGCAACACAAACCCTTGTCAAATGTGAGGAATGAGCTTTGAAACAAGCTCTGACTTTGCCTCAGCACCACTTGCTTGGTCGAATAATCTCACCCCCCAGCCAGATGTCACCATATGGCCAGTGACAACTTTCAATTAAAGGCCCATGGTGTTTATCATCTTCTTTTACATATGCATAGAAAGCAGTCCTGTGACCTGCCCGTTGCACCCAAGAGGTTTGTGCTCCTTCTTTAAAAGATGTGTGTGCCAAGACTCACCCCCATCCTTGGTGCTGTAAGTTTCCCAGCCCAGTTTTGGTGTTTTGAACCTTTGTTCAGCCACTGCCAGCTCTGAAAACTGGATCAAGCCTGAATTTCCAGCAGTCCCTAGGTGCTGAGGGTGGGTTTTGGAGAAGCTTAGGGCTCAACTCTTGACAGTGCTGAAAATGTCACCGTGCAGTGGATTCAAGCCTCACAGCTGCTTTGGCTGCCCACTTGTGCAAGGGGCATTTTTGGAGCATGGCTGCACAAATGTGAATGTTGTGCTGTGCATCTCAGCTGTGGAGCAAGGAGCCCACTGCACTGGGACAGCCCCAGCCACACTTACCAAGGAGTCCTGGCACCCTGAAGGAATGAGGGACAGATGTTAATGAGCCAATCAGCTGCTCATCCTTGAGATTGCGTAATGATTATACAACAAATTTCACTATAGGAGTTACTGTGTGCTTTAAGTTCACTTTTATGCATGGCTGGGCTTTCCCAGTAATCCTATACAGTGCCTGTATCCAAGGCACCATTCAGTGGCTTCTTGCAAATCCCTGCAAAGCAATTACTGTCCTTCCTACATATTCAGGAATTGTCAGTTTCAGGTGCAATTAAAGTAAAATTGCTTTCAGTAGGTACTTGGCTATGATGACTTTTGCTGGTCATAATTCTCTCTACACTATGTTGTTTCTTGAGATAAAAATTATATTTCTCTTGTGCCCTGGAATCTCAAGCTCATTTTTGACCCAAAGTATCCTCAGAGAGTTGTAAAACGAAGATGTTATAACTGCACATTACCTAGTAATGAACATTGTGAGAGTCAGGCCAGGAAGATGAAGACAAGAGGTATGAATTAATGTTTTAATAATCTTCCTCAGATCAGTACAAGTCATACAGGCGAGGATCCCAGTAACTGCTGGTGAGCAATGCAGCTCCTCCAGTAGGGTCTGATCTTGCTGTGTAACTCTCCAAGGAGATGGTGCTCAGAGTCTGCAGAGACAGATGGTCACTCAGCTCCCAGTCGAGTTTTGACCTTGTCCCAGCACGATGGTGCAACTGTGTACTTTGGACACAACTGCTGTTTACAGTGCCACAGCTTTTGCTGGAGGCGTAGGAAGCTCATTATTTTACTTTTACTTCTATTTAATCCTAGGCTGTGCAAGACATTCTTTTGTACTGACCCACGGCGTCCCCCGTTTTTATAATGGAAAGCAAAGACCTATTCCATTTCAGACTAAGATTTGAGTTGAAACACAGCTGTGGATCTTGCCACTTGGTTCTGCAGGGCCAGGACAGGAAACTTGGGGAAGCAGCACCTCTGACTGCACCATGCTGGTGTTATCCTTCTCCAGTACAGGAGCCAACCAACACGAGACATTTTGCAGACCTGCACAATGCCAGTCTTCCCACACATCCCTGTGTGCTGCCAGTCCAGATCTGCTGGGATTCTTCCATGGTGGAAATAACCAGAACAGTGTCTTGTTCTTGTATTTTAGAACACAAAGAATCTCCAACAACAGTGCAAAGACTCTATTTTAACATCTCAAAGCAGAAACCCCAAACGCCACAGAGCTATATCCTAGAGAAATAGGTTTAATAGATTGAGAGGCTGTCTTCTGGCACTGTGCAAGGTGTTGGAGTTGCCTGAATCATTCCTCGAACACAGCTTTTCTCTGGGAAAAACACCTTGTCTGGTTTTAAAGATTTTGTTCAATGGTGGAGAACACAGTACAAATCTTGTTTACTTGTTCCTATGTTTACTTGCATTCTCTGTTAAAAATACGACACTTTTCTATGCTGAACTGGTCTACATTTAACAGCCAGCCAGCCTTGTTAAAGCTTTGTCTATGGATGGAAAACTTTCTATTTATTTTCTAATTTCTGTTCCTTGTTAGGTTCCCACAGTCAGTGTTCCTGACAATACACAGTGGGTTTGTGATGAGGTTGCACTGTTAGGGATGTACTATTAGCCATGCTTTTCACAGACACTTAGCATCACCCTTTTGGCTCTTCTTGGAACTATATCAAATTTTTCAGCACCAGTTTCATAAGATTTACTGAAAAAGGACAGCACAGGCCCAGATGGCTTCCCACCCAGTGCATTCAAAAGTGGCAACACTTCCATGTGTGTTACTATAAATACAGCAACAAACATTTAAAACGATTTAATTTTATATTTTTAAGTACCTGACAGCTGTGAGATGGGTACAATGCCACAGACGTAGTGCTCAAAAAAGCCAGTGTGCCTGAGTTGACCCTATTCCTCCATTTGGTTGGTCCAGGAAATATGGTTCAGTACAACAGGGAGTACATTTGCTGTGACTTTACCAGATATAGCTTTCTCAGATATCAGTAAACCAGAAAATTGGGAACAGGGGGAAGTTAGTAGAGAAACTGTTATCACTGCAACCTCCTTTGTTTTCTTTAATATACCCTCATGATATGTTCTGTGTTCAGAGCTACCTTCCAGTTCGTCAGTCACCAGTCTGACCAGTCCAGCTCCTGGTTGTGGGGTGTTCAAAAAAGTCAGTTAACCAACAAAAACCTGAGCCAAGCTCCGAACGAGCATCTGGCTGTGGTTGTTTGGATGTGTCCGTGAGTAATGCCAAGCTACAGGAAAGCCAAGCCAGTATTCAGACATCAGTTTTTGGAAATGGGATTTGTTGTGTTATTTATCTTCTGTATTAACGGAGGGGGCCTGGCTTTTGTTTTTTAACCTTGTTGTTTCAATGCCAGAACAGTAGAAATATAACCCAAGTTAAAACAATAGCTCTTAAAAGAGGTGGTATTTTTTTTTCATCCCCTGTTTAGTAAGCAGCCTTGGTAGTGTCATTTCATATAAAGAACTGCAAAGTCACAAGGTCCAGAAATACAATAATTCCAGGAATGACAAAAAAAATGACCTGCTTTGTCTTTTTATTGACTATAACTGTGGTGAAAAAGGCCATTCTGCATCCTCAGCCGTAACTAGTTAATTACTTTCTGTTGTTTTTTGTAGATGTTTCTAACCAACATTAAGTAAAATGTACATTGTGGAACAAACCATCCATAGAGTATATGCAATAATTACTGTTTAGCAATTTCACACTAGCAAAAATTTATTAAAACTTCACGACTCATTAATAGTAAGTGATCATAATCGCTTAATAGAAAAGGAAACTGAGCTAATGATAGAAGTGCTGATGAATGTTTTTGACCTTAAGACAGGAAGTCAAGTGAAATTAATGTCATTGGGAGTTGAAAGTTAAGTTATTGTCAAGTGTAGGTAGCCCGTAATCAAAAGAGAAACCCCACAACTACATGAATTTTGTGTTCCTCATGAGAAAACTATTGCTTTTCTATACTCCAGGGAATTTTTAAAAATCTCACTGCTGCATTTCAAGTAACAAGATTGACCCATTTATTACAAAAGTCAGGTAAGAAAAGGAAGTTACATACATAGGTAGATAGCTATAGTCACTTCAGGAGGAGATATCAGAAATACTTAATATGCTGGCAACCAAGCAGCATTATACACAGCTATTTATCTCTCTGGGTTTTTTTGGTGAACAGCATTCCTTTTATGAGCTCAGGTTAAATATTTTTCAAGAGAATAACAGTCCAGCTGACCAGTCGGTCGCCTCAGCACACATCAGAGGCTTGGGCAGCCCTGGAGTGACAGTGCCTTTGCAGCCAGCTGTGTGCCTGGAAGCAGCAGCCTCGGATTTGCATCTGGCTGCTCCTGGTGCCCACTGGGGCTCTCACAAGGGGTGGCATTTGAGGTGCAGCAGGCACTGGACTGCACCAGGAGGTCTTGTGGCCAAGCTCAGGCCAGATTAATGTGGCAGTGTAACATCCGTGCAAGGGTCCCAATCCCTGAGGTAGCTCAGGTACTGGGTTGTAAATGGAAATGACTCCTACTTTAGCTGTAAGTGGTTTTTATGTGTGGTCTTTTTTCATTCTTTTGAAATGAGACATTACTTGAAAGCAGGATCACCAGGACATACTTGTTCTTAATTATTCCACAGCCCTGTGTGTAATGTTTCAAGATGAAGGGTGTGGAGCCTCTCACATATTGGCCTGATCCTGTCCCAGTGAAAAGTCTGAATGGAGATGCCTCAGCCTTTCACCCAACAAGGCGAACTTCTTTCTAGACACTAACTCAGGTTGTGAGCACTCTAAAACTCAGTTTGAATAACCTTCTCTAGATTGTTCAACAACTCCCATGATGGGCAGAGAGGGAGGGACAGTTCCTTCCAGGTATGAGCAGAAACCTGGCCACGTGTTAGTGAGCTTGATGTTCATTTGACATCAGTCAAAGTCACGGAGGGAAGGACATTCCCTTTCTAATAATGTCACTCAATATTTAGCCTACCTACATTTGTATTAATAATAAAGCCCTCGGGCAGTGAGTTATGTGCAGCCATTGATCTGTTCAAAACAGCAGTGAAGTATTGACAAATACTGTTTTGGAGACAAATAAAAGCTAAACTGTATTTATAGCCACCCGATTCTGACCTCTGACAAACAAGCAAATGTGACTTCACAGCCAGGTTAATGCTACCTTTGAGCCTCTCCAAACCAGAATGAAACCAGCAGTGGATTGGTGAATGCAGATTTATATTTGAATTTTTGTTTTTATACTTTTCTATCTGTGTGTGTACTTTGTGGGGCACTTTCCAACTGCTTCTCTTGAAGATTTCTGTGTTAACATTTCTTTTGAAAGCAAGAGGGATGCGGCACGCTTGCAAACCTAGAGATAAATACCATCTGTTTAGTTAACCTCACTGAGAATATCGGTGGAATGTTGTTCTTTTTTTAAAACATATATACAAGAGCAATTCAGAGACTTGAATTGCAGGTCCTTCCAAAGCAATTGACTACAAGACTTTATTTTATAATGCTACAAAGCATAAATGTATTTTTTATTAAAGACTCTGTGAACTACACTTTCTACCTCAGAGCAAAAGATTTTCTAGCATCCTCTTTGGTGGGAAAAAAAAGCAGACAACAACCAATCCAAAAAACCTTCTGCACAAGTACTATGGAGCAACATTTCCCAGTCCCTATTTTGGCTTTTTCCTCACTGTTGCTCTGCAGTTTTCAGTAATTAATGCAGATAAAAAATTTTGGCGATGCAGAATTAGGGGGTGTAATTTGTCTTCAGAGCCAAAAAAGACATGCATCTCACCAAAATAATTGAGTTTATTGTTACCAAAAAATTGTTTCAGGAAATCATACTTCTGTGTCTGAATGCAAACCAGAACTCAGCATGAAGCAGACAATAACAGAGACAGGGTTTTCTGCCAACACACAGGAGCAGTGCAAGTGTTGGGGCAGGCTGATTGCTCAGGCAGAGTGTTTTGGAGAGCTCTAGGAGCATGCTTGAAAAATTGTTAGGATCACCTTTCAAAATCCCTTTCCTATGCAGCATAGAACTCTGCTGACTTAATGGCACACTGTAAATGCATCTCCAAGAAAACTCCAAGTGGGAAGATGTCAAATTTGCCCTCTAACGTGTCCATCTTTGTCCATCCCTGCTTTGAAGATGCCAAACCATTCATCTGCCTACCACGGTGTAATTTAAAATGTCTCTGCACAACTCTACCCATTTAAATGCAATTGTTCTATAAATGCCATTTAAAGCAGATAACCCCACTTCTCTGGGCATCACTAGACCTTACAAACATTCCTAAAGGAAGTCAGCCAGACTGCCCAGTGTGATGAGCACTGTTCAGCACATGGCAGCCAGGACAGTGGAGAGAGAGCTCAGTTTCCCATGAGGGCACTGGTTCTCCCTGTCATGACCAGAGACGGATGCCATGAGGCATCATTCTTTATTAACAGCATAACCTAAACATGTGAAAGATGTGATTCAATGGCTCGTGTTTGTGCACCTTCTAGGCAGTCCCTTGGTACCAACTCACCCAGCCTTTGTCCGGGAAAAGCAGCCCTAATGCCATGATCTCTCAGCCCAGAGGGAAACTGCCAAAGTGTGAACAGTAACAATGAAAAACAAAAACCCCGCCAACCCTAATTCAACAAAGCAAAACTTAAAAATCAAAACCCACAGATGAGGCACACCAAAGAACCCATCTGGTCTGCTTAGTGATGTCAAACACAGCTTGGTTTCCTCTGTCCCAGGAGAAGCTGCCCAGCAAGGCTGTCATGGAGCTGTACTTCTGGAGTGGAGGCTTCACTGCTGTTCCTCCATCCCCATCCTCCTCTTTCACAGCGCTGGAGCTGTGGCACCACAGAGAATGTGGGAAAGATAGAAGGAAAGTCCAGTGCTAACTCCTACTGGGAAAACATTTTGACAGCTTTTGTGCACCACGTTCTCCAAACACGTCTTTGAAATGGTTAAACGTTTGGAAGATGGCACTGCAGCAGCTGAAGAACCTGCAGTGCTTTATGCACAGGACTTAATAGCAGCAGAATGACTCCTAAATCCAAGCAACCTCAATAGCCAGCCCAGGAATCCAAGCTGAGCTGTCGGATGCTGCCAAACAGAATGTTCTGCCTTCCCCTCCCACCTCCTGAAACACAGATCATCTGGGCAGCAAACCATGCCAGGACAGCTAAACATCTCCTACTTGCATCACCCCTGCAACTCTAGACCCTCCTGGAGCTGCCAAAGCACGATGATGATTTAGCTGGAAAAGTGTTTTCAGCCCTAACTCAGCAGACCTTCACCTTGGATTTTGTGCATCTCTACCACTCCCATCTCTCCTTCTCCCAAACCTTGCTTCTCTCTCTGAGCAACAGCAATTGAAACTGTCTGGCCTTAAAGTGGTGGGAGGCTCTGGCCCTTTGCTGAGCAGCAGCTTTTCCACGGCTGAGTGTGATTGCTCTTTGCTCATAATATATTCATTTGTTAAATCTCAGTTTGAACATGACTAAACGCTGAAATCATTTTCCTGGTTTTCAGTCACCAAAGGAGGATGAGGAAAGGCATCCTGAAAGCTTGTTTATCCACCTTCCCTTTCCTCTCCCAGCACACTCTGCATTTCCTAAAATACCCTCCTGCAAGCGCTTTTGTCTTCAAAGCCTTTGCAGCTCTTCTGCTGCCATTGTGTGAAAACAGGAGCGAGCCCTCTCTTTCTGGCCTGGCAGGATGAAGGGGTGGGATGGGTGTGGAGCCGTCTGTGCGTGCCAGAGTGAACAAGCATGAATAGGGCCAGCTGGCCACTCTCGTGCCCATCTTTCCAGCATTTCCATCTGATGCTGCCTGCTCATTGTAATTTTGCAGGCCACATTCACTAACACAAAAAGACTAGGGAGCAAGCATCTGAACAGATATTTAAAGGGAAAAGCTTTATTTCTTATTTTCTTAGATCATGGTAGACTGCAAAACAACAGGGAAAAATGAGATGAACCTTGTTTTCCGTTTGTTTTTTTTTTTTTGCCAGTCAAGCTTCCTTTTTCTTTTTTTAAATAAATCAAAACAGAAGAAAAACAACCAGGAAATTGTTCTCACAAAAACATGCTTTTTAATAAAAAAAGAGAATAATGTTTATTGAGAGGGATTGTTTTCTGGATATGTACAATACTAATGCAGGAGGATTATGCTGACAGAAAACGCCAAACATCATGGATTGACTTCCAAAGTGTGGACAGTCCAAAGAGCAACGTCCTCAGAGCAATGTCTAAGTAAGTCAACAGGAACAAGTGAACAGTGGTTTTGGTTATTTTTTTACAACAAATTACCAGCCATTATGACTGAAGACCTGACATGTAATAACCTGCAGTGAGATGTACAGAAATCCATAAGACAACAGAGAATTCACACAAGAAGGTAACTGTTTGTGTAAGAATTTTGCTCCAGAACATGGAAGCATGTTCTAGACAGTTTTGGAAAAGGACAGAGAGAAAAAAAAGGTGAAAAAAGGTGCAGGAAAATGCTAACATTAGATATCCTCAGATCACAGTGAATGCCAGTCTTCCTGGGTCCAAATGCTACCTGTTACCTTTATCTTCACCATTTCTGCTTATCCTCAATTAGTCCCTTTATCATCATCATGTAAGAAAAATTACTTTTATGTGAGCCTTCTCCTGCTATTTCCTTCTTGCTGCAGCTCTTGTCAACTCGTAGTTTACACAAAAATCCAACATACCCTCGGGTGAAAGACACATACACCTTCCCAGCCTGAGCAGTACTAATCACAGCTAATCATTTCAGTACGAGGTAATGCTACACAAAACCTCACACAAACCCTGTCAGAGCAAACTCAGTAACAATAATTTTGGGGGAGGGGAGAACGTGGAGAATAATAACTGCCACCAGTTAAGTTTCCCACATGTTTGAGTGGTTTGAAGCAATTTCTCCCACAGACTGCATTCTGGATTTATTTTTCGTTCTTACCCAGAAACAATGTAGGGTACTGGGAAGAGGTAAGAGGTTGATCTTATTCATCACTTCCCAGAGAAGCAGCAATATAAAAATCAAGATCATATTTTTCTTTCAGTTTTTACCTCCACTTAGTTTTCTTTCTAAGCAATGTGTGACTGAGCTCAGTCCAGGTTGTGCACTCCCAATTGCCAGGTAAAATCCCCTGTGAGGTCTTGTTCCACCTCTAATATCCCTTACAGACATTCCTTCTGTCTTAACTTTCATTTAAAGTTAAAGCCTTTGTCTCACCCCAAAGCATGCAGAGGATGTCACTGCTAATAATCAGGTCTGGGGATATCAGGGGGGGACCCTGTGCTCCCAGCATTCAGGTCAGCGTATTCCCAAAAGAATTGCTTCACTTCTCAAAAGGGGAAGTACTTTCCATGGGCTAATCCACAAAGTCAAGGAAAAAACCCATTATTTCTGTGTTACCCTCAGTGGGACACACATTTCTCTCTCTCAGCAGTGTGCCTTCTGCACTACCTCCTGCTAAAATAAACAGTGGTTCCCTAAACCATAATTTTTGCATCTTCAGGCTTTCTCCTCTTTCTTCAGCTTCCTTCTGTCATATATATCCTATTCCATAAACATTACCATGAGAGGACCATGATGTTTTAATCTTATTTTGAAAATTACTCCAGAGTTTCAGTGGATTTGCTGGCTTCTGTGCTTGAAGGAGTTCCCGTCTCCCTGTGGCTCAATACATCTGTGGGGTTTTAGCTTTTGTAGCATTTAAGCTTTGACCTAAGGACAAGTGCAGAGGCCAAAATCAACTCCTTTCTCAGCTGAAGAGCTGCAGCTAGCGAGCCTGGCATGACTGATTTCCCAGCATGTAGCTCTGACAGGTTTGTTAGTGTGGGATAAGCTTCACCCCAGCTGGACAGGCCTGAGTGATGGAGCAGACACAAAGGCTTTGGAGGACAAGTTTGTAAGAAGTCAAATATTTTGGTATTTTGGAAGGAAGAATTTGAAGAAAACTGCCTTTGAATCTGTGACTCATTTTCTTCTGGATTCTAGGAAATTCTCCTTCTGACAGATTAAAAAGCTGTGCAAAAGAATCACAATGTTAGAATCACTACAGGCAGGTGAAAAGGGGCTATAAGGTTTGGGTGTTTTAATCTCAGCAACAATTAGCTCTAATTCTATGCATGGCAACAGCTATTGGCACCAGAATAAGACAAAACAGCAGAAACTGCTTTAACTCTGGTTAAATGTGCTCAGAGGACTCTTGTGATAGTCTAGACAGTACCACCTTAGAATATCACAGTCTAATACTGGTAAGAAATGCTACTGAGAAATTTGTTGACTGTGCTCCTTTAAAATTCAGGTAATTTTTAGGCTACATCTTGAATTTGTTGCTCACACTTTTATGAATGATGAAAAGAGATGGAACATCTTGTAGGAGTTGCAGGAGTTGGCTTCTGACTGTTGAGGTGTCCACATCTAATATGCATCTACTAAGTATAAACATTGCCTGGAGGCAAACATAAGAGGAGAACATGAAGCAAGGGTGTATAAAAGTCAAGATAATATTGAGTTAAAAATGGGAATTCATCATCCTCCCTGATTTTACCTTAAGAACAGAGCCATCAAAATTTCCCAAAGAGAATTCTTACTCTTGTAAGAATTTACTATTTAGTGAGACTTTATCTATTTGACTGAAATTCCAAGTGGAAAATACATTAGAAGTATTTAAGTATTTCTAATAGCTTGTAAAGAGTTTAAAAGTTTTCAACCCTATTCAGTACCAAACTAAATTTTAAATTCCATCTGGGGAATAACAACATAATATTTTAGCTTATTCAAGTTAAACCAGTGCTAAAGAGATAAAATGGGAACTTTCAATTTCCTCCCCGTTAAAGGTGTTCTTAGTTCAGTGGAGACATATTCCTCATCACATCTTTTTTTGCTCAAAAGTGAAGGCTGTAATTAAAAAAGAAAACCAGAAAACCAGCACTGAAGCAAATCTATAAAGTTGAATACTGTGGAGTTGGACAAAATGACCTTCCAAAGTTAAAGAGAAGCTGAAATAGCCAATAATTGAAATGTCACAGAAGAACTGGCTGCTAAGAAAAAGCAAATATTTAAAGATGAGAAATATTTAACAAGTCACTGGATTAATTTCTCTGCCAAGTTCATCAGAACCAAATATATCTCTATTTGATGTCAGGGACATCAGGTACAATCTGACTAACCTTATGGGCATAAAACAACCCCAGAGGGCTCTTTAGCCCAGAAAAGTTTAAATGCAGAAAATGCAGAATGCAGAACAGTTTAATGCAGAAAGAAAGAATGTCAGTGAACACGTATTTTTCAGTGAGGTAGATCCACCTTGGTATTGAAGACAAAGAATTGCATTTTATGAAAGAAAGTTATAATTGTTGTATGAATAACTGCTTGTGCTTCTGTTTTTTACTGTTTTTTTGGAGCTGCTGTTGCAGCAGAATCCAGCTCTTTTATTAGAAACTGAGATACTCCTGTCACATGACATACGTAAGATTTATGTCCCTTCAGGGAGCTGTTCTGAGTTTTGCTCTTCTCCTTCACTGGTTTCTCACCATCTTTACTCCATGGAAATATCATAGTGATTAGGCAACAATTGCAAATTTTAATTAAATTGAGATTTCAAGGTGATTCCTGCTCTGTTTTCTTCATCTCCAGCCTAATTGCCAGGCTTAGCAAAAGTAAGCTTCGTGTTTTCAGTCTACTGATTCGAACTGCAAGAAATTGTGAACACTCATATTAAAAATGCTGGGTCTTAGAGGGACAGAATTTCCTTGGGGAAAAAAAAAAAAAAGAAAAAAGCCTGGGGATAGGTCTGCAGACAGAGTGTGTCATGCTTTGAAATGATTAAGAATTCCAGGTTCCTCCTAATTCTTCCTACTGACACAGTGGGAATGAAGCTGCTCATGGAGGAGGCCATTGTCCTGTTGGGGACAGAGGGACAGCTCCTGCTCAGGACTCAGCACCTCATGCCCATCCTCCTGCAGGAGCTGGGATCTCAGGGAGCTGGGATCTCCGGGAGCTGGGTCAGTGAAACCAGAACTGCACCCCTCACCCCTGACCAAATCCCTGCATGGTCACCCCTTGGGGCTGCTGTCCCCTGGTGCTGTCACCACCACCCTGGGGCAAGGGAAACCCTCAGCTGGTGTTTTTTCTGCCAGTATCTGCAGGGATCACCTTCAGTGCCCCTTTCACTGGAGCACATTGTGGAATTAGGAGTTATGTTGAGGACTGCAAAACCTCAGCCATGTATTTCATTCCAGTCTGAATTTTGCCTTTGTGTGCACTACTTTTAAAAAGAAGCATGAACATGCTATTAATAACACTAATGACAATGGCTGTTCCAGTACAAGATGATTTGGATATGTTTATGGCAGCCCATGATTTAATTTACACACAACTGAACTGGTGAGATTTACAACTGGAACAGTAGATCATCTCTCTGTACATCTTTATTTGGACAGTCCCTATATTATTGTTATATGGATAAAATGAATCTTTTAAAGGACTACATAAAGCCCAGCCTAAGCTTGTTCATTAAGCAATCAACACATGATATTTTAGTGACTGAAAGGGGAAAAATATTAAACAATTTGCATAATTCAGTACTGTAGCAAATGACTGCATTGACAAGGTCACCATGCTAAACCGACATCGTCCACACCACATCCAACTTCAAAAAAAATCCTCCATTGTTTGCATGGTGATGCCTGTAAAGTGTCAGATTCCTAAGGGTATTTTTTTACTTTCTGCCTGTTTAATAAACAATTTAATTTTTTAATTGGGACTTCAGTATACTTTTAATTTACAGGACAAAAAGCTTAAGTGCTCTGTTAAGCTTTTTTGGCTACCTGTAGAAACCACGATTTTTTCCTCTACTACATCTGAATTTTATTTCCAAAGGTAACTGTCACTGACTCAGATAAACAGCAGTTTCTTTTGTAATCAGAAGCTCATTAGGTTTTTATTTACGGTATAAGTGATCAATAGTTTTTATTCTGGATCAGACAGTGTCAAAGCTCTAATAATTGGTATTAAATGTACGAGAGATACAGTAACCAAACCAAACATTAAAACATCTTCAAAAAGTATATACTACACTGGGAGATTATTAAAATTCCCGATACTGCCTAAAATGTTTAATGTGCTGAATACAAATGATATTTTAAAGAAAGCTTTGTGGATCAAAGATGGATTTAATAATCATAATGTTTAGGAATTTGTTTTGAAAATATTTTTAATTGGATAATGTCAGACTTTTGAATTACAATGCTATGTTCATTAGCATTTCAATAGGTTATACTATCAACTCCTTTTGACATAAAAGAATTTGATTCATTTTTAAAATCATGAATCTCATAATCTTTTTTCTTCTGCCACTGGTTTTCAATAATTTGATTATCTTCTACAAGAAGAGCAACAGGAACCACATGGGCTTTGCTGGTAATGATGGTCTATATATCTCTTCTCCGAAAGCAGCTCTGCTGCCTTGGAAAGTAATTTGCAGTTTCTTATCAACACAGAATTAAAAAGTAATATTGTCTAATTTGTTATGTTCAGTGGCACTGAGTATTGTAGAATTCTATCACATACAAATCGCTTTGAAACCTATATTATGTGACCATAATCAAGAGTACAGAAATTAATTTCAAAATTTATGGAAGTATTTATTATTAGCCAAGAAAAATCTCAAAAGATGAACTTGTCAATAGGTTTAGTAATCTCTTAGCAAGATGTGTATTTTGCACACTCACACCTCAGTGCAGTTATAAAATAGTAATTTGTACTTTATAGTTGTATTGCAGATAACTGATCTGGACATTTCAGAGCAGGACAGGGCACAAGTGTGTAAGTCTCAGAGTAAATCCTCACATCCAACATGATGAACTCCTTGCTTGCAGAAGTTACCTTCTCCTTCCAACAGGAACAAAAACTGATTACTGTTGATCACTTAGGCATAACTGCTTGTAACAGTCAACAAGCCATCACAGTAAGGTATAAAGACAGCCCTTAGGAGAAATGCTGCCTATCTGATGACATTTAAAGCTTAAAGGATTCCTTCTAGATGCTGCAGGAAATCACCACGAGCCAGCACAGGCTGCCAATGTCACCGAGTGAGAACCAAGTGATTAGATCATGTATACTGGTAATATTGCCATCCAAAACGTTAAATTAATTTATGGAGCTGGTCTTGCAAACAGTTCATCATGTCAGCAATGCCAAGGTCTGCAGAGGAACTACCAGGGTGAGATAAGCCTGTCACATGGGTACAGGTGCATGATGCTGCCTTGGAACTGCATCAACCATCCTTCTGTGTTGATTTTGGCAGTTCTAACAAATAAAACAGAGTTTCAGTGATATCCTACTACCTCTTGGCCCTCTAAAATGTTTTGATAAGAGAAGTAAGGCATGAAGTTCCTGTAGCTTTTTGATCTGACATTATCAGGTATGTATAAACAGATGATCATGTTTTAGTAGAGCAAATAAATTTTATGTCATTTTTTTATTAAACAAAGAGTATAATAACTGGACTATATTATCACAATGGAAGCAGAGAAGACCATAGACTGTACAGCTGAAACCCTGTAGAAAAATTTGTTCCTCATATTTAAAGAAATGTATCTTTATCAAGCTTTCACAATGGCTGCTTCTTGCTAATTTAAAGAATCTTCACTCTTGTTAAGGCTAGATGATTATAATTAAAAGATAAATGTACTGTTAGAAGGTTCTATGCCACACTCTATTTTTATGAGAATTTAACTGAAAGACATACATTATACCTGTATGTGAATTATAATGGCTTCTCAGCAGGGAACGCAGAATCACTTACAGTACGTAAACATTTAAAGAGGAAAATGCTAACACACTGAAAGAGTTAAACATCAGTAGCGATTTATCAAATGAAGAAGTTTCATAAAGTCCACTCTCTGGGAGAACATTCACCATTAGACAAAAGCCTGGCATCCTTGATAGTCTGAAGTTCAATCAATTTGAAAACCAAAACCATTCAATGAGATAAACAAGATCTTAAGAAAACTGTCATCTTCTTTCTCAGGTAAAAGCCAGAATTAAAATAATAATTATTAAAATAATCCAACCAGGTCGCTTTACAGGCAAATTTACACACTGTCTCTTTAAAACACTGCATGCCCAAAAGCCTTTTGGGTTTGGAATGTAGCACTGCACCAAGTATTTCACAAAGCCTCTAAATATCACAAGAAGCTTTTTTTAGAGAGAAAAAAAATAAAATTCCAGCTGAGACTGTTCTAGCAGGAGTGCCTCAGCTTAGCTCCCAGACCTGGAATTCCAGATAAACAACAGAGGACAGCAAACAGATTTTTTTTTTTTGATTTTTTTTTTTTTTAACACGTCCTTTTTGTAATGCAGCTACAAGACGACTGATGAGCTTAGGGACAAAGAGAGTGAGAGTGCAAGTGGCAGCAGGGTGAGCTGTGTGCTTAGATAGAAGCTGGTGGGAAGAGCCAGGGAATTCTCTGCAGATATGTGACTGGTGGAGACTCCTGCTGTGTTCTCCTTCCCGAGAGCGTTCTGCAAGACACAACACCTGCCTTGGTCACCATCACAACATTTTCATTGCAGAGTATTTACATCTACATCATGAAATTCGTCTTTTGTTTGTTCATGTCCCACCCTCCACTGATACCTATACATCAATCTCATAAAATGAAAGATAAAAAAGGCATCAGAACAGATGGCAAAATGAAAATGTTTTGAAATCAGTTAAGATCAGTGCTGCACACTTCAAATAAGAGAAGAAAATATTAAAAAATGCTTACATTATCAATGTTTCCATGTGTAAAAGGATGGGTTTTTTTAGGGATCTGTGTTTATCATGCCAGTTTATTTTACAGCAGCAAAAGCAGGTGCAGAGAAACTGCACCTTCTGGACAGTCAACAAAACAACTTTTTTTGACAAATTATTTATTGATAACGATAAATAAAATTTAATCCACGGGTGCAGATTATTAAATAAGTATCTTTGCTAGGTGCAATGGTGATTACTATGGGATCTCCCTAAACATGTGTTGTACAGCTACTGAAATATAAAATCAGCAGAGGAGACTTTGAGCCCAGCTCTGAACTTCTAAGTAAGATCATTCTTTAATATGTTATGATATCCAAACATAACAAAAATGACAAGACACTGAGGTAGCCCATGATAATCTTGCCAGACTTGGGACATCTCTTCTTACGAGGAGGCACCTGTGCTGTGAAATATCCAAGATCCCCACTCACCTCATTAAGACAGAGCTCTGTATCTACGGATTCATTGGATTTTCGCTTCTTCTGTGCCTATGAACAAATAGAAAATTTATTCCCTGTACAATGTATACATCCAGCAGCACAAAGCACTTAGATAAATTTGCATCGGTTGTCATAATCCTACAATTTTGACAGTGATTTGCACACAATTAGCAAATAAACTCCAAGTGTAACTGCATGTTTTCCAATAACATTCACATTCTCATTTGAGTTTACAGAAAAATTTCAAACAGTCAGCTTAGGGTACTTAGTAATTACAATGATGAGTGCCATCAGCTGCAGAGAACATGTTATCTTCTGTGGCCCCTTAAAAATGGTGCTGGATGTTCATGAGAAGAAATGAAATATGACAGTTAATAATTACCATAATACCACCGCATATTAACAAATAATCTATGATATGCCTCAGTTTTAGTAAAATATACAACACTGGAGTATTTTACCCTTAACGATTCTTGCAATTTTCCCAACTATTAAGATAAAAATACAAATACTATTTTGATCTAATTCATGGCTGCCAGAGAATCTCTTCTACAAAGCTGCAAAAAGAGCACTGACTCAAGCCAGAAGCATTTCAGGTGACATCATCCCAAATGGAAGCAGCAGCCTGCACTCTGGCCAGCAGCAGGAGGTGTTTAATATTCCATTCCTCAAGTGAACAAGTCTGGGCTGGGCACTTTCTGCTTTTCTACAAGAGCAGTACAAATCCCCACGGAGTGGAAGGTGCTCCCAGTGAACAGTGCTGTGGTAACTTGAGCACTTCAGTGATTCCCAGTGTCAGTTTGTTCTTTGTACACTCCAGAAACAAACCCAGCACCCTTTTATAGGAGGTAACGGTGCTGAAGTAAATCAATTCTTCCAACAGAAGACTTGAATTTACAAAACTACTGACTGCACTGGGTACATCTGATGCTTCCACCTGAAGTTTTGTTGGACCTGTAACTTATTTCCTGCAGAAAATGAAGATGTGAACCTCACAGCGCTGCATTCATGCAGAATCTCACTGGTTTTAGCAGTGATGGCCTGGACTAAAGCTGATGTGAGAAAGTGCTGAGCACTCTGATTTTATGCCCTCAGAAGATTCAGTTCCACATACAGCTATTCTATTTCATATCTGAGAGCCACTGGTTCTGCCAACGGATACAAAATAGCCTTTGACCTAATTACTGATTTTAGAAATCAAATGAAGGAAATCAACTTCTTGTTTAGAAACACATTCTCTGCTTCTGATGATATATGCATAAGTTACAGACAACTGAAAAAGTGAAACAGCTGGGATTTAAGAGAAAGACAGCTTAGCTATAGTAAGAATACATAATGAATATATGTTGACAGTTTTCATATACATGACAAAATAATAGCTCAATTTATTAATAAACACCCTCCGTAAAATTTCCTTCTTACATACCCTTTCTACTAATTAGTACCATTAAAGTGGTTATGGTAAGCATAAATTCAACTGTCTAAATGGAAAAATAAATGCCTGGAAGTAAATTTGCAACAAAAAGAAGCATCACAGTCAAGCCTTCCTGCCATGTTTGTAGTGGATGGGAAATTTCTTTTAAAGGCAACTGGGTAGCTTTCAACTCCTAAATGGCTGGTTCCAAGGAGACAGGTAAAGAAGGAGAAACTAGATTTAAATCCTGATTTTCTTAAGTCCATAACACCCATACTAACTTGAACTGGAATGTGAGACTTCAGATGAAGCCTCTGGATCAGAGATTCAGTTCCTGACAGTGTAAACTCTCAGGGTCATACAAGCCTCATACGTCTTAGTTTGTCACTCATTTCTAACTTTCTTATTCCCACAAGTGTCTGTTTATTGGAAACATTGTGCTTTGCTGCTTACATCTCCTGTGGATTCATAGCACTGTGCTAACTACAGGTCTAGTAGTAACCAAAGTTAGAATTTATATTCCTTTTGTACTGTGTTTACCAATCGAGAAAAGAGAAAAGTATCATTATTTTGCCTCTATACAGTAAAGTCTTCCTTTACTTCATCTGAAAAACAATAGAGTGCAGCAGCTAAAACATATTTACCTTTGAGAACAGTATTTTAAGGGTAAAATCAACACCAAGAAAAAAAATCACCATAAAAAAAACCCTTTTCAATCATTTTGATAAACATTCCCTGGTTTTTTGGAAGGTGATACTTCTCTGCATCCATATTGTAGATATGTAATACATATGTATTATGTATATGTAATTATGTATATTATGTATATGTAATAAGTAATACAATATTGTAGATATTGTAGATATTGTAACATCAACAACACTTATTCACATGCACCCTCTATTATAATGTCCTCCTCTCTTACCACTGAAAAGGAGTTTTAATCATCAGGCAGGCTTTTCTCTTATCAAAACAGAAAGGACAGTATCTTCTATTTAAAAATGCAACAAAAATGCAACCTCTTACTGGGACGATGGCAAAGGGAAAGAAAAAACTGCCATTTTGAGGATGAGATGAGACATTATATGCCAAGTTTCAAATTGGAAGAGTACATTTTTAGTGTTGAGTTATAAACCTGTGAGAATGGGTTATAATGGAAATACTGGCATAGGCTGCACTACTGGAACACAACAGTGCATCACTAAATCACAAGTAATGGGATAAAAACCCCAAACCTACGTGATGAAGAGAGTGCTATAGAAAGTGTATGTCCTTTACTTACAATTGAAAGGGAAATTCTTCCTGCCCTGCTCTTGGGCAGAAACCGCTCTACACATAGCAGAACTCTGTTTGTGCTGCAGTGAATGAACACCTTATCAGAGATTTTAAAAAATCAGGGTTTGGAGGCTATGCTGATAGCCCTGGTGGAAATACACCCAGACTGGGAGACAGGCATTTGAATTAAAGAGGATATCCTCTGCTGCCGGGTATTTTACTTTCTAACATCTTCCATTAGCCTAAAAATTTAAACAAGAGAAATGAGTGTCCATCACGTACAGCTGCAGATGATTCTGGAATAAATGCCTCATCAGTTAATTTGGGAATTGAGAATTGTTCATTATGCAAGATGCCAAAGACTCCCTGCCAATCCCATCTCAGGTATCCAGCTTGCCTACCAAGCAGGCAGTAAGGTGTTTTCAAATGTTCTAGAACTACCTAACTCTACAGGAGTAAAGGAGCACACAAAAATGGCTAAATTGCCTGTATTCAAATTTGTATTCTTTTAAAATTTTAATATAAAGCTGTTGTATGGTGACAAAAGGATCTATGGGGATTACATCATTAAATAAAAAAAATCAAGCAGGAATGGGCTGATAAAAATAATAATTTTAAAAAACAGTGAAGGAAAATCAGCTTAAAATCAGTGGCTAAGACGTATGAGTTTTTTTCTATTGAGGAAAAATACCATTTGCTAATGACTTATTTTATGACACACTGAGCTGTGACATATCTCAGATGGTAAAACAAAGTTCCATAAGATGGGCTGACACTTACTCCAGCTTTGCAGGGAACTGTAATTCATTAATGTGAGCTACTCTGATGAAGCTGCGTCCATACAGCCAACAGGCTTGAACTCACTTAAGCTTTTGCAGTTTCTAGAAATGAACACCCGCTTTCCCAGAGAATCTTCTCACTGTAGCAGCACAAGCAACAGATGATATTTAGAGATAATTGTATTTAAGCACCTCCTGATGAGCTTCAGTACCGTGGCTATTAGTCACATACAAGCCTTGTTTTGATCTGAAAACCCTTAGCTTTCAATATCAGAACTAAAATATTGGACTTGGTCTAGGGCTGGTAGAGAAACCAACCACATGTCCAGAATAAAAAAAAATTCTCATTATGAGAAGCAAAATTTTACTTATTTCTTTCCTAGAAAGTTAAATCAGGACCAGCAGAAGAGCTAGTGGTTTTCTGAAGTAAGAAAGAAATATTGCTTATAGAGATGTTTCTCCTTCAGAAGACTGTGTGGACCTCCATGTTTCCTTCTGATCCCAATGCATCCTAATTGAGTTAAATCAATTTGTCTTCTCTTGCCCTGCACCTAATGATTATCCTAAGATCCTCCTAAAGTAACTCCCTGCTTTCAACCCCCCAAATCCCTCTAGATCCATCCTTTACAGACACCATAGCCCTGAATTTTTGCCCAGAAATGCTATCTTGCAACTATGCATCCAGCTTTTGCAAATCACAGCACTGCATGGTTAATAAATGCATTAAACACTGCAGCAGAGTCTCACCAGGAGTCAGTACACACATTTATGGCTTGTCACCCAGCAGTACTTTTGTATGTTCACTGCAGCATGGATTTCTGATCCTCACAGCAAGGAAAAGTTCTGACTGGGGATGTCTCCAAATGGAGGTGAGCTTTAATTTGGAGGGAAGGAAGGGAAGAGGGATGTAAAGGGAGCTGAATGCATTGGCTCTGAATGCAAACAGGCACAGAGCGAGCCCCTTCCTTTAGCTTTGGATTTATGAGCTTTATGGAGTGCATTGCTTGGACAGGGAGAGGCAACAGAAGCATCATTAGGACAGGTATCTGCTGTGTAGGCTGTTTATACAGCTGATTTTAACGAGAGAGCCCTTGTCCTCTCCTGAGATCCTGGGTAGTTAATCCCATATTAACAAGCCTTTCTGAAAGAGAGGGACACATCTCCCAGAATGCATCCTTCAAATGACCACACTTCTAACAAATAAAGGTGTTTGTTCTTTTTGTTCTTCTCTTGTGTTGATTAGAGAGATTTGCTATGCAACTAACCTGTTTTTCCCAACAGCAGGACACAAACAATAAGCTGAGAAACACACAGACTGAAAAAAGGCAATCAGTTTAACTCTTCTGTGCTCACTAAATGGATGGTGCATCTATCACAACTGTCAATAGGATTTTCTTATTAGCACAGGAGTCCTATGCCACACTGGAGTATAATTACTTTCAACAGGGAAGATAAGAAAAGTGTGGGTCAGAGACACAGGCCACTGAAATAAGGACCCAATTCAGCACGGGGTAATTCTGAAACCCATACCATCCATCCAGAGTGCAGAGCTATTTAAGCTATAAAAACAATCAGCTCTGCACAATCCTATAACAAAGCAGCCAGATCTTTTTTCTGCTTTTATTTTTTTTCCTCTCTGCTGAATCAACCCTCAAGATACAAGCTCGGGGCATGAAATTATCAGTCTGCATAAAAGCACCACAGTCCTGTCATGGCACTTTGTACAGAGAAATATCTTCTATAAACAAGCATCATGAAGACATTACTGGCACCATGCTCCAGAGCTACACAGATAACACCCAGCACAGAAAGAAGCAAAGCACAAGTTTTTCAGCTGAGAGACATTAAATAAAGTAAACCAAACATCCCCTTGTGCCCAAATATGCACTGGGAAAACACACACTAAGGGGTTTTTTTACAGCATTCCCCTTATCCCTCAACATTAATAAATTCTTGCTGGATTTGAGGACTTAAACATGAGAAACAAGAAACAGAGGGCAACCTTAAAGCAGGGAGGTTTGATTTCTGGACAGAAAAGGAAAAAAGGAATAGTGGGCCTCCTGAGATTATATTCATGGCTTATTCCAGGAGGAAAGTGGTTGAAAAGAAGTCTTCACCACAGAGCAGGGTTGAGGAATGCTTTGGGAGAGGGGCTGGAACGAAGGTAGGTCCTTGTTCTGCTAAAGGCAGCTTTCAGCTCTTCAGCCACCAACGAGGGAGCACTGCCCAGTCCAGTCCTTCAGGATGGGGCCAGGTGGGCTGGAACAGCATCTCCTTCCCAGACCACAGAGAACAATGGATCAAACCAGCTCTGATCTAACAGACACTTGGGACTCCTGAAAAGTGCAGATGGAAACACACATAGCAGCAGACACCACTTCAGAAATCTAAGAAATGGGCTGAAGAGTTGATGAGGTCTGGTAGGGACAGAGGAAAAACTCCCTTCAACTTATTCAATTTGCAAATTGTTAGAAAATTTGATTGAAGGGATAAGAACTGGAATTAATCCTCCCAAAAGGAGCTGAAAAGAGTGTGGAAGGAAGGAAAGATGACCTATATGATATTAATTATTGCTGGACCATTCCCAGATCCTTATTTTAATAAACATGAGACCTCATTAAGCTCCTTCTCTCACTGAACTTATATGGCTGGGATAACATGGCACAAAAATTGCCTAACAGCAATCTTAAAGGTTTTATAAAAAACAGATCCTATCAGAAACACCAAACTGATCAAACAGCTTACAAGGACCAGACACGGAGATCTTCAAATATTTATTTCAAGCAATTAGTCTCCCAGTGAGCACAGCACAAAATATGACACCCAGCCAAGACAACTGAGCTGACTTACCTTTCATGGCAGTACAGTAACTTGCTAACAATTTTGTTTTTGTGTTCAGTCATTCATTTAGCTGAGTAAAATGAATTCCTATAGTCCCAGATTCTTGCTTCCTATTTTTAGGGGATATTATGCAATTCTCCTAATATGGTCTTTTTATGGATTTGCCGCAAGCAAATATTTTTGCATTAAGAAGGGCAGAGGAGGAAACAGAATACTAAAAAGCAGAGACTGAATAAGTTTTATTAGGTTAATATCTCAACATCTTGGGTTGCCTAGGTTGTTGAGTTTTTTTCTCTAGTTATAAAACTAAATATCCATGTAATCCAATGTTGAGTTGTTTTGGATTTTATTATTAAAATGCATTTCCCAAGTGATTCACCACAGAGATCATGGACAGCAGGTACAGGTAGCACCTGGCTGCTGCACACTGAGCAGCACCTGAAGAAAAGCAGCAGGAACACAAAGCCATTGCAGTCCCAGTTAAAAGCCATACTCAGCTTTTAATATTTAAGAAAGGTAAGTAATTGAAGCACTGGAGATCTCACAACACTTCTCCAGGCTGAAGCGTGTCCGAACACACACACAAAGTTGTTCAGCTTGGCAGCAGGTGAAGTTCCTGCCTGCAGGATTCGGCTGGGCTGTGGTGCACTGGAGTGTGGTGGGAGCACTGCCAGCAGCTGCCAGCCACAGGTCCTGCGGGACCTCGAGAGCCCAGCCAGGGCCACACAGCCCTGCCCTGCTAATGAGCCTCCAAAAGAGGCACCACAGCCATGTGGCTGCGGGGCTTCTGCAGGGCAGCAACACCCCCAGCTCTGCCCGGGCAGGGGCTGCTGCCCAGCGGCTCCAGGACAGGCAGAATTCCCTGTGCCTGCTCCCAGCCAGAGCGCCCTGCCCTGCACTCCCAGGGCAGCAGTGCAGCCAGGACTCTGCCGAGGCAGCCGGCAGCATCCACGCCGGGCAAGGACTTGGCATGCAAGATGTGCAAGATGTTTATTGCCGTGCAATTGATGTGCAAGAAGTGCAAAGACGTTCATTGCACAGCTCAGGTTACCTAAATACCAGTGCACAAACAGGATAGAACCTCATACAAACAGGAAGATCAAATCCCAGGATTTCACCCATTCACCTGGAGTATTCCCTAGATATTACCTATTATGGTAAGGTGTAAATACTACCAGATAAGGCCACTAACCACAATCTTCCCGGGCCATTGCTCAAGAAGGTCACTGACCCATGGTCCTCTTTTCCAGCCCATCTCAGGTGCCCTGGAAGTGTTTCCATGGTTACCACCGGGCCCAGGGAAGATGCTTTTGTAGGCCTTCAGGCCTGCTCTTCTGGAACACCCATGGTGGAACCCAACACCTGCACACCCAAAAGCATAGGGCAGCTCAGCAGGGATGCTCACTGCATCCCTCAGCCTCATGAGACTCCCAGCTCGGAGCTGTGGGGAGGTGGAAGGGATTCAGCAAACAAGGCCAGGCAGCAGGACCAGGGGTGCTGCTCCGTGCTTCTGCAGCTGGAAGGGAAGATCAGGCAGCTGGGCTGAGCACCAGTCTGCACAGAGCCCTGAGCACTCAGCACGACAGGAAACTTCCCTTCGTGCCATGCCAGCCTGGAGCAACTGGTATCACTGCTGGTTTTGTGAGCACCACGCTCACTCGTGAATTATACACGGGAAGGGAAGGGAACGACCACGAACATCTGCTTTTTGTTAAGTGCCTAAAAATGTTCAGGACTTTCTATTAACAATACGTGTATGCACGTGTGTATTGTGAGTACTGGCATGGTTACACAGAAAAAAATAGCACAGAGAGCCTTAAAAGGGTGAAAACACTTCAGGTAAAAAGTGACTCTTGCTGCAATTACGGAGAGGCAAAAGCAGAGGCTACAATAAAGTAACAGTGAAGTAACTTTGCACAGAAAGGTAAAAGAAACCGGTTAGCTGAGCAGCCACCCCACAGCCATGCCCTCCCTGCCTCTGTTTAGTTTGCACATTTCAAGCCCAACATATTTATTTCCACAGTCGTGTGGTGGTGTACCCAAGTCCCACTAATTCATGGCACAATTCAGAGGCTAGTTCTTTTCTTTTAAAGTAATCCACTCTTGAACAGCTGTGATTTGGATTAATTAGTGAATTTTACATTTTTGGCAAAATCTGCTCTCCAGAAGTGCCACTGAAATAAAAAATTAAAGCGTTCTCTCCCTTCTCTAATCCTGTAGCTGAATTTTGCAGGTGCACAGATGTATCCTCAGAACTGGCAGGGCTGCAGTTGTAGTGAATTTGCTGCAGTACTTGTCTCAGCTCCTTTCTAGCACTGACAATACCATTTAGAATAAAAATATAGAAAACTTTTTTTAAATCGTAGAATTAAATTTAGCAAGGTATTTTAAAGAACCAACCCAGGTTATGGTATATTGTGGCTTTGATAGGCAGCTATTCCTCAATAATTCAGCTAGAACCACACACATATGAAAATTTTCACCCAATTAATGTTTTGGATTTTTTTAATATGAAATGTAAGACAAATTCAAGCATAGCTGCTAGCAATGCCCATGACAGCCTATTTTTATTTTCATTGGAATGAAAGCCTTTAAAAGTCTGTAGAAAAGTGTTCAAATTCACTGCTAGCATTCCTGTTTAACAAATTCTGATAGTATTTTAATTTCTAAAAATGAATTAGTATAATACAATTTAGAGTACTGCCATTTTATTTTCGAACACAAGCATATTTTTCAACATTTTTAAGTCACGACTGAAAAAAACAATATCCTACTGGTCTCATCCACAGATCTCCATTAGCTAAGCTAGACCTTGGTTTGTCCTGTCAGCTTCCTAAATGTTATTAAAAGGCCCTTGCAAAATGGATCTTAAAACTCAATACTTGCGAGAGACTTTGATGTAGCATCCAACATTCATTCTCCCCTTGCTGAAGTGAGTGAAGGAGAGAAAAATCACCCCTTCTCAGAAATACTATCAGTGAAACCCTGACAGTAATTCTCTTTAATGGGCTATCCTACAGTGGACCATGCTTTAATGGATGGTATTAGAGTGGCCTTCCTCATATCCCTGATTTACACATGAATGATGCTCTCACAAACAGCCACACTGTAATTAATGAAGCTATTCGAAAAAACAGAGAAACTCCTGGAAGAGATCTCTGCAGGATCATGACATTATTAGAAAGGTGCCTTATTCTTTACTGTGCTGATCCCACCACAACAACAGGAATTTCTCCACTAGCCAGGCAGTACCAACAGAAAATCAAAAGTAACTTCCTAATATCATCTGCATATATGGCCTCAAATTTGAGAAGTAAGAAGTGTGGAGGATTTTCTTCCCTCACTGAAACAATTTCTTAGACACAGAAAGTACTGTGAATGTTAGATGTTTAACAATTATAATCCTACTAAACAAAACTCTGCCTATAATGACCAGATTATGCAAATAATTATCAGATTATTTAAAATTGTATTCACAGGATATAAGACTTCTTTGTTTCATCCACAAGTTCTTCACAGAAGGACAGAAGGCTTAAATTTATGTCTACATTTAATAAGCTGGAAAATAAAAACAGATGAATGCTAATAATGTCACTAGTGCAGATCAACAACATCACTTTGGGTATATTTTGAAACGTTTCATATTAAACTGGAAGACGGTTTAGAAGCTTAATTGTGACTAGTTTGCCTACTTTTTGAAGAATTATACTGTGGTGGACTGGATAGTTCAGGGGATTATTAATGGGGCATACAGACTTAAATTCCAAGGTAGCTTGTTTAATCTAGCTCAGGTCAATACTGACAACTATTCTGTTGTATTTTTGAAATGAGGAGGTGGTTCTGAAGCACTTCTTCTCTTAAGAGGACAGGTTCAATGCACAAAAGTGGCACTAATTTGCACCTCAGGCAGTGCACTTCATCAAAGAGACTGAGGAATTAATGGGGTATAGGTTTA
This sequence comes from Daphoenositta chrysoptera, assembly GCA_013397915.1. Lineage (NCBI taxonomy): Eukaryota > Metazoa > Chordata > Aves > Passeriformes > Daphoenositta > Daphoenositta chrysoptera. The sequence goes on along the minus strand of VZRO01003611.1, from coordinate 277,047 downwards.
TAATGTTGCAAAGCACACAGGATGTTTTCCTATGCCCTTCACTTCCCTTTCTGTGAGGTGAGCTGCTGTGTTAAAAAGGGACAGCCCTACACTATCCTCAGATTTTTCTAAATCTACTGCAAACCCTACAAGAAAAATCTTGAAGGTGCCCTGTGCCACCGAATTTTACTATCCTTTAGTGGAACTCAAGAGAGAGATTAGAAGGTTTCACCTAGAAAAACATCTTAGGAGTGCTATCTGAAGAGAATCTTGATTGATGGTGGTTGGCAGCAAATATTTCCCTGAGTGCATAATGGTTTTATTAATAGTTCTGGACTGAGCTGAAGCAAGAAGAAAACAGACCAAGTGAGGTGTTTTTTTTGTGATCTACCTACTCAGATGCATCTGATCCTCACTAGCATCAGCTCTGTCTTCCTAGCAGCTCTCAGTGTCAATACATTGTCATAAGGCATCCAGAGAGGAAGCATTAAAAAACAAATACAACTCTGTGTGTGCCAACCATAGCAGCAACGTGGCTTCTTGTGTTACTCCTACCTACAGAGCAGAGGGTGGGAAGTCACCAGGATGGCAGCACTGCTAGAAACGAGGGATGGGCGTGATGCAGACAGTGCCTACTGTACATTAACATATGCTACTGCATATGGCAGCTGATGCTGCACTACGGAGCTGTCCCAGTCAAAAGTGAATTTAATGGGCTTAGGAGATGCCTTGTTCAGTGGCCAAGACGGGCTGAGCCTCTCTAGTGTTTGAGAACAGCATCTTTAAGAGGGATTTTGGCTACCACTGTGCTGCTCCCGTTCAGTGACCAGTTGAACAGCACGAGGCATCCCCTGGCTGGGATGCTGTGCACAGATGAAGGCAACTGCCCTCCAGCAGGCTCTGCACAGAACAAAGGGCAGCAGGTGATGGACGAGGACTTGCAGAGCACACATGAGCAGATGTGTCTCGCTGGCGTGGGGTGATGTGGAGCTGAAGCTCTGCCAGTTGCTCTCTTTAATGCCCGTGAAGCAGCAGGGTCCAGTCCCCTGTTACAGGGACATAAGCCAGCACAACTTGAATTTCAGGGGCTGTGCCTGTGACACGGACCCAGTTCAGCTCCCAGGGAGCAGAGCTCTCTCTCTCACTGAGGGCACTCACCAAAGAGCTACACTGATGCTAAATATATCATGAGCCACCAGCCTGAAGGTGAAAAGCCTCTGCCTAATTAATTATTCCTAAGTATCCTCATTAAGCTGTTCTCTGGGTATAGACAGAGAGTGTTTTTTATCTAAACCTGTTCAGTTGTGCCTATGAAAATGTGAATTTCTTCTCTGCATATAACCGTGATGGAGTCCTTAGGAATAATCAGGAAATCTTAATCAAAATTAACAGGGGCTGGGCGAACTCTTGATGAGACCAGGATTCTGCAAACATTTGCACAAATTTCTCAAAGTTCAAAACCACTGTGAAAAAAATAGAGATAATTATTTTCTACTGAATTTGCATTTGGATTCTGAAACTGTATCCAAGCAGCTAGGTCCTTTCAGGAGCAGATCCCTAAATTGGCCCTGAGAACCAGACAAGTGCAGTGCATATGTGACTGAGGTGTGCAGAGCAGCCCTCCAACACAGAAATCATCACAGAACAGTCAAGATACATGCAACTGGTAATTGACTACTGTTCCTACAGAAGGTAAGCCATTGTAAAAGCCATACTGAACCCTTTTCATCACAAAAGTTCTGATCAAACCACCTTTTTTTACATTGCAGGCACCAATTTAGGAATGGGTTTTCACAGATTCCTGTAACTGTTTTGCTCTCGTCTGTGCACACCTAATTTATATGCCCATTTATCCAACTCTCTGCACAAATTAGGTACTTAGGGCTGCATGTAACTATTTGGAGCCTACCTGGTGCATGTTTTACCTGCCATGCATGTAACAAATTCAAATGCACACATTTCAAATCTGGGCATGAATTCAGAGCATGCAAATGTTTAGGGTCATGTGATAATGAATAACTTGCCTTGAATCAGAAGCTACTTGAGGCTTCTGAAAATGTCAATCTGGAAAACTATAGCACCATGTAAAGCAGTATTTAATAAATTACTGCCTTAATACCTAATTCTGTTTTAAGAAAGACATGAGGGAGGATAATCCTATAATTCTTTAGGTAACACGCTGAGTGAACCTATGAAAAATATTCTACATTATACACATCAGTCTGTTTACCTGTGACTCACAGAAAGAGCTAAGCACACAGGAGGGCTTAACCTGAGGTGGGATTATTAGGCCAAGCTCACTGATTAGGAACAGGATTTGGTGTGAAATAGTTAGGCTCTCCTCCAAAGTACAGACTAAAATAAACATTTTGAACTCCTATTGATTTTGACAGCAAGGAACTGAAATGGGTGACTGTCTCATGTTCTGGAACTCAATAGCAAATTGAAAAATGCTGTAGAGTAGATGGCTTGAGGCAACATAAAAATCTATCATTCAGGTAAGACAGCTGATCAGGAGTCATAGGGATAAAGAGCAAGTAGGAGATAAAGGATGTGATTTATTCCCAGTATTTGATTACTAATGTACAGTGAAGACTTTAAGTAAAATGAGCAGACAGGGTAAAAGCAGAACAAAAATTTATGCTCAGCTGTTTTGTTATCAATAATTTTTTTTTATTAAGAGTATAGATTAACCAATTTGGTTAAAAGATTGTGTTTCATTTTCTGTCCTATAAACTTGCTTTGATTACTTGAAAAATTAATGAATGCTATGGAAAAGGTTCCAAATTTTAGCTCTTCAGCATTGTACTATTTGTGCAGCTATGCTGCCTCGTCAGCAATGTATTGAATGATTACTTATTATTGCATTCTAATTTCCACTGGGCTTTTCTATATTTCATTTGCTGGTGGTAACACAGAATAAACTGTTCCTAAAACATCTTCTTTATTACTCCTGAAATGATTTTGATCATATCTGCCACACGGCAGCTGAGAGTCTGGGTAGTTTATTTTTTAAGAATGCAAGTTTCTGGGTTACACAGAAATATCAAAGAATGATGTGCACGTATGTAAGGGGTAATGGATAATTACAAAGTACACTTAAGGATAATTGCAATACACACAACTGTGGAGTTATTCCCTTTTTACAAGTGTATAAACAAAAGCAGAATTTGATTAGGTCTTGTGATTGCCTCCTTAAAATCAAATGACTTTATATGCATAAACATACTTCAGGTACTTGGGTGTGCTGTTGGCAGAGGAAGGCAATGTATCCTCCTTAATCAAGGCTAAGGAATCAGGGTTGATTCAGACATTTTACCCAAATCCAAGTGCAGACTTACTCCAATCTCAGCTGCACCCCAGTACAGCCACAACCCCCCTTTGCCCTTCCCCACTGGAGGGCAGCCCAGCCAGTATAATTACGGACACTACTCCAGGGCCTGACAGGCTCAACACCCTTCCAGCTCACTCTGGGTGCAGGGCTGGTTTGGGTTTTTTTTTTCCCCTTAATCTGCATTTAGCCATTAAATCATTAGAGGGAATACACAAAAATAATATAAATAAATTTCACAGCAGATTAAGTTTATGAGGCAGTTGAGTGTCCAAACAGAGCAGAATGGATCTGCAAGAAGAAAGGACAGAACAACCCAAACCAAAAGAAAAGAAAACAAACCAACAAACAAAACCACACTAAAAGGAAAAACAACAAAAACAAACAACCCAACCAAACAAACAAAACCAGACAGGAATAGGATCTCATAAAGACTGATGACTAACTGGAACTGAGGTTTCAGAGACGGTGTAGATATGCCAGTGAGCATAAAACCATGAACTCTAATCAACACTTTTCTGTAGGATTAGACAAAGTATGATCAACCACTTGTCCCAAAAAGGATCACAGGTTTGCTGTTCTCTAGGAAACAGATAGCTCATCTATGGAAACAACCTGCTGATCATTAAGAAAGTGTCCAGTAGTGTCTGCAAAAAACAGACTTCAAGAGCCATCAAGGGTGACAGCAAATGAGAAAATTACAGCACAATGTGAATGCAGTCCCCATCTGAGAACTCTTCTCTACCCACTCATATACCCAAGGACTCACAGAAATACCAGGGAACAACATTTTTGGGAAAGGACTCTGGGGCAGGCGGCCCCACACCCCTCCTCCAGGATCTAAGAGCATTTCTCCCACCTCTGAGGATTTCAGGGAACATAACTAGAGATGAGGCAAACCCTGCACCAGGACTGTGCACAACTCATCAGGGTCCCTCTCTGTTAGTGAGCCTGCTCCTCCAGGGAACGAGGAAAATGTACCACAAATTACTACCCTGCTCCCCTAAACCCTCACCCCCTCTGCACCATCCCCCTCCAAGACAGAGAAGGCAGGTAATGCATAAAACTCGATGCATCTGTGACTAAAATGCTTCACTATCCAGAATTATTCAGCCTCCACACTGTCATTTGCCCTAAGCCATCACACTACAAAACAAAAGCGTCAATACCGCTTCAATGAAAGTGTTTAAAAGTACATTTCAATTACAGAAGTCTTGTGAAATCCTTCTGCTTGCCTAGGAAAGAACAGTTCTTTGCAAAAATGGCAGAACTGATAAAGATTTTATTTGTTAAATTTTGATCTATTCTGGCAACTGCTGAGCTATTTTCATACCTTAGCAAGAAACATCTCTCTGTTGACAACTGTATTCATTATCTGATATAGCACCAGTCTTTTACTTTGGTTTTCCTCGTGAATCTCTGTGGATATATTTTTTTGAGGATAACCTAGTGCATTAACACAGTTTACAACAGTAAAATATTTATTATTTCTAAAGCACTCAAATACACAATGTGGTTTTCAGAATAAATACAGGCTATAAGGTGATAGCTGCACTGAAGTTAACAGCAATTCATTGGGTTTTTAAGGCCAAGAGAACCTTTTCATTATGAGTTTCTGGAATAACTAGTATGATGGGATTTTGGTGTATAATAAGGACTCCTTGAAAGCTATTCCTGTTAAAAAAAAAAAAAAGTATTCAAGATTTCAAGGCTTCTACTCTTGATTTCAAGGCTACTACTCTTGATTTCTTTTCCATTAGAAAGCTGGTGGCACAATCCCTTTTGCCAACTTGCTTTGCAACAGGGTCAGCCTGCTGGCATAACCAGAGCTACTTTCACTCCAGCAAGCACAGGTGGGAGCAGAGACATGACTAAAACCTAATATTTGCTAATAGCAAACAATATGTCTTAAACAAAGCACTTTGTCAGGTGCCATAAAGGCACAATATATTCTGAACCCTGCTTCCAAAGACAATATGATTAAACAATGTACCATCGCAATGCAATGACCTAGAATTTTTATTGGTAGTAGTTATGCCTTAAAATTAATTTATAATACTGTACTCCTTTTTATGGCTGTTTTTTGCAGACTATAGTGAGCTATCTGTTTTAAAAGGGAAATACATGATGGACTAGGTATTTGATTGAGAACTAGAGTTGGCTGACATTAGGAATACCTTTAATATGATGAAGAACCACATAAAGTAATAACAAGGGCTATGAAGAGTTTGATTTGGCTTATCTGATGTGATCCAATTTTCTGATTCTGGTTTATTCTAGCACTTTGTATTTTTGTGGTATTCTTATAAGAGGATTCTCATGTGAAACATAGAAACAACTGTGGCTTAGGGGAACTCTGCAAATGCAAATCTGCTTTTAGTAGCAATAATTTGCAAAATTCTTTCTGAGGATAAAAACTATAATCTGTCCATAGAAATTTCAATTTTCTGTAAAGGTGTGTAGTGTATTTTCATAAAGCTGTATTTTTGTAAGTCATTAAATTGCCTTTTAGTAACCTCATACTCATTTTCAATTGAACAATTATTAAACTATAAAACAAAATTGCACAATTCCTAAAACTGTAGTCTGGAGTTTTACAGTCTGCTATAAAGTGCTGTATTATTATAATACACCAAAGATGCTCAGACTATTAAAACTTTTTTTTTTTAAATGAACCATAAAACATTTTATCATTGATGAAATAATTCTAAAGTATTATGCTCTCCAGCAGTATACATGCACAATATTTTGGCCTCATGAAAAGCATGCTAATCAAAAAACCACAATTTAAACTGTAATTCTAATATGCAACATAAACCACGTCACTGTCTTTCAGCAGCAGGAGTTTATTACCCCCAACTTCAAACATTAAAAATCAGAGTATTGATCATTAAATATAAGGTCCAGTCTTACAGAGAGATCTCCATGCCAAAGAGACTGAGTGTTCAGCAGTGTAATAACTGGTGATAACAACAGAGATGTGATGACTTTCCTGCTGTAAATTTTTAGCCTGTATTTCACTCCACAAATCATGACTGATCTTGTAAGGGGGCCTGATGTTGGACTTAGAAGTTCAACCAAGCCTGGTAAATGAGAACAATTTTCTCTGACTCCTGACGGCTGATGTGCCATAGCAACGCTGACAGTGATGTGATACATCTGAGCCATCAGGTTTGATCCTTGGCTACATCCTCACACTGCTCCTCCCTGTTCAAAAGAGAGGAAAAAGGACTCCCTGCACTTACAGATTAATCAGAGGTATGAATCACATCTTTAACTTCAGCAGGATTTCAACAAGCTTGAAAACAACCTGTCTGGTGTGGTCCTGGAATTCTTTGGCAAAGAAGGCGAAAAGCTCAGTGTTGCTCCAAGTGGGAGCACCTGCACCTGCATACCATGAACACACAGATGTGTATGTGCAATTCCCTGTTGGCACAGCACGCCAGGTGGGCTGGGGCTCCTCTCCTGCCTGAGAACACCAGGATTTCCACACAGACTGAAAACCCCAACGTGTCTCTCCCTCACGGTCCCCTCACCTCCTCTGGATCCTGCACGCATGCAAGAGCCGTGCAGGAAATGACTGCAGGCTCAGGGAATTGTACAGCCCCACTTTTTGAGGACCCACTCCAGCATGGTGCTGAAGAAAACCAGGATTAACCTCGCTGAAACCAATGGCAATGAAATCAACAAGCAAAGCAGTATCTGTTCTGGCAAAACAGAATTTCGTTTAGTACTCCCCAAGTTAGAAGTGTAAGCTTAAAGATGAAACTTTAAGTTATCCCTGGCCATCAGATTTTAATCTGTACACACAAAGCACTCAAGACTTCTTTAGGTACAAGGGAATTGCCACTAAAGCAAATTAAAGACATTGCTTTTTTGGCAGAAAAGCTGCCAATAGGTGTTCTCTAAATCACTTGTACCAGCAGGCTTGACCCCATTATGTCAGTTAATCCTGGAAATACAGGAGGTAGATTTAAATCTTTTCATAGAAAACATTAAGTCTTGTTTTGCACTTTTTTTTCCTTTTCTTTTGTTTCTGGCACAACATTGAGAATTTTATATTGCTGACCATCTTTTGCCCCAGACTGTACAGTTGCAATGCCCAGAGGAAGAGGCCCAAGCACGACTTTTCCAAGGGACAGAGCAGGCAGGGCATTTGAAAGATCAGTGCTTCTTCATCACAAACAGTAAAAGCTCATGGGCTGTGCGAAGGGATGGGGAAAAGAGGGTGCCAGGTGTATGGGTGAGCTCATATTTGTGCTCAGGGGATAAAGCAAGTTCCCTTTGTCTCTACCCCAGTGCTCCTTCCCAGCAGCTCTGCCATTCCCTCACCTACTCCCTGCCTGTGCTTCCTGCTCATGTTCACCCACCACCCCATTTCCAGGATTACCAGCCCGTGGAGATCCACACCTGCTGTGTCCTGATCCTCAGAACGCTGCACTGCAGCTTTGAACCCCCTCCAAACATCTACATAATGCTTCAGAATAATGATATTTAGCACATGGGAAGCAACATTAAGCAATTATAGAGGGTACTTAAACCACCAGATTAGCAGCTCCCTGCACAGCGCTGAAGGTTTGTACAGACAGATCTACATGGGAAAAGCAAAGTCATTTTCAGTCTGAGTCAGTTTAAGCCCTGCTCTCCTCAGAGTACTGTAAACCTTCTCTCCTGGTTTTGTCCTAAGATTCACCATTATAAATATTTTTTAAATCGCAAGTATTATGTGTATTTGTGGAAGAACAGCTTGCAATATGACCCACATCTGCTATAAACACTCACTAATCTTACACACAAATAGAAAGAATTGACATATTTAAGTATCTTGATTTCTCTATTCCCGTGTTCCCCACAAAATGTTTGATAGTTTCAATTTCTGTCTCATAGTTTTTTAATTTTGCTGCTGAGAGCACAACAACATTTACATACTGGACTTGTCTTCAGTCCAAAGGGCCACGTAGCTCAATTACATGTGTCCACTGCTGCATTCTTCAAAAGCACAAAAACCCTAAATTCTCTTTGAATGCTGAACATTCAAAGCAAGAGCAAGACAAAAAATATGGGAAAAAAATGTATAGAGCTCTCTAGCAAGATTTTGATGCATACATTTACTTAAATGTCCTTAACCATCTTGACTTCTACAATTTTTGTCTTTTGCAAAACATCCTTTAAAATATTACAGAAAACCCAGTGTGAAACTCTTGGTTTTTTATTTATCTCTGCAATTACCCAGGAACAACTGGTCTAATCCATCACTTGAGGTTCATTTCATCATCATCCTTCAGGTCTATCCATCCCTCCTAAATGCAAAAGCAGCATTTTTTTGAAGAATACATGGTGTGAGTACACATCCAAACTCATTCTTTCATCCCTTTCAAATAATCCAACATGATGGTCAGGCAGTGGGGGTAGAACAGGAGACTGAAAGACCAGAACCATTTTTTGACTGGCATACTGAATGCAAGTTATGACTGAAAATGAAAGATTAACATATACGTCAATTAAATAGGAAACACTGGAGTGAAGCTACCAAAAAAAGAGGTATGGTTGGCAATTACTTAATAAAATCTGTATAAGGAACATGCTGTTGGCATTCATCTTCCCTTTTTGGTCACAATATATAATGTTATTTTTAAGTGATCCTGAGGATCCTTTGCAAGATGTCAAGCACCTCAAATATACTTAAATTTAACATTTTGTATAAAACTAACTACTATTTACTCTCGGTGTTTGGCAAACTTTCTTAGAAGTCACGTTTGTAAAAGGAGTTTAGAGGATTCTTGACAAAATTAAGCATCTTCCTGGCAAAGATGGAACACTGATTTAATTGAGGGACAGAAAAAAAGAGCATATTCAACAATCTGTGCATATGTAAACGTAAAGGAAACAGATATCAGAAATAAACATTTTGCTGTATCAATTTGAAATAAGAAAATACCCCGTAATATGAGAAATGAAAATTCTCATAGCAATGGTAAGTTGAAATGAAGAACAACTTCTAAACAGCATCACTAAAATTATTTTAAAAGTCAAAATCTTCAACAGGTTTTTGAAATAAATACCAAGTAAACAAAGAGTATCTCCCATTTCCTTTAAGCATTCACCACCTTTCTGATTCCCAGCTTTGCCTGTGCAGGAGAACACGGCACAGCAACAAAACCATCAGTGCTCTCTCACTCTTACATGACCATTTTGAACAAGAAATGTATCAAAAATTGCTCATTCAGTGATGCTCTTGGCGGATTGGGTTAGAGCCCTGTATTTTACAGCCCCGGGAGGTTGGTGTTTGCTCATTTCTAAGGCATATTATACTAATCAATCACTTCCTGCTCTTTCTTCCCTTGCTGTATTTATTTCAATGGCAATTTATACTAATCAATCACTTCCTGCTCTTTCTTCCTTCACTGTATTTTTAAACCACTAACTAGAATATGCAGCCCTGTTGCATCTCAATGACCATTTCCTTAGCCCCTCTCTGCCACTGTCGTTTTGTGCTGAGACTGATGCTTGTAATTTGACTTTTCAGAGCGTTTAGGCTATATTGCCTTTTAGAAACCTTTCAGCCCAGCTGCCAAGCATATAAAAAAGCTTTTGGTTGCACTAGTTCATGTTTTGAAAATACTACAAAGGCATATTTTCATGGGAGGAGAGACTTGGAATGAATACCCTTCTCCAAGTGCAATATGAAAACCAGTTCTTTTATAAAATTTGCATTAGGGTTTAAGTCTCGCATGCAAAGTGGCACCATACTGGCCAAAAAACATAGGTTTCTTTTTTAAAAATTGTGGGCTTGTTTTGGCTCCTTTCATAAGTTACTTTTTGAAAAATGCATTAAAATATTAGAGCTTTGTTGTGTTTCAGTTCTGAGAGAAGGAAGCAGTAAGCATAGAATATTGTACTTCACAGGAACAAAACTGCTTGATTTACATAACTTCAGTGACCTTTTAGTGCAGACTTTATCTATAGTTTCTACCAAACAGCAGAGATCATTTATTTAAAGGAACCTCCTTTCCCTACAGGCCTTTACTTCTTGTGCCAAGTACATCAGGAGGGTACATTTGAAATCATAGCAGAGCTTTAAACCAGAGCTGATAAACTCATGTGGGATGTGACTCCAAAATGCCAGAGCAACAGGAGGAAGGACAGGGAAGAATTTAAGTCATTTTCAAAACACAGGAACATCTATTCAGGCTTAAGGAACATTTGCAAATTGAAGTGAATCCAATGGGATTTGTGATCACTTGCCATTTCTTCAGTTCTTTATTTATTATGTGTACTTTGGTAGCATCTGGAGGCCTTACTCTACAGGGGGCTGTGCAAACACTGAAGGAAAATGTGATCTCTTCTATAACACAAGCTTTTAATATAACATGAAGTGACTCAATAATATCCCATCAAGGTCTTGTTCTAAATGCAAGAGATTCCAAGTTTTGTGTTAAAAAGGCTGCCTTTCTTTCAGCATATTCTATTTGGTTAAAGGACTATTGCAAATAGCAATATATGCCTCCAACTATCTCTCTTACCAACAACTTACAAAGCTCAAATAATAATGAATGCACACATATGAAAAACAGAATTAAAACAGAAGGACCTAAACTCAGCACCATCTATCATTAACCCCCTATACTTTGTGACTCTGTAAAGTCCCTAATGTTGATTCGGATACAATTTTCCAATGCAAAATGAATGCAGGAACTGGAAAAGGATGAAGGAGAGAGAGTGGTGCAGGAAAAACTAAGAAGCAAAACATATTTCTGAGAAATAAAGTATTTCTGGTTCAGTGCACATGGAAACTTTGATACCATTTAATATGAAGAAAACAAAATGAATTTTTTTACAGGGAAGTGAAAAATCAGTGCTTTAACAGTGGAAAACCAGAAACCCAGAAAAATTTATCTAAATATCAGCTGAGACCTTGAAGCTTGGACACCTAAATTTGTGTCACACAGCCATTTTCCTTCTGTAAAGACAAAAATAAACAGGACAAGCTGATCTATCCCTGCCTGACCGAATTTTGCATTTAAACCACCAGAAATTTTTATAGCCCGATTCTAATCTGGCCTAAGGATGTTTTCATTTTACATTTCCTGCTACCTCTTTCCTGCCTTGATTTTGCTGTTGTCTCCTGCCCAAGTCCTTCAAACTTTCAAAGAGCTGCAAATACTGTCTTCAGCAAGTGATGAGCCTCTAAATCCAGAATCAATGGTCCACTATCAATAGCCTAATTTAAGTGTCACAGAAAATTGCTACAGCCATTGGCCAAAATCTCATCATGACCTCGACCCCAATTCAGGAGAGTGCCTGATTCAAAACGGTTTTATCTTTGCCCAGCTTCTTCACCTCGTAGTTTGTAGCACCACACGTTCTCTAGCATCCAGACCTACTCAGCCAAAAAACCTTCTTGAGTTTAATGCCAATAACATAAGAAAGAAGGCAGCAGGACATGCTAGCTCACATTAAGGGTTCCCTCTGAATTTGGATTACTCGGGGGATTAAATTAATCTGACATATCCTGGCAGGATGTGGAGAGTGTCACATTCATATTCAAACCTGTGATAAGAAATTAAATACCATCCCCAGTTTCTGAGTCAGCGAGGCAGTGAAGTCCACTCTGAGATATGCAAGTTTCTGATTTAAAATAAGAATGTCTGATACCTCACGGTATCTGCAGCTTGTAACTACACCATGGGAATAAACTGATATTCCAATTTTGGCAGGCATCTATTTAGTCAGTGGGAGACTACTCTACAGGTATCAATGAAAAGCTTTCATTTATTCACAAGAACAAGTCCAAAACTCTCTTACCTGCAGGTTTGCACATGCTGGTGAATCATTGTGGGAGGGTATTTCATTGTTGGTGGTCTCTGACCCCGTGTTTTTAAGTCTGGAAGCTGTCGTAGTTGTGGCTGTAGTGGTCTGTACTGGTATGATTGGCTGCCAGACATTCACATCAGTGCCATTGCCAAAGGCCTGAATTGCATTTTCTGTGAAAATAAATTACAGGCAATTTTCTATTTCTAAAAAAAAAGGCAAAAAGCAGAACTGAGTTGCTTTTTATTACCATTATAATAATTATTACATTTAAAATGTGTATTTATAGAAACCCAATTTTATGCTGAAAAATGTGTTTTATTTTGGAACCGGCTGGAAATATGAACTGAAAATCTGGGGTCACGCAATTATTTGGTGCAGCCTCTTCTTTGTAATGTGTCCAGTAATTCTTGACAGAAGCTTTAGGACTTACCATAATCATATTCGTTACCATCCAAAAGACTCAAAAATTTACTTTCAAGATTTAGAATACAGTTTGAATGTCATGTCCTAATTCAGGCAGGTGATGCTACATAGCAAACTAAAAGCAGAGAACAGGATAAATATTTATTTCTACACCTTGTTGTAGTAAAACTAATATGCCTATAACTACAAAATAGTTTAACTAAGGCAATCTTTTCCTTACCATTTTCAATCAAAATCTGCATAATTGGGTGAGGGAAACATGGTTAAACTAAAACTTTAGAATATAAAAGTTAAAAAGCTTATCACAGTTTCACAGGATTAAAGAGTGTGTTTATAGCAAAAGTAAATTGGTTGGAGTTTTTTATAAACAAATAGAAAAACAGTTCTTAATCAGGTCTTTGGGGATTCAACAAGGATTTGGGGATTTCTTATTCCAAACTCTTTGTACAAGAAATCAAACAATTTCACTGGGGACTAATATGTGGAAGTTATTAACACTCCTTCTCAGTGGCATTCCTTGCCTTATAAAATAATTTACATGTAATTTTCTCCTGAAAAAATGTATTTTATTCTGATATAAGTTCTTAGAACTGCAACATGCAAAGAGAAGAACTGTAAAAAGCACCAGAATGAGCTGCATTAATGGAGACAGAGTGGCAAGACAGATATGATAAGTTTTCTTGTGTTTCCCTGAGTAAGGCAATATAAAAAGCAGTATTTCCTAAATTCACAGTAACTCTTTGTTTCCACTGTTGCAAGAAGGGTCACAGAAATACCTGCAATCCTTCTAGTTTTCAAATTAACAACTGGCCTTTGAAATTAGTCTTCTTCAATTATTTCATACAATCATACTCAATGATCCTTATGAGTCTCTTCCAATTTGAGATATTCCATGACAGAATCACAGAATTGTTTGGGTTGATGGGACCTTTTAAGGTCCTCTAATCCAACCCCCCCCCAATGAGCAACTTCAACTAGATCATTATTGTAAATGCCCCAAATAACAGGTTTATTTTCCATTTTGTAGGGGAAATATACTTTAGTAAAAGAGACTGGCAAGAAATTCCTAGTTCTTTCCCATCAAAAAGAAGTTTTTGTGCTGTTTAAAAGAAGTGGGAAGGATTTTAATGACATTTTTTTCTGGGCAGTGGAAGGCCCACTAATGAAAATAAAAATTTTTAAAAATTCCCCTTCTATGTGAAAGACAAAACTTTGCATAAAATCCATAAACACCTTTAATTTCTTCCTGAAGAAGACACATCTTACAGCTTGGATCACATAATTTGCCTCACAGTAACCTGAAATGTCTTGATTTGTCTTCATTAATGCTTTTGTACTGATGGCAAAAGAAAGGACAAGGAATCACTGTGTCTTCATGTCCTAAAAGGAACCTGTAACACTCTAGAAATTAACACATTCACAAATGAATCGAATCTGAGGTACTGCAGTAGATATAAATGGCAACCACCACTGCATTTGAAGAAGGTCGATGGCATATTGTTAAATTTTACCCCAGCGTAGTTTGAGCTCTTTTCTCTTTTTCTTTTGTTTAATGATCTTGAGTAATTGATTCATTCTTCCAAAGCTTAATAAATAGTGTATCACAGAGCAACTCAGGTTTTTGTGCACAGAACTCCCCGTGCCTTCACTGTGACGCTGCCTCTTAGGAAGCTACCAGTGGGGATTTTCAGACCCTCTGCTAAAATATTGAACCCTGCATTAGCATCAGCTCAAGTCTGTAGGGCTGGACGGGCCAGTCTGGATCACAGAGTTAATTTATTGCTTTTGACAAAAGCAGTGATGTCTGCTTCTTTGCATAAACTGATGAAATATGACTTTTAAGACCACTTTTACCCTCAAAACTCCTGCTGCAAGCCTATTCTTAACTTTAATCTGATGGTTAAAAGTTTTCTAATTTTGAGCCTAAATATGTATGGCCAATATCTGCATTTTTGATTTTATGCCAACATTGTCCTGCAGGTGAAGCAACCCCTTCCCCTCCCTGGGGTTGCCCCTCTAATCCAATTTCAGAGGACAATAACGTCTCCTTGCAACTTCTGTTCTGCTAGACTAGGGAAGCCAAGCTCTTTTGGTCTCCTCATTTATCTGAAATTAAAACTCTGATGCACACTCCACATCATCCAATTATGCTGCTCCAGGCAGACAGGAAATTTGAAAAGAGAACCTGCCAAAATTGACTCCACTGAGCCATTCTGAAATTTATAATAGTCCCCAATTTGGAAGTGAGTCCGACGGGAAAAAAAAAATCAATAATTTAACAAAATCTTCACAATAGTTACTATCCAGGCTTGTGTTAAAACCAGGCATCTGAGATCAAATATCCTAAAAAAATGAAGTTGGCTGTAAATTACAAAAACAATCCAATTTATACTTATTTATGGCAAATCCTTCATATCCTAAACTACATGTCTTTTTTTATATGAAGTTCTTAAATTATACAGAAACCCCTCAGGTGTTGCAATTTCGTGGTAAAGATGCTGCCTGACTGTTAGTGTCCAAATATGACCTGTGATGTAAACATATTTCAGTACCATACAACTTTGGCTTTTGATTTTTTTTTCCAAGAGCTTCTCATGCTTGCAACCTTGGCCATAAACCACAGCATCAGGCATATTTGCTCATTCTTTTAATTTTTTACACCTACAACAGAACCACGCTCGACAAAGCGCAAAGTGATGGCCTTGATGTATCGCAACACACTTAAGCAGCAAAGGAATTCTAGAAAACATCCTAAAACACATTAGAAGACCTCTAATTTTGTACTCACTAAGGCATATGTTGTCCTGGAAGAAATTCAGGAATTTCAGGCATTCGTCGATGTCGTTGCCGCTGTTGCTGCAGTCGCACCACGGGGCCACGCTGAGGCTGCTGGAGTCGATGTAGTTTGGAGTCATCACGGTGCCTGTGGGCAGAGTGAAGCACAGCAGTGTGAGAAGCCTTTCCCTGGAACCTGCCTGCCCCCCTAGGATGGCACACAGCCCTCGGTCAGCCGTGTGCTCGGGGCTGGATTCACAGCACAGACCCTCCAGGTTCCACCGTTCCCGGCTCCTCTCACCCTCTGACACCCAGCCCTGTGCCGTGTTTCACACCCTCTGTGGTCTGAATGCCATCACTTTAGGGACTGGAACATGAATAACACTTTAAAGACACGTTTCTTCCCTCCAAAAAGGATTCCCACAGAGAGCTGCATCAGCAGAAGTGGCAGGTAGAAAACCGTGGCAGAAGGGAGGGATGGGTTGGGAGAGGGTGAGCACCTCTTTAAAGGGCTTTGCTGCCAAATCAAACACATGTTGGCTGTGTCCTTAGAGCGGCACTTAAAAATCTGATTTTCCTTTCTTGCTTGTGTTTTTTCTGATTTTAATTCTAGCTGCAAATAAATGGCAGAAACCAGGTACCCAGGCCTGTGCTTCCTCCTCAATTCTGCAGCCAGATGGAAAAAAACATTTCTGAAATGCAAGAGCAAGGAGAATGCTGGTCATGCTGAGGGGAGCCCTACTACGTCCTGGAGCAGTGTCAGCCCCAGGATGCTCACGAGGGACCTGCCAGCAGCGTGGGTTATGGTGATGAACAGAGCAAAACCCAGCAAGTATGAAAAGGTACAGCAGATTCTTTGCAAGTAATAAATTACTATTAATCCTGCTGTCTCACTACTTCTTCAGTACAGTGATTATTTCCTAAACATTGTCAACAAGTTTCCAACCACAGGGTGATTCTAACTCCGCTACAAATTCTTGGGTAAATATTCTTCCATTTATATGTCAACTGAAGGCAACCAAGAATGAAACGAAACCAAAGAAGGCATTTTGTGTCTTAAAAGATGTACAGCAACTGTGCATCACTCATCTGGATCAGGAAACTGTTCTAAGATGAGCACTGAAGGCATCACTCCAGCAGGTCAGGTACTTCAAACTTTCCGAAGTATTGAGAAGTCTGAGTCTTTATTTTATTTGTCTGACCTAAAGGGAAGAATTAAATAAAAAGAGGAAGGTATTCCAGGCCTGAACAGCTGCCAGCTGCTTCAGGGAACATGTTCCTCACTTGATAATCTGCAATTCTAGGACAGGTCATATATCGTGAGGAAATGTGATCACATCTCCTCAAAGCTGACATCAAAGTAGTCATTAAGAAGATGGAATTGATGAAGGACAAATGTTAGAGACCCAAAGTGTACACTAGGAGAGAAAATTTGGTGCATAGGTCCGGGGTCCAAGAGTCTGCAATAACAGGGAAAGGGCTATCAAACATCAAGCTATAAAAAGGAACATTAGAAATAACACAAATCACAGGGTGATGTCTAACAGCCTTTCAGTCACCAGGCAGTGCTGGGAAATGAACAAATCAACATTCAAACTGCTTCATATGCAACGTGGGAGACAAAGGAGAACAGGCACTAGGGCTGGCCTGACAGGAACGGATGTGAAAACGAACGTGGTCCCATTGAGAAATTCACAAAAAGCTTATTTTCTCTTGTTTTGGGATGTTCTTAAATTTGACTACAATCCCATACCTTTTGTCTACTTGCAGCATTTAACAGATAGTTGGAGTAATAATTGCTCAAAGTCTACATGAGATTAGTACCTGAGTAAACAGCATGGTTCAAAATTCATTAAATGGAGGTAGAGAATTTAGTAAAATAGGCAAATATAATTTGCATTATTAATGAAAACTGGACAGTAGATAAATAAAAAGAGGAATGATATTAAATTAAAATAAAACACATTAAAATGTCTCTCCCTCATCCATTTGATGGTTCAGAACACTATTTCAGCCTTGCAACATGATCTGAAAAGAAGTGAAAGAAAGCAAGAATCAAGAGGATTTTGCAAACGGAAAGAAAATAGTAGGCTGAAAAAACTTCTAATTAGAAAATGCTTAGTGAAGGGTTAAAAAAACAAAAAGGTATCGAGGAAATTAAAAAGGTCACTGAGGTAAGACTTTCTTATCACAAAGAGGTAATAAGGTAATTAAAATGGGTTAAGACAGGGGTTAAAAGTGTAACAGATACCAAGGTACAATTAGGGTTGATGAATACAGGAAGAGAGGACAAGGAAAGTGTGCACACAGCACACAAACTGTGCATCCAGCAAAAGCAGAGTGGCTGAAAGAGCAGCTAGTAGAAAATCAGTCTGTCATTTGCACCTGGGGGCAGATGTGAACCCAAGCGGATTATATGCTTGCTTTCCTGGGCTGGATGTTCTTTTTTCCCTGCAATGTGCCTTTCCCTTCCCCCCTCCCCACTGGCTGGCATCTTGGAAATTCTGCTGATGGACACCAAGGGATCAGAGAAACCGTGGTGGCTGGCAGGAAAATAGGACGGGCTTGGTTTTCTGACCTCTAGGTACCAAACAGCTCTGGGATGGTCTCAAAAGTCAGCAGACAGACCTCCACATTTTAGACAAAAGCAGAGTTGCCCTGAGCACAGCCAAGAGGTTGCTCAAATTGGGGTGAATTAATAAGGAGATGGATGGGGAGTCTAAGAGAAGGGGCAAGTGGCTGAAGTTTCTTCGGCCCGAAGCAACACCAGCTTATTCTCACAAATTCTCATGGAATTCCTGAGAATTCCAGGAACTTCGATGGATTTTGCTCAAGACAAGGCAAAATGTGTCAGAAAGTGAATGCTAAAGCAGATCTTGAAGTCATCAGTTAGAGCAAAACTTAATTGATGTGGGAGTGCAGAAGGTCCAGATGGCTTAGGCACACTGTAACCAAAGCACTGATTCAAATATGGCTATCCACAGTCTCCTTTTACGTTTAATATTCTTTAATATTTTTCTGTTAATTGTAAAAAATATATTAATTTATCCCTATACTACAAAGAACCTCAAGCAATGAATTAGGGTTTTCAAAATTCCTGTAAAGTGTACGTATCTTTTAATTTACATATGTAACACCCTGATGCAAACATTAAAGCAGCCTCTACAGACCGTTTTCCATTTTGTTGATAAAGCACCTCATACAAAAACTGTGCCTGGCTCTATTTCCATACAAGTCATTAATTTTAGGTGGAATTCCACTAATTTCAGTGAAGTTAACTCTCATTTACATGCCTGTATATGAGGAGAGCCTCACATCCACTGTACCTTCCATAGAGAAGCTTCAATTTCCTGAACAAACTCTGTGGAGGTGCAATTTTTGCTACATTTAATGGCTAAAGTAAATAATATTTTATTTTAATGACCAATATTTTATCTTAATTAAAAGGAGATCCTGAAGCTCTGATGAACGAATGGATCTGTAGCAGCTTCTTACCCACAGTCTAAATCTTCTCCTTGTGTTTTATATCTATCAAGCAGACATTTGAAAGATTATAGCTCTGATTTCTGCCTTACTCCACTTTCATATCAGATTGACATTAGAAGCAGGAATTTACTGCTTCACCACAAGAAACATTTTGGTAATTTCTTGGTTTAAAAGAATTAATACAAAGAAGTAAAACTCTTGTAACACCAGTCACTTCCTCTTTTGTATGTCTCTAGGGGCTAGCAGGAAGGAAGAAAAATGCATATTTTTCCCTTTGAAAACTAGATCTCCTTTTGATCTGAACTCCTTAGGCACCCATTCCCCATTTCTGATGTGTGACAGCAGCATGGTCATCCCCAGTAACACAAAAACACCTCGCAGGAGCAACTGCGTCATCTTTGGGGTTAAACTGAAAAAAGAAACCAACAAAACCGCCAGCTGAATTCACTAGGTCCAGCAAGAACTTGGCAGCTCTTACCCAGAAGTATCTGCTAGTAACAGTTACTCCTTGCCAGCAGCCAGACTTCTTAATCTCATTGACAAGATCAGATTTCAAGGCGATTCAATTCTGTTTCAGAGTCAAACGACAGTCTGTCATAACTGCTCAGATGTGAAACCCTTTGCATACTCTCTTAATCTCTTCAGTGGTAGAAGAATATCCTTTGAACCCATCACATCTCGTTTTACCCATTGCCACATGCACTTACCTCACTTGTTGGCTGCTAGAGTAATAAGAATGGTGACAATAAGGCATCGGGTAGCTTTCAGTCATTTTTCAGCAAACCCAACCTATTTTAGAAGTATTTTCATTTCAGTATCATCTCCAGAGACATTTATTTAACAGCAGGATCAGCTTCGGGGCCTCAGCTGGCACCTTCATGCCCAACAGAAGGGGATATTTCTGCACTGCAGCAGGTGCAGGCTGCAAGCTTAAAAACATCTGATCTGGTGGCCTTTCAAATTTGTTTGTTTCAGAGTTTTGACATTCACTTATTATTTATTGCCTGACTATGATATTTCTACAACACGTTCAGCTTCTTGACATGATGTGTCTCTTTCAGGAATCAAATACTGATTGTGGCATGTGGAATCTGGCTTCCATAAAGGCATCCTCATGCCTGTTGACACTCAGGAAGGTGACAACAAACAAAAATAACTACGCTGGGGAGGGAAGAGGATTTCAGATTTGGTCTCAGTTCATCCCATTGACAGGCATCTCTGAAAACATTTAGAGTGGACACAAGGATATCACGGAAAGAATAGCAGCTGGAATTATAAAAGGCTGGATTGATCTATTCAGGTACCTTTCTGTGAAGGTGTTTACCCAAACTTGTGATGACAGCTGCAAAATCAACCAAGTTGCACTTCCACTTCTTAACTTCCTACTCCTCCGTCCTACATTCAACCATCTTAATAACCTTTACTTTCTAAGTTTGAATTTATTTCAAATTCAAGCACCTTTCTCTCCTTATCTTCCATCCTTCATTTTCTTGTAATGTACAAACTCACCCCAAGGATGTCTGTAAGGAGAAACAAGGCCAGCACATGTAGGTGGAGAAACTGGCCTCTATCGTATCACACAGCATTATATTCTAGTTTTTACTTCACATGGGCCTTCAAAATGCAGTTTGGGGTCTTTTTTTCACGAGCAAGCCTCCACCCTTCCCTGCCCTCTTACCAATAAGGCCCGAGTAAGCGAGCAGGCAGTCAGCATAGTTCTCCTTCAGACAGCTACTAACAGAGCGTGACTCCGGCTGGCAGTTTGTGAAGAAATCTGCAAGGCGAGATCTGCAACAGGAAGAAAAATGTGTAGCTTTAAAAATCAAGCCTGAAGGCATTTGTACCTTTTACACTCCCTATTTTTGGACAAGGCTTAATATTCTTTAACTTAAATGCATATTGGACACATTTAAGCCATTGAGAGTCTCTTTCTTAAGATGCATCTCTTCCCAGAATCTATTTTTGAAGTCAGAACAAAAAAGTGCAAGAAAACAGCAGAAAGGAACAGAACAACAGGAAAATGCCTGCCCTTTACTAAAAGAAATGTTCTGCATTTTCGTGCCAGGAAAAAAAGACAAAGAGTGATTTTATCATACGAGGAGTCATTTTGCCTGGATCTGAACTCTAACTGGAGTCTTTTATCCTGAAGATTCAGAACACAGTTTCTGCTGTTTTACTGATTACACAAAACCGTACGTTTGTGCTCACAGAGCAAGCAAGACTCATTTCAAGGCTTGAATCAGGACCTGCTTTGGTGGTGCCCTGAGTTTCCAGAGGGTGGGCTCAGCCCTGCTCTGGCCGGGCCTGCAGGAGCAGCTGCCGTGGTCCCCTCGGCCCCTCAGAGCCGTGGCACTGAGAATCTGTTTGTTCTTGTAAAATGTGCATTCATCCAAAGTCTGGAGTATTGAGTCCAGGGCTGAGAGGAAAGGAAAGTGTGCTCTGCATCGAGTTGTGCTGCTGAGCAGCCACATTATCTTCATTTGCCTCATTCAGCCCATGACCAAGGAGGGCAGAGCACTGATTACATACAGGAGGTGCTTCAAGACCAGGAGTGAGGCTGTGTTGTGATCAAATGATTACTGTGTTGGAAAACAAAAGGACTAACAGAGAGGGTCTCTTCTGGTTATTTGTGGTTTAAAGGCCACATAATGCTCCCATTCAGGTCTGTAAAATTTGCAAGGCATTGATGAGGTGGGGCAAGGTCCCACATCCTACAGTTATTCCCCTGCCCAGCTTAGCCTTATAATTTTGGAGTAGTGACTTTTGTTTATTTACAAAGTGTTATTTGGACTTTTATATGCATGAAAAAAAATCACCTTTCTACTTCAATATTCTCTTCTGTGAAACAGGTATAAAAACGTTCTTTTGCATCTGACAACCCACAGTAATGTCTCAGGATCAGATGCCTAATCTTTGCAAAGCCCTCTCAGAATAGTATAATCTATGAATTTTCATCACTGTTCCAGCATTATGCAGATTTGCAATATAAATGCGCTTTTTCAGTTTTGCAACAACCCCACAAAAGTTAGCAGAAACAAGTGATTTGCAAGTGATTTACTTTATTGGTTTACATGCTCCAGAGACTAATTATCTTTGTTTGCTTTATTGTTTTACCTACCCCAGAACAGGACTGGATACACATCATTAAGTGGCCTGAAAGCAACGATGGGCAAACATCAAAAGGTTGAGAGGCTTAGTTTGAGAAAACATCCTATAAATAAATTCCATGCAACCTATACCTGAATTTATGAGAGCTGTTCTCATGGCCTTATTTTAGTTCCACCTCTCGCTAACTGTATTGACACCAGCAAATCCATGGTTGCCTTCCAGTCACAGTCAACTCTAAGCTTTTCACTCCCTCTCTTGCCTTATTTAATCACTTAACCTTGAGATGGAAATCTGTACCCAGTTGCCTTTAATAGCTTTAAAAAGTCAACCTCTCTACTGATCCTTCAGGATGCCCTATGTGTATGTGTACATGAATTCCTATATTTACATAAAACCCCTACTTAGCTGGTGAATATACACTGTACCTACCAGGAGACAGGCTGAGAAGAAATGGGTCTCAAGGTATGGGAAAAGGTAAATAACAGCCCCATGAAGAGAATCTGGGCAAGGAAACCCTCTGTCACTGCAGTGATTCCTCTCTCAGTCAGTAATTAAGATAGTGGCTCAAATCCAGCTTTTGGATCAATTGGGAACAACGAGAGTTGACAGTTTCCAAGGATTTTTCTAATTCTACTAATACCTGGATGAAGTCAGGTTTAGAAAAGAATAGAACCTATTACATCTATCTAGTATGAAAAACCTCT
Source organism: Daphoenositta chrysoptera (assembly GCA_013397915.1). Classification (NCBI taxonomy): domain Eukaryota; kingdom Metazoa; phylum Chordata; class Aves; order Passeriformes; genus Daphoenositta; species Daphoenositta chrysoptera. Next base: position 254,427 of record VZRO01003611.1, on the reverse strand, counting down.
GCCATGGTTTTTCAGAAGGGCAAGTGTTCTGTATATACAGTATTCTTGCATTTCTAAAACAAAGTAGCTCCTCAGATCTAAATTTCATTATTTATGCAACCACAAATAAATCTTTTTGGCAATGGAATTATACAATCAGCATCTTGATAATCATGAAAACACTTCTTGCAATCATTTCATCCTTCTTAAATGTCCAGTTCTCCCTTAGGTTATTAGGTGCATTGGTCCAGAGATCATTTAATACATTCCTCTTCTCTAAATGTTTTTAAGGACTGGTAACTATGGAATAACACCAGTCATTTACTACCCAGCCTGCTTAAAGAACTTATTTGTTGTAAACCCTGAAGGAGGTTAAAAATAGCTCTGCTGATCTCTTTTGCATACAGCTTGCTTTCCCTGTGAATTTCTGAAGAATTTTTGCGGTCATAAAAAGTAATGATGTGACAACACCTCACATTTAAGTTTTCGTAAGTCAAATATAGTTCAGATAGCTCTGGTCTGAGCATTACTGGGCATTATCACACACCCCTTCCCCAGCAAGTCATCCAAACTTCACACAATCCAAGCTCTCACCCCCTCCTGAGCTGTTAACTACACCTGATACTTATGTGGATTCATTTGCACTGGAGATGAAGTTAAGGCCAGAAAATAAAAACAGAGCCAGACCTCCACCTGCCATAAAATACTCCAATACTTTCAGTGAAGATCTGCTGATTAACACTCACTGAAGATCTAGCCCCAAACATTTCCAGTAGACTGGCAGTGATGAAAGTGTGCTCATCAGTGAACATGGAACAGTGGTACTGCTATTTATCTAGAGGGAGAGACAAATTAGCCTAATGAGAACCATTAATCCTAAAGTATTGCACATGAATATTAAGAACTGTTTGGGTAAAAGAGACAATCCTTTCAGGGATGTGGAATCAGAGCAACCTGATAATAGCAGTCCTATTAAAAAATATGCACAATGTGTTAACTTAGTGCTCCTTCAGCAGGAGGCAACTTGTAGGTGGCAACTTGGGGGTTTCTAATCCATGACTGAGCAGTTTTGTCACCTAGAGGACAAACGGAGCTTGCCACATGTACCTTCGAGTGTGCACAGTTTTATGTGTGCAATGTTCACAGATGTATCTCACTGCTGGAGACAGACAGGCAGGCAATTTTATATTGTTCATACCATGTAGCAGGACCACATGTAAAAGGAGGAATTAATTTCTTTTTCTGTCACAAAATCCTCATTGTGCACAGCAGCATTTACAATTTCTTCCCTTTTCCTTGCATAAATAAGGGGTACTACCCAGAAATCCTCCTCCGAGGAAGATGAAGAAAGAAAAAAAAAATCATCTCTTTGCAGGGCAGAAACCCCACAAATTAAATTGGTCCTCTCTTAGCCGTGGAAAACCTGCAGATGTTCTGGAAAGCTTACTTTAAATATTTTGTGTACCACTAGCTGGAAAAGTAAGAATAATCCCATTGGCAAATTCAAAGAAAATCTGCTCAAACAACAAACAGCCTTTCTGAAAAGAAGAGAAAAAATCCCAAACCTGCTATTCTCTAATGCTTTGTATTAGTACCAGTAAAATAATTTGTAACAGTTAAAAATACAAAAGAAGCAAAGTTAATTTGCTCTCCTTATGATAGTGGCTCTTCAAATACTCAGCTGGATAAATCAAAACTTTCACATTTTGCTTACAAATAAGCTTTGTTAATAGCAGTATTGTATTTAATCTGCATATAATTTTTGAGGCAATTTAATTTTATATTAGCACAGCCCGTTGCATAGGCAACATTGATTAGGTTTTCACTACTTTTTGTTCTCAAGGTTTTGTGAAAGTTCTTTGATGTCCTGAAGTTATCTTTGGTATTTACCAGTTCTCCCTTTTTAAGGCTGGTCAATTCAGCTTTGGTGCAATATTTAGAAGTATGATATAAATTGTGAAGTTGCAGAAAGTTTTTACAATTTTTAGTTTGGATCTGGTGTAAATCATGACCTATCACAAAGCAACTCTCTGAACCAGAGTCCTCCTCAAGAAGCACACACACTGCTGGGATGGCAGGTGTGGATGTCCCTTCTTTTTTTCTCCCTGACTGTATTGTTGGTACTCAGGGGCTGAGCCCTGGAGGAGAGAAACCTCTCTCAGCCCTGCCCTGGCACTGGTGATGTTCAGAGCAAGCGGTTACAACCACTCACCCTGTCAGGATCACAGGAGTGACAGTGCTGTCCTGTGCCACACCTCGGAGATGCCAGGTGAAGTCTGGACATGCTCACTGCCACCTCTCCTTACTCTGCTGCTTGTGTTTAGGCACCTATTTATAGCAGCAACATAAAGAGTCCGTAAATGCCAGAGCTGAGAGACTGGGGTGACTACACTAATTAGTCAGAGCTGCTCTAGAGTCTAGACACCATTTGGCAGTGCAGTCACGTAAGGGAAGTGCTGCATCAATATTCAAAACAGAAAAGAAGTATAAATCCGGCACTGAAAAAAGCCAGACTAAGTCAATGAATGTGTGTCATAGTGATAAATGGCACCATTACAGAAAAAAACAACAAGTCAAAATACTTGTTCTTCTTTTGTGGGGGTCAACTGCAGTGTCCTACTCTGGCTGCAAATAGCTCCTCTATAGCTGGGGTGGTGCTGCTGCTGCTGGGATGCAGGAGTGGCAACAGGGGTTGGTATGCGGCCAAACTAATGGCTTCATTGTTGGAGGAACAGTTAATTTTCCCTTTCTTTCATAAACAGTGGGAAAATCAGGCAGAAGCCACATAAGCAACTCTATCAACCTGTGGGATGAAAAAAGCCTCAAAAGAGCTCCATAACGAGAGATGACTCTCCCTGCACAAAGAAGCTTTGATCCATCTTTTTTCATCAAAGGACACTAGAGCTGTGTAATATTAATAAATCTCACACCTCCTTAGGAATCTACACACAGTGTTGAGTACCTGTGAGCAACTACAAATTTTGTCATTTTTATTTAAGAGGTCACTTTTCCATATATTTATTAAACAGCAACCACACCAAATTTTTCCAACAAAAATGTTGGTTTCTCTTTGGTTGCTCCCCTCCTTCTCAAACAACGACAGTGTCCAGGCCCTGAGGTCACTGATGTTCCTGCCAACCCCTGGGGCTCCCCCCACCCTGTCTGTGGCCCAGGTCCCCATTCAGCCCCTGCCCCAGTGGTGCTGTAGGACCTCGATCTCCAGCCCCGCAGCCCTGCCCTACCCAGCCACGGGCCCCACTGGGCCAGCTCTGCCACGGGCTGATGTCCCACCCTGTCCCCAGGGAGATGCCCCATGCCCGGGACTGCTCTGCTCCTGAGCTGGGGTGGTGAGATGAGCCCAGCCTGAGAGGTTCTGTCCTGCCTGTCCCTGGAGTCCCCGTGACCCCCAGGAGCCCCCACCCCACACTGCACCCTGACACCCAGCTCAGCATTTCTACCTTTTGGGGAGTGGGAAGGGAAAAAAAGCAAATTTCTGATGGCAAACCATTTGCCTCCCAAGGCCTGAATATTGAAGGCAGTTTCTCTCACATGAGCTGATCCAAATCTTTTCCAACACTGGCAGAAACCATTACAGGATTTGAGACCCCAAATACCAGCTACTAACTGAAAGAAGCTGGTTTTTATCTGGTTTTGCTGCTGTTTTGTTATTTGAAGTGACTGGCAGCCTAAACCCAAGCAAGTATTTGATTCTGGATTCAATTTATCTCTTAAAACTGTGTTGTTCATCTGGAATCAAAATAGGGACAGCCCTCAGTTATACAGAGGCAGCCTATTTGGATTGTGGGATAACTAGACACAGGATCAAACAGCAGGGACCACACAAGATTTATTGAGATGCCTTCAGCAGCACGAGGGCTTGCTCAGAGCATCAGGCACAAAGCCTGGTCCCTCCAGAGCAGCCACACTCCACCCAGCTCGCTGTCTGTACCACGTCCCCACCACATTTGCCAGCACTTATGGTACTGCTCAAGCTTCTTGTTCACCAGGGGCTTCCTGGACATCCAGTACCCCAGAATATGGAGATCTAACTCTCTGAAATTCAGTCATGCAAAACGAAAAGCATTTCCACCTATGATTATCTGTATTTTAAAATTAAAAGTACAAACGTTGTATTCTTTCTATTTTTCTATTAACAAATTAATACCCTACACACATGTTCTTTTACTGCACTTTGTGCAAAGCAAAGTAAAATAAGTTCTATACCATTTTCTGTCAATATCATCCTTTCCCCTTTGCTCATGTCATCTGCTGGATACCAGTTAGATCTTTTTACACAGTATCTGCTGCAGAAAATCAAAAGAACCTTCACTAATGTCATAGTTTATCAATGGTAATTAAATCCTCTAAGCGACTCAAGATCACGTAAGAGAGTAATTTTAATTTAATATATTAGGTCTCCTTTGGGTTTAAGGGAAACTACTAAGCTCAAATGTGATTCTAAACAAGTATGATTTATGTGAAATTGGGTTATATACATATTTATATACTACTGACCTTTTGTGTAATAAAACCAATTTTGAAAAATATGGTGAAAATCCTGAGCACAAGGTAATGCAATAAAGAATTACAACAGTGATTCTCAGATGCTGTGACACAAACCAGAATTTTCTCTTTCTGTTGGCAAAAAAAAAAATTACCTCACATCATTTTTTAGAGGCCTGTTTGAGAGAACATCTGGAAAACATTCCACAGGAAATCAAACCTATATTAAGTATGTTTTGCAGGGCTCTGTTTCCTTGCATCGACCTTAAGCATTCATAATGTGTCTCTGTCTTCTCAGCTGCAAAGAAAACACTTCTGTTAGAGTCCTCTACAAAATGACAGCTGAATTGTCAGCCTGTGATTTTATCAGGGCATGCTGGTAAGATTTCTGTTTAGTCTACCTGTCCGTGTACCAAAGCTCTCCAATAACATGAACAAATCCACCAGCTGCTGTCCAGCTACCATGAATTTGTGCATTTTCATTTCGTTTAATTTCCTTTATGCTGTTTAATTTGAAGCTTCTCAATAAAAATGACTGGCATTTTTAAAGATGCCCAAGCCTCAATATCTCCAGGCAGGACGTTACTCAGGGAAGAACTACTGCATTATGGGTAGAGGGTAGAGTTGTTCTGACATCATTAGCTGGGCAAGCAGAATAGTCTTTGAATTACAGGCTGGAAACCTAAGAAAATCACTATTACTCTCAAAAAGCAAGCCAAGGAAAAGTAGTGCCACTGCAAGTCCTTGAGCGTGCCACTGGACGCTTCAGCGTTTATTAACAGCTCTATTGTCAGGGCACACTGAAAGGATGTGGCTCCAAGTACCTGAGAAAGACATCCATGGCAATAATATTGCCTGTAACCACTTGAATAAACTATAATAGACTACTACCAGCTCAAGCATGACACTGATGGGAGTTTGGAGACGGAAAATAATCTAAAAAGTCCAATACGAGTTCTCTCTTTACCAGAAAAGTTTCTGTTGGTGAATGTACTGGAACAGCAGGTTTCCTGAGGTTATGCAGGGATGCTCTTTGCATAAGAAAATATCTCAGTGGTGTGTGTGGTGACATTCCTGAAGGAAACAACTCCATGTCCCCTTGTCAGAGAGGTGGTTCAAGGAAAGAAAAGGTGTCCAGTGTGTGCTTGTACTCAGCTGAGCAGGGTCTGTAGGCAGCCAGCATGGCTGAAACCCATCCTGGAGCTACTCTAAATACTGCTCTGACCTCGGGGTAAGACAATAAATACAAAATCAGAAATATTGAAGATAAAAGCAGAGTAGAGTCTCTTTTATGTGAACCCATTTGTTTTCACGCACAGAACAGCCCCACCAAACAGCAAGCTGAGAAGTTCTGGGAGCAGCAAACCAAGAGAGCATTGATCTTATTCAGCATGTTTTACTTGCTTTTAGAAGTAATATGGATATATAATGATAGTACAGAAAGCACTGATTTGTAGTGTAAGATTGGGGAAAAAAAACATTTTTACCAGTTAAGGATGATGTGCTGTCTTAAAAGCTTTTTTTTTTTTTGACTCCACTCTCAAAAAAACGTGAACACATGAGGCCAAGAAAAAAAATGTGAGGCCGAGAGCTGACAGCCTGTGATACACCCAGACATTTACAGAGGTTCTTCTGAAATGAACTGTCCATTCTGAAAAATATTTTGCAATGCTGCATGATGGCCAGTTACTGAGATGTACCTCCAGCATTTCATGACTAATTGGCAAAGGGAGCATCTTAACTGAGAGGACAACCACTGTGATTTATGCTTGAACTGGGACAAAAGAAAGTGAACTAAACATTCAAGTAATACAGCTTGAATTTAACAGAGTTCTTAGTCGTATGTGCTTTACAATAGAAAAGCTTCCTTTAATGGTTTATAGAATGTGCTTGAGAAAATATAATGTTAGCACAAACATGTGAATGTAAGGTCATCTATTAATAATCTTAGACAAGGGTCACACAGAAAATCTATCATCAACAGTAAACACACCCCAGAAATCCCTTCCTGTGCCACTTGTTTTAAAGCCAGAAGATCATTAAAGCATAGGAAACAACTACCACCTCTGCTGAGAAGCCTTTGCAGACACTGGTACCTTCACATCTGGCTTCCACTTAACAGCAGTTACTCCAGTAACATGGTAGTGCTTATGAACATAATGAAAGCAATGCAATTTCTATTCAGTAAACATTAGAATGCTAAAATTTGAAAATATGCATGTGGCTGTCACTTGCTCTGTTGAGAAACAAAGTTTTATTTTTAGCTCCGGTGCTTACATTTTCTTGCAGCTATTTTAATAGATGAACTGCCACCAGAAATATTCTCTCACTGGGCCCTGATGTAGAATGATATAAATAACCTTTACAAAGTCCAGCATAATGGAATGGTAAAATCAGTTGACATTCTCCTAATTAGCATTGCCCGAAGATTTACCTACACAGAACAGGAAGAGCCAAATGTTCCCCTGGAATAAATCCACTGAAGTCACTGATGTCAGAGGAAGTACACTGGGAATGGACTTGATAGAATAGATCTGTTATTCACATTAAACACAGAGCAGCTTCTTGCCTGTAGCATATACATGGCTTGAGGTAAATGAAGGAAACATTTTGATTTATTAAAGAAAATGCTACTGTGTGATATATACACCCTTTCTTTGCCCCAGAAACAGCAAGTCAGCCAAATGTGACTGGGTGTACATAACAGATCTTCTCTTCACCACATCTAATAGATCAGGGGGTGGAAACTACTCATGCAAACCAGTGGATGCCAAACTCTTCTCTACAGAAATCTCTCAACTAACAATTCAAAAAATCAGTAGTAGCAGTACTCTTAGTTGAACCCCATCCAGCAAAGCAATTAAGTGCTTGCTTAACTGTAAGGACATGAGTAGCTTCAAATTTAGATCTCTATTAAAGTTTAATGCCAAATTTAACTGTCCTGGATTTCAATATTTTTGACTAAACATGTGTGAAACTGCTTAATTAACATATGTAGTTTAATCTCTCCCCCCCTGATAAATCAACAAAACAAAGTGGGTCACATTAGCCCTGCTGTATCCCCCTCCCTGACTCATGTTCCTAATCTGCAGACTTCTTATTTCTTAAATTATACAGGCAGCTTTTCTTTTCCACTTAAATTAACAAACTTTTCAGACAAAAAGAACACTCAGGGGAGACCTTATCACTCTCTACCTGAAAGGAGGTTGCAGCAAGGTGGGGTCTCTTCTTCCAAGTAACAAGTGACAGGATGAGAGGAAGTGGCCTCAAGTTGTGACAGGGAAGGTTAGGATTGGATATTAGGAAAATGTTCTTCATGGAATGAGTTTTAAAGCACTGGAACAGGCTGCCCAGGGAAATGGTGGTGTCACCACCCCTGGAAGCAGTTAACAGACCTGTGGATGTGGCACTTGGGGACATGGTTTAGTGGTGGGCTTGGCAGTGTTGGTTTCATGGCTGGACTTGATGATCTTGAAGGTTTTTTCCAACCTAAACAACTCTCTGAAGGACCACATTTAGATAATGCAAATGCCCCCAGATTCTTAGAGCTGAAGTGTAGAGGTTACAAGTACCTCAGTCAGCTCACTGAGTCATTTTGACAAGAAAGAGACTGACATGGAGGCAGGGTATCTAAATACAGCCTATAAAACCTGAACCATTGGCATCCAGGTGTATTTTGTGATTGTTGTCTGTTCACACATGCACACTTTATTCCCACTTTCACTTCTTCAACCCTGTAGGCAGCTAATACGAAATATTCAGTGCCAGAGGTTATTTTTACCCTGATCAGCAGAGGATCCACCCCACTGGAGGGATGCTGCCTGGAGAGTTTCGACCTTTCCTGCCAAGGGACCTGTGTGAAAACTCTGTCCAGCTCCTGCTTCTTGGAGCATGAACTCTCCTCACTGGTACAGCACAAAGCCAAGGGAAAGTGGGTGCAGGACTACAGCTGAGCCATTTTTCTAATTACTGTATCCTTGTGTCTCTCCTGCTTTTGGACAAATGTCAATCACCCAGCAAGCTTTTAATCTTCAAGCCCCTCTTAAGCTGAACAGAGAGAGTATAAATGAGGGCCAGCCAAGCAGATCTTGGCACTTGCAGAATGAGATCCATCCACACTTCAGCAGGGACAAAGCAGTCTTGTTTTGCTGGATGTTTGGATTTTTTTTGATTCCAAAGGGATTTATGGATGTCTTATAAGGAGGAACTGCTTGATTCATTTTGAGTTGTATTCAGATGGAAGAAATTTAAAATTACCTTTGTTTCTGTGGGGGAGGGGAGAGCAATATTATGTCTATTTACTCTGCTAACAGAAGACATCAAAGTAACGAATCATGTAAGGGACTGAAAGGGAAGAAAATAATACAATATTGCAGCATTTTCTATCTTTACTTTGCCTTTCTTGAAAGGTTTTTGCTTATTTTGCAGAGACTGCATTAATATTTTTTTCCAGGCTAGCAATTCCCCACACACATATTCCTCTACACCATCAAGTTTCCTCTGCAGAGTACATCAGCTTCTTTCCCACCTCCCCTCAGACCACATTTTTTGAATTTTCTGAACTGTCACCATGCCTCACTATTAGTTCATTAAAATGAATGAATACTTGGTTGTTTGGGTTTTTTTTTTTTTCCACTTAAATAAATAAAGCTCTCTATATACATATATATACATATATATGTACAATATATATGCAATATATATACATATATGCATACATTTACATGCTTGTATATACATATACGTATAAAAATCACTCTTCAAATTCAGGCTATGTGAGGTGAGCTTGTGGGCACGGGACAAAAGGTAGATTTACAATTTCTTCTGTCCCATTTGGTATTCTAGAGACACAGGAGCTCTCCTGAGTGCAGGTGCAGAGAGCTCAGGCTCACCCCACTACACTGCGAGCATCCTACACCTACTGCAGGGTGAGTCAGGCAGGAGAGGTTTTGCACCCACTCCCTGACTCAGTCTCCAAACACACAATGCAGGCACACCCTGCACTTCTCTAGAAATCAAGAGTAGCCTTTTTTAAATGTCCTTAACAGCATTACAAAAACTATGCTGTTGTCCTGGTTTTGCATAACCACAGCAAACAGATCATCTCAAGGAGCTGCTGGAGTGCTCCAAGTGCCAAATTGATATAAATGCCCAGAGGGACTCAAACCCAGCTCTGTTATCCAGAGCTGTATAATGCTACTGAGTCCTTCCCAAAAATACCCACCAAGTGCCCTTTTAACATGCAAAACTAGAGCAGGCTGCTCTCAGGCTTTTATCTGACCAACTGAGTTGTCACCAATATCAGCTACAAGGCTCAGAAAGGGAGGCAGCACCTCTGTTTTCACTCTCATTTGCTGAATTACAGATGATCGCTGGACCGTGGCAGGATATGGAGGGAGGAAAAGCACAACATGCAGAGAAGCAGGTGAGGAGGCACCATAAGTGGCTGTAATAGAATTCAAACCTGTCAGAGAGGCGGTGAAAAGTCAGATAATTGCAGGAAGATCTGGAAAGAGGAGATGAAAGGAGACTAAGTGAGGGGAAGGCAACATATATATAAAAGTGAGGGAAGAAAAGTGAGGGAAAAAAATCAGAAAAATGAAAGAGGAGTGTAAGGAATAGAAAATTTGAAGAAAAGGACTTCTTCTTCCCCTCTTCCATCTCCTCCCTCACATCCCTCCACTGCACTGCTCCCTGTTAATGGTGTAACTGAGGATGGCTCCCTCCTAACACAAGATGCTGGGCTCCCCCCTCATCCTGGAGCAGGACAAAATTGGTTTCCTGCACATTTATACCATCTCACCACAGACTTGTCTCCAGTGCTGAACCAGGGGGGTGCAGGGTTTGCAGCCAGCAGTGGCCCTTGCTGCAGGAACAGACCACGGGCATCACACAGAGAAGCCACTTTTACCAACAGCTTCCAGGGCTAAAGCACCTGCAGATGCCTTATGGAAAAGGAGCAGGGACACAGTGACTCCCTTTCCAAGGTAAATTATCATTAAAAGTGTTCAACAGAATAGCATGAAGGAAAATTATTTCCTTGGCAAGTTTCTGATGTTTTCAGGAAATGCAGCTGAGCTTGTGTTCTAACATTTCCAGTGGATGAACTCTTCTCTGCACTGACAATGTCTGGGTATCTTCTTGCACACTGTGTTCTGATAACTGCAGAAGCAGATATCTTTCATACAGACCTGAATGGGTGGTTGCAACTAAATTAAGATTGGATAGGACAGGTGACCAAAAACTGGTCAAGAGGTAAGAACACACCAGTGAAAGCACATTTATAAAGATTTGGCTCTCTGAACACACAGTGCTGAAAGCATTTTTCACTGTATTTTCAAGGAGATGACCCATGCACTGGAATCTAATTGGATATTTCATTATTATCCTTCAGATATCCCACAAGAAAAAGTTATTCAAATATGTTATGCAGCAATTTTATACTTTTTTTCAGTGCCAAACAGCTGGAGACAGCAACATGTACTTTTTGCAGAACTAAAGGTAAAAAATTAAGAAGACAATTGTCTTCCGAAATTAATTAAGAACTTCTTTCTGGCTATTTGAGCTTCAAAAATGAGTCTCAATGATTTAACCAGTCATTTTGATTATAATTATTGTGGAGGACAAGAAACATGCTCTTACCAGTTTCTTTTATTAACAAAAATTGCTGCCCTTCTTTTCTGATCTTTGCAGCACATGAATGGATTGATAGCACTATTTCAATAAATAATGTGTCTGTATCATTATCATTCTGGTCAGTGTCGTCTGAACATATCCAGGAAAAAACCCAAGTATGCAAATTCAAAACACAGATTATTAAAAAGACCAAACTAATGACTCACACTTTCATTACTCAAGCAAAATAGTATTTGCAGTACTGTCAAATGTGATAGAGGCAAATAAGAAGCACCCTGTCCTGCATTTACAGCAGGATGATATTCTTAAAACATGCCAGTCAACTTTCTGAAGTTTCTAATTGTTGGCTGAAGTGATCAGATCAAGAAGTTCCTCAGAGGTTTGTGCTGTTCCAGGACATCACTGATGAACGTTTTCTATGGTACATTGACTTTTCTTAGATTTGTTTATGCTCACAACAAAAAAAGAACTCTAATGGCTTCTTCTTGATGAAAGAGGCTCTTCTTTTTTTCACTGAGCATTGACAGCCATGCCTGAGAGACTACAGTTGTTTCAAAGCTGGATATGGACTGGGATACAAGCAGAGGCAGCAGACAAATGATAATGAAAGTGAACCATTCAGCATTCTGATGAAGTTGAAAATTAGGACTGTTTACATAAGTCAGAACTTATTTGCATTTCCTGACATTTCAGGTCTCTTTTTCCCTCGATTGAGAATTTGTTATATAACAGATGGATTAATGAATAAAAAAATAATAAAAAAGCTAACCACTAACCATCCTGCCATCTCTGTTAGTGGTACCTGCAGTTTGGCCAGATTTCTTCCCTGCTCTTAACTCTGTTTCAAGAACAGATTTGGTGATATATACACCAAGAAAAAGCTTTTAAAGCGCATTCAAAACTGAATGTTTAAATACTTTACACAGGCCCCGTTGATATTTTATACAGAGTACAGGCAGACTCAAATCTTGTATTTCTGAGTAAGCAGCATTCATAAACCATTTTATAAACGTATTTTCAGAAAACCTTTAGAACTTGTACCCCTTGTCTAAACTAGCATTATGAAAAGGCTTTAATAGGTGTAATAGGCATGCAAATAACAGTTTCTAAATTACCTGGCTTCACAGCAGGCAGAACATATTTTCAAATTATTCTGCCATTTAGATACTCTTTCTGATTTCAAAATGAAATAGAAGTTATCAGAGTTAGAATTACACACCTACTGACTACAGTTTTAATTATTCTAAACATATCTGGAATTACTATAACGATTGATATTTATCAGTGCCAGTAGTTTCAATAGCAGGGAGGAGATCTCCCATTTCTTTCCTGCCCCGCCCAAGTCCCTGTTTTCCTGCAGGACCAGGGGAACAAATCTCACCAATTTCCTTTAAGTGCACAAAAAGTCACAGAGACAAAATGTCTTTCACTGCCTTATAGGCTAGGATAGCTTTGGTGCCAATTCCTCCTCTCCATGACAGCAGTGAGGGAAGGTATTAAACCCCAGCAGTTTAGAGAGCCCAGGAGGGTCTAACACCAACGGGAGGTGACTCTCAGCAACACATCCAGCTTGCTTTACCTCCCCATGACCTAAAAACTGCACACACTGAGTCTGCCCCAGACCCTGCAGGCATTTGCCCACCCACTCCCTTGTACCAGTGTTGCCCCTCACCCTCTTAGCCAGGCCTCACTGAGCCTTGGAAGAGCCAAAACTTTTTAATTTTGACGTTCTAAAGCAAAAGAAGCCACCGTTTATTTACAAATAAATCTATTTTCATCCCAGTGCTGGCTGCAACTTCAGGCAGAGATTTTACCAAGCTTTCCTCTGCAACGTTGTAATGGAGAAAGCACAACACCAGACTCATGAAGTTAAATTAAACAAAATGCCATTAAAAACTTAACTGCCGAGACAACATTAGATCAAAGCTGACCAAAGAAAAACACAGTTATGAGAGAAGTAATGGCATTAATTTAACAAGTTAATTCCAGAACACTACAACACAAATAACAGGGAGAAGTCAGTCTATAAAATCCTCTCCAATTTCACACTGACAGTTTGGCAGAAAACACAGTAAAGAGACTGTAACTCTACTAATTAACAGGGCCTGTGTATAGGGGAGGCAATACATATAAGCAAAAATACTAATGGAACAACATGGAAATAGAAAAGGGATTGTTCCGAGGCTACACGTACCCAGCTTTCATAAACTGCAACAGCACCAGCAGTGAAGGAGCTGAATGCAGGTCAGACTGCTCTGATTTAAATCTGCTCCTGTTGTGGCCAGCAGGATCTGTCTCCAGATTCCCCCAAAGCCATGGAGGGCAGGGCACTGCTCACCTCCTCACCTCTGAACAACACTCGGGCACATCTCAAGTGCTACTGCAAAAAGCTTAAGCCCAGCAGTGGAAATCTAATAAACAAACTTCAAAGTAAATATTTCACCAGGCGTAAGTAAGTACTTATTAAGATTTAGATCAGATCTTCAGTGTCCTTGACATTTTACAATAGTGTTTATCTCCCTTGTTTGCTAATTCACAGAATTGGATAATCTACAAGAAATTTACACATTAGAAACGAGCAGGATTCTCGGGCACGACTACATAAATACGAAATGAGCATAACAATGCTCTAATATAAACATACACCATGCTAAGTAGGAGCAAAGCATTTCCTGAGGGCAGAGGAGGCCCTGTATGCCACAGGGTAATCTCTGTGTGACAACCTGCAGGGTGCCCAGGAGGGAAAGGACCTGGTTTGTCCCAGGGAGCAGGGCTGTGCACTGCCAGAACACACAGGGAAAGAGGCTGGGAATTAGGTCAGGGAATCAATCACCCCCCAGCTGCATCAGCCCAGCACTCTTCTCAGGGCAGGGAGATAAAACAATTTCAAGGTTAAACCAGCTCTATGAAGATAGTGGAATTCGGTCTACAATGTGGACTCCCTTTTTTTCCAATGAATTAAAAACACGTGAGTATTCTGTGCATTGTGACTATTTATAAAGTCCAACATGAAGCTCGTATTCCCAGTTATTAGTACTCACACATACAATGAAAATAAATCCCATTATAATGAAAAAATTCTGGTTTTACCTGGTCACTAATGGGACATAAAAGTAAGACTGAGACATCATTTCATAGAGACACCCAATGTTTCCAACAAAAATCTGTAAAAATTAAACTGGGGGTTTAACGACTCCTCCATAATGCAAGGGAGTAGCTGCAAACAGTTTTGGAGAAGGCACACACTGTAAGCAAATGAGGGCTTTTGTTACTCTGTTAAGGATGTCAGAGGCATTTGCTTTTTTCCCTGACTCATCCTTTTCTTTAGTGGGTATCCTGACCCTTAATCCTGGCAAATCCATCAGCACCAAAAACTTCTCTCTGGTACCTCATTCATCACTCCCCTGCCGTGTGCTATCTTACCTGCAGATGTAATTCTTCTTGCAGGACTCTTGTAAATTCAGGCAGTTTGGTTTCTCCCTGTCCTCATATGAACACACAGGAACAATAGTCTGCCGTCTCCTTTCTGTACAGGCTACGTCTCGACAGGAGCAGAAGAGCATCCCGTAGCTGTGCTTTGGGGGGACCTTGTCAAAAAATAGCCGGAGGGCCTTATGACACTTCCGCTTGTTACAGATTTCATTGGACGTGCTGCTGGTGCAGGGGGTTATGTAAGCAGATCTGAACCTCTTGCAGGTATCATTTAGGTTACAAGCTTTGGCTGCATCCAAGCAATTGTTCCCCTTTGAAAGTACTGGCTCCACTAGAAAAAACAACACAACAGCAGTGAGAAACACGTCACATTTACACCGTGCTTTGTGGTTATTATTTCACTGTTAACGAGATCCTGAATACACAGATTTGTTACACACAAAACTTTCAGTGCCAGAAACTGGGACCTGGCCTTCTGTTTGTCAGGGTAATGGTTTAACAAGTGGACAAGAGCACAGGCATGCGGTGAGGGCAGAATGCTGGAGAACAAATGACACTCTGGGCAGGCTGCACTTCATCTTCTTTGTGGCAGACATGCAGGGCGAATATTGGGTAAGACTTGGTCTCACTAAACAGCTCTTAAAGTCCCTGGTAAATTGGAAAGTATATGTCTGGCACAAGGACACAGTGAGAACACGGGCTCCTAACTCCGGTTTTGTAAAGCTCTGACATTTCCCATTTTTCCCCTTGAACGAGTTAAATGACATGCCGTGTCTAGCCCAGGTGACAACATTTAAAAGTAATTTATGTACTGTGCAGAAAGTAAAATAGACATGCCCATTACTACATTTTTTGAGGTCTGAGAACAGCCCACCCATGCAGGTGCAGCCCCACGACTGGGAGCTCTCTAAGGCCACCCACAAGGCCTGCAAGCTCCATGCTTAGATAAAACACTGTTGTAAGACCTACAGATGCCACCTGAATCCTGAAAATTTATGAACTTTACAAGCTTTGAAGAAGCTGACATAAAATTAAAAGGTGACTGTGCAAGAAACATTTTGAAACAAAGAATATGTCCCTTTCTCACACACACAAACTGCAAGAAATTACAGGAAAAATTAAAGTCAGATGTAAGTTAAGGCTATAATTACACATTCAATTTTGCAATACATTATCCAGATATTAAAACCCAATAGATACTTTGCTTGAAAACGAAGGCAACTGGCATTAGATTGCGAAATTCAATTAAGAATAATCGTAATGCTGCTTTGGATATTAGGAATGCCAACATCACAGATCCAAGAAAATACATTAATTTCCCACTGCTACAGAATCTGCAAGCTGAACAAAACATTTTGCAAATATCTAAAATCTGCTGCAACCTCTTGGGGGGGAGCTGGCCAAAGATAAACCATTTTAGACGATCCAAAGCTCTAAGTTATTCTTAAAAAAAGCTTTTTTTCCCCTAGATCTTTCACCTTTACCCAGAAACTCAGTCCAAGGTCTTTCTACAGCTCAATGCCACTCACCTCCATTCCCCTACCACTCTGCCTGCCATTCCCAGATCAGGACATCAAGCTTTTCTCTTTTTCCACGGCAGGGAAACACGAAGCAGCTTGGCTGAGATGCTGCACTGAGGTGCTCTATTTGTTGGAACACACTGTGCCCAAGACAGGCCTTGGCTGCTTGCACACACTTCCCATTACTCAAACAGATCACCTGCAACTGTCCCATGCATCTGACCTACCCCGAAATAACACAAAGCTAAGGAGCATTAAATTTGGGTTTCACTCTGGCAGTGTGCTTAACTATGTTCAGTGGGTTTGTGCATTTAACCTTTGTAATTCAACAATCACGCTCCAAGTCCTCCCCAATCTCAGCTGCTTGCACAATAAAATGGCAACTTTTTGCATCTTATCTTCATAAATTACAAAATTGTAAACATGCAATATTTGACTATAAATTAAGAGCCAAGCGTTTCTTATAATAGCAGCCTACAACAGATTAAGCAACACCAGATGCAGAAGAGATGAGATGCCCAAAATACAACCCTCTCATAAAATGGTAACATTTTTATATAAAATGTTGTACTACATTAGCATACAACTATAATATTAACTATGAACTCTCAAAGTTTTTTTTATATAGCATATAGAATTATATGTTTAGTACAAATATAATTACTATGTAATCTGCAGGGCATATAATTATGCAATATATGAATAGTATATGCTAATTACTATGTGATTGCAGAGTAATTACAATGTTATTTGTGCCTAGGAGTCAACTGCTGAATTCCACTCTTTAAAACAAAATTCTGTGGAACAGCTCCGAATGGGGTATTGCAATATGAACAGACTTCAGCTTACATATTGATATATGCTGCTATGGAATTAAAAAGTACTGTGAATACAAGCACCTCAAAAATCAAAGGGGACAGGTTAATCAATCTTTTTAAAAGGCAGAACATAAGCCAAGTCACTGACAGTGCAAAGAGCAATGAAAGTTATCTTGGATGAGATTTGAATTAGGTGCAAAGTGCTCACAAACGACAATTATGCATATTCATATCTGTCATTCAATTTATATCTGCCCAAGACTCACACATCTCTATATGTCAACTCTGAATACAGACTGGTTTTGGGGGGTTTTGTTTTTTAAACCAGCCTTGGCTGTAACATGCCCCTTGCCTTTTCTGTTTTGATACATATGTCTCTAGGTGTTGTTTCTGGCATATTTGTCATAACATTATACAAATTATTTTTACCTTTTAAAACCAAGACTAAATGTAAAAGAGATGCATCAACTGCATCTGAATTAAACCAGACTGTCTAAACCAACTCTTCTCATTAATACCAACTTCTCTTAAGATTTTAAATAGTATTTTAATGCAAAATCAACAATCTGCAACACATTTAATGCTTTATTTTTATTGCAGAAGTGCAACATAATTATTCCTAAGTCCTGTAGTAACTGCAAACAGTTAACAATACTGGGAGTGTTCCTGAGGATTACTTATGCAGCAGTAATTTATAAGGTCAAAATTTCACCCAGCTTCTGTTCCACAAAGCTTAAATTATTAAAGCAGGCAGGAGTTTGGCTCTTACCAGGTACTGACTACTTTTAAAAGCAAATGGATCTAATCCAGAGCTACTCTTCATGAGAGAATCCTTTGGGAAAGGTTTGTGTAAGGAGATCCTTTTTCAGTTTTCCCCTCTCTTGGGGCATTGGGATATGGATTGGGGGCAGTCAGGGCAGGAGCCTGGGACAAGTAATGATTTCTTTGCACCACCATTTCCCAGCCCAGAGCTTCCTCTCTCCCAAATCCACTTTGCCTGGGCCCATTCTGGAGTTCTCTGCCAAACCACACAGCTCTCCACTCGTGCCAAGTCACTGCAGACTCCATGGCAGTCACCTCCAGGCAGGTGACAGGTGATGCCTCATGGCCGTCAGCGAGGTGCTGGGTCCTGATGCCTTAGGTTTGAACTCATATTTTCAAATCCTGTATTGCCTAATGTGTAGCTCTGGAGTTTCTTGTAGCCTGCTGACTTCAGCTCTCTGCTCATAACAAACCTCTCTGGGCCTGCTCTCCAAGGACACCCAGGCTGTCCAGGCCCAAAGCCTCTAAAGGTGTGGGGGTGGGCAAGCTGAGGGGAAATTGCATCTTTAGCTGAAGTTTTAATTGGCAAATTCATGCTGATATGCAAATGGACCAAACCTATAAAGGTGTGGGGAACTCGTGACTCGTTGTCCATCTTGGGTCCAGCTCAGAGCCCTTGGCTTCCCAAGGTGCACCTTTGAAGGCCTTTCAAATAAATACCTATTTTTATTCCCTTATTCCTGTCCAGTCTCTGTCTCTAGGGAGCCTCTCAAGGCATCACCCCATCTGCAGCACGGGGCCCAGGAGACCTGAGCTCGAACCACCAGGATGCTGCTGCCTCCCAGCAGGAGCCTCCAGCCAGCAGCCGAGGATGTTGGCCTGATGGGGAGCAGGGGCAGAGCGGGGACAGAGCAGGGGCAGAGCAGGGGCAGAACAGGGGCAGAGCAGGGACAGAGCAGGGGCAGAGCCAGGAGCTGCGCTTTGGAGGGAAAGCAGCAGCTCCAGATGCCCAAAGCCACCCTCCCACCAGGCAGCTGCTGCACCCCACACACAAACTCTGGGGCAGAACCTCTGGCTACTGCCACTGACTGGCCTTGACCTGCACCAACAGCTCTTTCACTGCACATGTAACACGTGGGGCACCTTTTCTGATTGTTTTTACTGGTGAAAAAGCAGTTCTTGTACTACAGCATAAGGTGCAACCACTCCGAAGTTTGTTACCTCCTGCATCCCCCCACCCTGGCCCAACACTGCTGCAGCTGCAGCAGCCCTGGAGTCAATCTACCACAGAAAGAATACAGCCAAAACTCCCATCTTTTATCCAGAGGTGCTCCTGAAGTTTTAATAGGGCTTCCTCTACCCTGTTTGATCTTCCTCATGCCTCACCCTCTTTCACAGTCTCTCCACCTTAATCTTGTATCTTCCTTGCACCTCCTTGCACCACCTATTTCATTTCTGCACCTACTGTGTCTCCTCAACTCCTGTTAACCCACGCCATGGTGCTCAAGAAGGGATTCTCAATAGATACTGGGAGCTTATTTGTGCTCCCACTAGACAGAAAGAGCACAAGGAATATTAGTTGTTCTATAAGATTCTTATTGAGCAGCAAAACAGACACTTAGTTTTCAATTTTCTTACAGCACATAAAAAGCAATTTACTGAGGTTGTCATTAAAATTACCATTACTATTTGCAAGTAATTAGCATTAGTAGGTTTTCTAGTGGATATAGTGAAGGGAATGCTGTAAAGAGAGCAATAAATGTTAATGTGATGGAAGGCAAAATTACAAAGAGGTGACCACATGGGTAAGGGCCTTCTCCAACACAGGTGCAGAATATGGCATATAGGAACCAAAAACTGACCAAAATTAAGAAGAGAGCCATGATCCCACTTTAACAAAAGTGCTGCTGTGGGGTTCACCAAAGTACTTTTGCTTTGTAAGAAGAGCAGATTAAAAATAAGGAAAGCATAGCAAATATTGTCATCTGCATTTTAATGGATTAAAATAAACTACCATTTTCCTGGACAAATTATTTCTAATCGCAAATGGCACAGAAATTAATGAGTCATCCCCCCAAAAAATCCTGAGACTGATACACAGTGTTATTCTGAAGTTCTACTTCTCTTCTGCTCAGCATTTAGAGCACAGCTGGCCTATTTCAAACCTTTTCCATAATCTTAATAAGCAGGTGACTTAGTTTTTAAATTAAAGCTAATACATTATCAGCTATAACCACGGCTTTCAGAGTACTGCCACACACAACAAGATGCATGTTGAAATTACAGTTGATGGCACCAGGTGACAAAGATGAGACTGACTCCTGTGTGCCTGTGAAAGGTACAACCAAAGATACAGCAACAAAAAGATCTAAACAAACAAAACTGCCTAAAATAAGACTTCAGCTTCCCAAGACCAAAGCTAGAACATTTTACATTCCTGGTTAGTCATTAAGTCTTTGATCACACAAATTGCCTATGTCTCCAGAATTCTTCTCGGAGTACCCCCATAAATTTACCTGAGGAGGTAAACACTGTCTCCTGTGCAAGCCACTGAGAGATTGGGAACAACCACGTTGCTTAGCATGAACCAACAAGCATGATTTGGACGTGTTCATCTACCATGTTATGTTTGGAAGTGTTCAGCTGCTGTGTTATGTACAACTGCTGCCTCTGAAGTCTTTCCCAACACACCCTGGCCTTTGTTTTTATGAGACTCCACTGGTGAATCATCAGCCGGGGTCTTGTAGACTTTGGTGCAATGCCTTCCATGAGATGAGAGACTCAGAAACACTGTGCTCATTTCCCAGAAGGGCTCTCAAACCGTCTCACTGCGGAGTGTTCTCAACAAGGAAATGGTGCATATTGAAAAACAAAGAGGCAGCGAGATGGTTCAGCCCAAGGAGGAGAGCTCTCCCTGGCAGGCAGAGTGCTGGGTCCTGGCCTGCACCCAGGAAAAAGAGTTACTTCTCTTACAAGAGCAATGACTGGAAACCTTCCCTGAAGAAGACTCTCTAAGCCTGCAGAGGCATGATCCTGCTTGTACTCCCGACTTCTAATCCCTTCCAAAAACACACAACCCCTTCTTATACCACATCTCCTGCCCTTCCTTCCAGACCCAGCTACTGCCAAACCCACAAGGTACCCTCCCAGGCTTTCTGAAATCCCACGGAGATGAGCAGAGAGCAAAGACATCCCACTCGCTCAAGGACTGTTCTGGTCACTACCTTAGTGATGGAAGCACCACAACATCTTGTGCTGGGTGCCCACTAAATTGGTGGCTGTCTACCCCCAGGAGCACAGACTGACTGCTGGGTGGACAGATGCACCTGCTGAGGCTGGGAGTCTGGCTCCTCAGGTCCAAAGTCTTCCAACAAAGCTCAGTTTCTGTATTTCTGTACAACTTTCACTAGTCCAGGTTGCTCAAACCCCATCCAACCTGGCCTCGAACTCTTCCAGGGATGGGGCATCTGGTATTACTCTGGGCAACCTGTGCCAGTCCCTCAGCATCCTCTCAGTAAAGAGTTTCGTGTTTATTTTTTGTTTGCTTGTTGTTAAAACAGTTTTCTCTGTGTACTTTATGAAGATTCTGAGCGTCTTGCTAAGGTTTTTAGGTATCACCTGGAAGCAGAGGCTTCTGACTTTCAGGTGGACAGATGTATCTCTTGGTCTGTTCCTACAAGTTTAATTCTAATGGGGCCACATTCTCTAAATGCTGCATTTTTTATTGCCCAAGTTCACCACTGGATCTGGGCTCTAATAGTTGATAGGGCTCTTGTCTATGCTTAGGCTCAGATCCTACTTTAGCTGACCAGTACCTGGTGCATTTCATAGACACTGCAAATAAACATTGCAGTGAAATTGCAACTCCTGTGCTGAATATGTATTGATTAAAAAGGGGAGAAATTGTATCTTACCACTTCCTTTACTATTTTAATTCTTTCCAGGGGATGAATGGGGAAAGGCTAAGCAGAAATCTCCAAGGTGGCTGAGCCCTGTGGGTTGGCTGAGGGACATCTGCTTGACTTACAGGTTATGTAAGAGGAAAGTCTTACAAACCTACAGTGATCTGGTTTAAATTTTAGTTCCACAAGGGCAGAGAGAGACAGGAAACCTTGCTCCTCAGTGTTAACAACACTGTAGTATACACTGCTGAAATTCTGTCTTCACTCACAAATATCCTGATCTATCACCTTTCATTTCTGCTACAAATCTAATGACAGGTTATGCCAGGGTCCCTAATTTTCCACATGGCACTGAGGACAGCAGTTGTACTTTATATTCATGCCAGCACAGTTAAATCTATTTTGTTCACTGCAGCTACTCTGAATTTTCAATAAGTTATGAATTTGGCTCTCTAAAGCTACTGTTACTTCTGTCCAAAGTATCTCAATTAGGAGGCCGAAACACATTAATAAAGTCAGAGACTGCTAAACAAAGAAACTACAGTTGTTTCAAATTGATCCAGTCACTGTTTCTCACATTACTGCACCCATGACTTCTGTTCTACCCTAAAGAGTTTTAGGGTGTACAGATCATTTTAACCTATCTACACTGCACTAACACCAGGGATGGATTATGCATGACTGGGGCCATGTACAGCATACATTTTTTTGTGAGGGATTCAGTCATTCCATGCACAATTCATGCTCTGTACTGAGTGAGAGGCTGGGTTTGTGATGTGGAAGGTTATCACCACAGTTTCAGCTGAGTTCTTCTAATTAATTTCCCCTTAAAAATAGTCAGAGTGCAAATGTGTTACTGCATATGCTCTCGTTTTATACAGTTCAGTATTTTATTATTAGCTAAATTCTAAGTCAACAGAATTAGGAAAGAACCAGCAGACACGGAAATAGAGAATAAACCTGTGAAAACATTCAAACCTACACGGTTGCCGCGAGAAGTGATTTACTGCATGCAAGTTCTCAAGACACAGTGAGGGACTGTTTTGCCAAAGTCATGCCAATTTACAGGGCAACTTTCAGCATTTCTTTTTATTACTACAGAATTGAATTCACAACTTGTTTCCTCTTTTCCTCAGACTTGATTAATTACCATGTTAACATAACTACTATTCTCCTGCTTATAATGGGCTCCCTCTAAAGTGCTGCCCCAGCAAAATAAACCAGGAGAAAGCTTCTAGCTCTTTGCTCTAGCACTGCAATCCTTTCTAATCTCACTATTTTTCAAATTTATGTTCCATTCCAATAAAGCTTGTGTGAATATTACAGCAAATCAGATAATACAAGGTTATGACCCTTGTAATTGATCCTTCAAGGTTCTTTTTCCCTTTTTTCTTCCAGTTGACGTGGTAAAAATCACATTTAGCTGTGCTTGTTGACACTTGAGAATTCACTTTGTTGGTTGTATACACTGTTTCAGAGAGATCACATTACATAATGATGTATTTCCAGTGCTTCATTTCTTCTATACCTACAACCCCATTAAGCTGTAAGCAAACCTCCCGTGGGGCTGTAAGATTGCAAGTATCAAGGGGGCAATGCTCCCATCCTGCTCAGAGGGAGGATGGCTGGAGTAATGTATTATGTGAGGATACAGGGTTAAACATTAGCTCCTACTTAAATAGTTTCAAACAAATAAAAGCAGCTTAAAATAAAAAAGTTAAATTTCCATTTGTAGAAAAATACACATTTAAATGGACACAGACCATGTATCCCAGCACTAGGAATCAGTTTTCTGGAGCAATGGTTTCTGTATCACATGACCACTGGAATAAAGTGATTAATTGGACTGTCTCAGTAAATGCGATCATTACACTTTTAATTAACCTTTTCAACCTCTTACACCTCTTCGTTTTGTTATGCATTAGATTTTTACAGTTTTCCAGTTATTATGCTTGACTACACTTAAAACAATGTGGAGTTCTGTTAGAAAGATAAGAAAAACAATTGAAACAGCTCTTACTGTTCTAATAGGAAAACACCACTGATACTGTCATCATCGGGGTGGTTATAAATCAGGTGGAGGACAGACATTCTGAACTCTGTGGCTACGTTCCCACCTAATTTTTGTTTTGGCAGCACACTGTTATTTAATGGCTCTGGCTACCAGGAAACTAGCTTTTGAAAATTCTTTCTCAACCTAGTTATAATTACTCCATATAAATCATACAATGATCAATTATAATAATCTTAGCTTCATCCATTATTTAAACTTAGCATTTGAATCTACACAGCAGGAGTGCAGGAAATTCCAAAGTCCCTTCTCTGCTCGCTCACAACTGCTTTATTCCTGAAGCCATGCCAGCTACAGAAAAGAAGGGGCCAGATATGCTCTTAGCTATGACATCGAAACCTGAAATAACCACAGATTTCAGACAAGCAGTGGTTTCTGGCTTGGTTTTTGGCTTGGTTTTCTTCTAACCACATTATCTTACAGTTGGTGAAACTAAATTCAACGTGAGATTTTGCGTTCTTTACTTTGGTGGACCAGAATCAGAGGAGTTCTGCAATTATACACAATGACAGCACAGAATATTCTTACTTTAAAATGGCCTAGGTCTTCCTCACACAGATGCATATAGACACATTTGAATACACACATATACATGTACTAGAATGTTTCAGTACTATTTGGCTTCATGTCTTGTTTCACAAGATAGCTACTGTACTTTTAGTAATCAGCACAAGGCAAAAAATCAAAATGTTTTTGTCTAACCTAAGGTTGATCCTAAGATACTTGAGCTCAGTGTGAGATGAACACTAAGTCTGATGGAACACTGAAAGAAACTTAAATGTACTTTCACAAAGGGTCAAGCAAAACATCCAAATCTTTTTCAGAAAAGCTTCAGAACTGTAACTGAGTTTTGAAATAGCAACAAGAATTTTTAGAGCTATTTAATAAACTGACTATACTTTTGATTAAGCAAAATATTTAGCTAATTATTATTCCTTTCTTGCATCTTGTCTTATTTCAGTCTCAGCCATAATATTTGCTATCGAATGTAAAGACAGTGTCTGTTTTGAGGTTTAATATGTAGAAATTTCCAACACATATTTTAGTGTTTCAACTACACGCCAATAATTGCTTTGTCAATAATGCTATGTTTTTCTGTGCTTCTCAGGTAAGTCTCCCCAAAGCCCCTCAGACCTTGCAGCATTGATGTTGAAGCAGAGGAAGGAGATGACAAGGAAGGAAATTCTAGAAATACAAGGTCTTGTATGTGATAAAGCAAGTATTCATATCTGATCTCAGAATCACAAGGTTTTTCAGTAAATCCACAGCTTCTCAAAACAGCTATCCAGTATTGCCAATGCATGCCTTTAAAATTTTTTCATTGTATGTAATCTAGCACTTTCTGTAACATAATTCTCCTGTTTTCTTCCTAAATTTAATCCTTTCCTCTTAAGAGCAGCTTTTTAATTTCTTGAAGACCCTCCTTCTCCCATCACTCTATTCATCTTTAAGTTAGTCCCCTGATATTCCTTCTTCACAACCTAAATCATGTTTTCTTGATATCAAAAGTTGTGCTATTTATTCTGAGACTTAGGGAAAAAAAAAAAAAAAAAGAAGAGGTTAGAAAAAAAAACGCCAAATCGTTGACCAGGAGTTTCTGTAGGAGTTGTACTCAGGAGATTGCTACAGACAGACAAAACCTGTTAATTCAAGAGTTGCTGAAGCATAGCTTACTCCAGCCTCGAGCAATACCAGTGTAGGTAGGGATGGTTTACACGCATTGACTGTCTGCTGCAGGAGTATATATTAGCTTATCTTTGACAGCAGCTTGCTCCTGATGGCTATAACCTGAAAAAAAAGTCCAGGTATACAAAACCTTAGGAGAAAAATTATCTTGCTTATTCTGTGGTATTACTCTTTCAGAAGGAAACCAAGAGAGGACAGTGGGGGCTGGAGAAGTGATTGTGAATCCAGCCTGACAAGAGCAGCTGATGGAATAACTCAGGAAACAGTTAAAACCAGAGAAAGGGGAAAGATTCTCTCTCCAGTGTCGCTGTTGTCCTGGGAATGGCAGACAAACCACACAGACTTTGTTCAGGAAAGAATGGAATTATTTAATAATTTACAGACTGGTTTATATCTCTTAGTTCGCTTGAATGGCGTAGGACCATTGGTCATTGACCATTGACCATCCACCTCTCTAACATGATTGGTGAAACCCTACAACACCCATTTGAAAACATCCTCAGGCAGCATCAGGACACCTGCAAAATAGTTCACAAAAACTCTCTATCTGTTGATGGATAACATTGTGAGAAAGCAAGGACCTGCTCACAGACACCATCAGAATGCTGGAAAATATCTCTGCAACCAGCTATAAACGTCCACACTCCAGAATAACAAGAGGAAAGCTCCACCCTTCCTAAATGGGAGACTCACAGATGTCTCAATGGTCATGACAAAAGTCCACCAGCACAAACGAAAGAAGAGGCTAAAACCACAGTGAGAGCAGCGGTGACAGACACGGGGCAGATGCTCAATCAGGGACAGCAGCAGCAGGGGTGGGGCAGAGGGTGCCATCCTGGCACTGGAGAGAGCAATAGAGACAGAGAACAGCAAACCCACAGCAGCTGGTGAGGCACCAAATCACCCTCCCCCTTCTCTGCTGCCAGAGAAAACCATTCGGGGCAATTATCTGGCCCAGCGACCAAACAATATGAGCCTCATTCCATTAATCCACCACCAGCTGCTCTTCTTTTCTCTCTCAGTTGGTCCCAGTGAAGTCCTGTGGAATACAAATAAATTCACCACAATGTGAAGAGGGCAGCAATGGTAACTCTTGTCTGTTTGTGGATTTGGTTATGTGAGCTCAGTCACTGTGCTGCTGCTGACCTCATCTGAAGTCTCAGTGCTGAGCCCGAGAGGCAGTGACCAAGGAGATGTGAGGCAGGTGGACTTAATGGATCGAGGGAAACAAGATACTTTGGAAATAAGTAACTTCAATGATACCGCCCTGGAGATTTAATAATGATTATGATGGTCGCCATCCTACTGTGTGCCCCGAAGATAAAGCAGTACAAAATGAAGGTGAGGCAGCTGTGTATGATAAATGTCACTTACCTACAGTGCAACTGGGGCTTTGTTAACTCGAGATCATGATGATATTTAATAGATTACACCACACTAACAATTAGACCGCTGCCTACTGTCTAATCTAAATTTCCTTTCACTTCCATTTATGCCATGTACAACATGTGGCAATAGGCAGAAAGCTTTTTTCTGTTTTGTCTTTGGTGTTCTTTGCTTTCCCCTGTTCCCCACAGATCCTTCTCCTGAGATAGTGTGGTTACCTTTGCTTAGTTCTTATAAATGGACAATATCTCTTTTTTTCCAAACATAAAAATGTGTTTCTTTCTGAAAAAAAGGCAAGGAGGAAATAAAATTATTTTGACTTGTTAACTAGACAGCATTTGTGCCTCTTTTTCAAGGCACTGCCCCTATGCTTCTGCTTCATTTAGTGCCCAGTTTGAAGCTCACTGAACACAATATTTTGACTTCCATTTGCTTCAAAACACTCTGAATCCAGGTTTTATGCCCAAATTTATCTTGTCTTTTAAACCCATTTAAATCAACTAAGCATTTGATTAAGTGTTGTAGTGAACTGGGCATCAGCTTACCCTCTCCCTGGCTCAATTTTAAACTCTAAAATACATATAGAATATATTGGTTTTTATTTTGCATACATGTTTGCAAATATGCGAATGCACAGGTACACAGGACAAAAGTAAACACAGTTGGAAGAGAAAAGCAGTGTTATAACAAAATTAATTATTTTGGTGTTCAAATACTTAAGTCAAATGAATGTCTTCCTAATTAGCGAGGAGTGAGCCTCACTAAGTAAAATGACAACACTATTTACATTTAAATAGTCTATTTTATTCAGAGTCACTTCACACACATGCACACTACTGAACTGCAGCCAATTCTGCAGTGGAGAATAATAACTATACAGCACCAGTAGCCCTGTCCAAGAGGCACTGGAGGGACATGGATAAGAGATGAATCAAGAGTGTATAATGCTCCTGTAATCAAAATTACAACGTTTACCCAAATCACTTATTTTTCATTCTTTTTTCAACATTCATGCTCCTGCCTGATCAGGTTAAAAGTGTTACTGCTGCCAGGAATTCTTATCTCGAGGCTGACACCCCAACTCACATCCTGCTAGGATGCTTGGGCAGTACTGACTTAAATGGATGGGTTTGAAATACTAATTGACTAGTGATGTATGGCTTCCAAAAAGGCAAATTATGTTTAACATGTCTCAGTAAGTGAAGAACCCATTTCAAGACAACATTAGTATTAACACTATTAATGTATTAAGAGATTCCCTTCCTGAGGGCAGCGTGCAGAGGCAGCAGCAGTGCAGCTCCCAGGAGCTGTGCAGGGTCATTCCTCTGGCCAAGACATGGTCACTCCATGATGTGGGGACATGGAGACTACAGCTCCTGACCCTCCTTGCATAAACACATAAAAAATAAATAGTTCATGGCTGTAGCTCTGAGTCACTGAGGCCATGGGTGCAGAACCTCTGCATTGCTAATTTCTGACTGCAAACCTTGGTGCTTAACAAACTGACCAGAAAACTTCGGTGACCTTCAGCTTCCCAGTCTTCTTCTACTCTTTCTCTTAAGAATTGATTCAGTAATACTGCTAGGAAAATGCTGAGAGATGGTTGAAGTAGTTAGAGTCAGTGCCCCTCACAAAGAGGCTGATGAGGAGTTCCTCTCAGCCCTGTTGGAGACAGGAGATCAACACAATCCCACAATATATTTGCTCTTTCTTTTTATTTACTTATTTCTTCATCCCCATCAAAAACACAAGAGTTTGTTTATACACCTGATCAGTGTCAACAGCATCTTTTTACTTTTGAATACACTTACAAATGCATACATTCAGTTAAAAATAGTACTCATATTAAAGCCTGAGAGCTAAACTAAACCTGCATCTTGAAGCTAGTGATGTTCTAATATTACTGCCATGTGTTAGAGAGACAAAAAATAGAGCCCCAACCACAGAAAAAACACTACACATGGAAGCACTGAGGAGAGAAGAGAATCTCAAAATTCATTACACACTGGATACACACACATTTCTCAATCAGCAGCAGCTCCTGCTCTCCAAGGCCCTCCTACCACTGGGAAAACTTTCACATGTCCAACTAAGTGCACGTCCAATACAATAGCACAGTTCCCTCTGAAATGCAAGAGCATAAGAAAGAATGATTAAAAATGCTATTGAAATCAACACCAGAACTTCAAATAAAATGACTCATGATTAGCTGTTGAAACTAGAATGATGTAGAAAGGCGAGGTATCCACAATACCAGCACACCAGTAAATAAATAAAGTACCAAAGTCCCACATATTTGACATTTGAAGAACAAAACTATCCATCAATGTCTTGGCATGGATCGATCAAACAGAATGCTGCTGACGAAAATCTAATAGTATGATGGTAATAATGTAGCCATAAAGCCTCTACTCTGTAATTGACTGCTTCCACTTCAAGCTAACATGTCTAAAAGAGTGACTAATGTTCACCTAAAGATTTCACTTGCATTGAATGACAATCAGCTGCACCTCGTGCTATTCTCCATAGATTGCTTGTGCTGGGTAATTGCTGAGGGAGAGGAGCCAGAGGGGAAATAGTCTTCTTAACTAAGGAAATTTACATGAAGAATGGTACGATAATCTCAATGGAAAATATCCTTTCCCATCTGATTTTAAAACACAATACAATACTCCACACATAACATTCCTTTGAAGTATCAGTGGTGACTCCATAAATAGGGCAGAGTGGGGTTTTTATTTAAAACGTGTATTTAAACTTTCAACAAGATATAAAAAATATACTGTATGCTTCCCAAAATTACAGCCTAAATTCTTTGAACGAAGAACACATTTCTGAGAGGCTACAGATAGATCGTGTGCTTTGGTCAGAATTTCCATTTCACTGAAAGTCAGTAGAGTTAATTAGCATTATAAACGGAACAGAACCATACCCTTCAATGACATGTCTTTATAACTTACTTTTGTAATCTCACAGAGCAGACTATTTTACAAATACTGTGAATTAATACACAGTATGTAGTTTCCATTCAGGAGACTAAGATGAATTTAAGCATATTTTCTTACTTTCCTAAACAAAAACTGAAAACCTGAAGAAACAGTTTGGTGGGTTTTTAAAATTTTTTGAGGCTAGAATGAGAAATTTAAATTTCCATCATGAGTTTTACTTAAGGTAAAAATATATTTATCATTAAAATGTTTGGAACTCTTTAATGGACTATGATTATTACTCAAATTGCTCTGTCGCCTTTGATATATACTTAAAGGTAATTGGCTAGTCTTAGTGATGTATTTTTAAAGAGCTACCTATTGATTAATAATGTTTCAGTATTAATACAACCACTTTGTGTGGATCAAGAAATATCAATAGCAGAAACCCATATTTATCCACAAATTAACTGGATATAGATCTGTTGCTTTAAGCAAAATGGGGTGCATTCACTCATTATTTTACAAGAGTAATGAGATAACTGTAAGAGTGAAGATTAAAACAAAATTTGGGTTTATATTTCAGCTAAATACAATAGATAGAGTTCATTTTTTTCTGCTCTTGCAGAATGAATGAAAAAAGGGCATAAAAGCAAAACTCCCAACTGCAGGAATTTGTGGTACTGTAGTTTTGTACTTTTGGGCCTTCAGGTCAAATGCTGGGCAAAATGAAATGTACAATACTAACAGAGGTGGTGTTTTTTTTTCTTTTTAATCCAGTTAAAAATGGATTAAACCAGTAAATGATCTTGTAATTGACCCATATAACCAGGCCTCTTACAGCCCCACTCATCCCACTGTCACCCAACAGGTTCCATAAGGACACAGAGGTTTGCTGATTTACAAAGACATTTGAAAAGAATGCCCTGGCCTGTGATGAAGAGCCATCACAGAATTGTAAAAAACTGCATCAGTTGATTAGGAAATGGCACAAAAAGAAAGTGCTGTGCCTTCCTACCACAAACATGAATAAATAAATTAGGGAACACCTCACTGTTAGGTGTCTGACCAAGCAGTTCAAAACTTGTGCATTGAAATTTCAGGAAGATCAGACAAATTCAAGGCTGGTAACTGTAATGGCTATCCAGTTTATTCTACTGTGGCAAGCCAAAATAAGTCCATCCTTTGCAATTGATCTGTCCCAGTGTCCCAGTGGTGGGGATGCTACAGCCTCCAGAGTATTTCATCCAGTGCCTAGTTATCTTTAAAGTTAGATTTCTTTTCTCTAATATCTAACCTAAACACTGCATACTACAATTCAGAACAATTGACAATTACCCTGTCACAAAGGATATTACACTGCTTTGACATTTGTTCTTAATGAATCCACACTGACCCTCCTTATCACCTTACATCCCCTAGATACTTTTAAATCAATTTTTTTTTAATACCCTATTCTATCATGCTTCCAAGCACTGCGTTTGGGAACTTGATCATAATTCCCTGGGCTTTTTTTCTACGTCTATTTTATTGATGGGGGTGTGTGTGTGTGTATATATATATATAGATGTATATATATGGGGTTTTTTTTATAAAGTAGGTTCTGTGTTAGTTTTTCAGCAGTCCCCTTGGGCCTCCTTTTCCTTCCATGAATTCTCAAACTCCTAATGGTTTAGTGACAGCTTCAGTTTATTAAGTACACTAAAAATAATTTCATCAGGCCATCAGAAGGAAAAAACCCTAACATTTCTTGAATATTTTTTCTTCCTTTCTATTGAAGACGAAATTGAACTTGAAACTAAAGAGGAATTTTTTTTTTTAATGTCATATCATGTGATGACATACCACACGTTACAGGGCAAATAGCTTAAAACTGCCTTCCTAAATTGCTTGCTGAGCTACGTTGAATAGTTTTAGATGGTCTTTTATCAATAGAGAAAGTTCTCAAAGTCAAAAATCTGTCTTTTCACCTCTAATACACCGAGGCCACCAAGGGAAACACAGAGACAGGAGTGAGGTGTAGAGGGATTGGCAGATTCTGTCTCAGGTGGTTTTGCTACTCTGGAGAAGGAAAAAAAAAATCACCCCAACTGAGGAGTTAAACCAGATTTCTAGTAGCTTTGTCTCACCATGGTGGCCCAGAGAAGTAGAAGCATTCTGATAAATTCAGGTCTTTATTATCATGAAGTTGGCCAAAACTTTATTGCTGTTGTTTCCTTTCTGAACAAACACATAGATGAGGGCCTCTCTACTCACGTTAACAAAACCCTTCTACGGCAAGCCCAGGATCTTCAAATGTGCACTCACACCAGAGCTGGAGCACTCACCACAAATGTGCACTCACGAGCAAAGTGTCCTTATTGAAAAGAGATCACAAAGACACCATTTTGGCACAATCCATCCACCCCCAGTGTCCTGATCGCCCTCTTGAACATACACATGGCCACCAGGAGGAATAAAATGAGGACTTCTGGAATCTCAAATGCATGAAACTGCTTGCCTTCTTTCCTATTTTGCTGAGCAGGAAGGTGGAATCTCTTAGTCTCTCCTGGTCCACACAACTGAGCTGGGGCAGCAGTGGCTAAGGCTCCTGCTGTAAAGAATGGGATGCAGCTAAAGAAAAACAGCAAATCCAGGTGGAGACAAAGCAAGGGGAAGCAAAACAGCACCAAGCAGACCCCTCACTGCCCACAGAAAAGAGGGTGCCTGAGCCAGTATCCCCAGAGCTACATGGCTGTGGATCCAGCAAGGCAAGGACTTCCAAATTCTGTATTTGACAGATCAGCAAGGGGCTTTTTCAGAGCATCAGCAATGACAGTTTGTTGAGCCTTACAAATAGGGGCTGTTTTATCTGTTCAGGAAAGCAGTGGAAACTGCACTGGAGGAGCTGCTCAGCTCCCCAAAGCCCTACCCCCACAGAGCTGTCAGCCAGCCAGAGCCTGAGGAGCTCCAAACCCACTCTCCCAGCATCTCCCATTCATCTATAAAATCCCAGGAAGCCAGAGAAGGGACAGTGCCAGGAGCATCAGTTTCCATTTCTGAAGGGCTCCTGGAAGAAATGTCAGTCTGCTCAGCCTTCAGCCCCTGAGTTGTAGGGAGCTGAAAAGAGATGGGGCCAGGGAATACTGCTCCAAATGTAATCAGTGGCCTTCAGATCAGGGCCACAGCCATTAAATGATCCCCCAAGTGTGAAAATCTGCAAAGCCTGCCTACGAACACAGCAGATCTAGTTCCTGGATGAAGCACGCTGTCCTTCCCCAATCAGTAATTCTTTTCAAAGCAAATTAATGTAGAATAGAGCTACCAGTATGTTAGAATGGCTCTTAGAAGAGTTTAGAAGAATAAGCTCTTAGAAGAATAAGCTCAAGACCAGGGTATCCACTCCACGTTATGGTAGAACATGCCATGCCCATTCCACAGCTGGATCCCTCAGGCTTCTGAAGCATCAGGAGCAGGAATGGGACAGCAAAGGAAGCACAATTTATCACAAGCAACAACTTACTGTGGATCTGAACGTCCTAAAATTGCAGCTACTGCAGAAACAACACAAGGATTAGCTGCTTCAACAAACATCCAAGTTGCATAAAAATTCCCATTATTGTTTCCTAAGAATTATTCTAACGTAACTTTTTTCCTTTCTAAAAAAATTAAATAATCAACTTTTCTAGTTTGTCTTTATCCAGATAGTTCTCCAACACTCATTATGATGGGACCACTTCTGAAAACGTTCAATTTGTATGTAAAGCTTGCTGCAAAGGAAGTTGTGAAGAAGTAACACAGCACTATAACGAAGTTTGACATTTTCCTACTTACTTTTAACCAGTCTCACATGGTGCTTTACATTTTGTTATGATGTTTTCATGCAATGCAGAATCCCAAGAAACAATGACCCACCCAAATTCCCAATGAGTTAAGTAAATGCGTAAGAAGCAATTCAGAAACAAGCAGTAATGCTAAGAAAAAAAGCCATTAAACATGAAGAGAAAGCTTTTACCAGGGCATAGGAACAGGTCAAGTTGTGCAAAAAGGAAATGTAAGGAGCACTTTAATGGCCTTAAATGTATCAGTAATTTTACAGCATGTGCTTTTTTTTTTCATAGTGAAAGGATGTACTCAGTACGTAAAAGCTCCTATATTTAACTGAAAAAATGAGTGGCCACTGTTTACTACTGCAAAATCCATGTACTAGGTCCATGATGAAAAACCCTAGTATTTACTTCTAATCATCCAGCTAAAAGGCTTTCCTGTATTTCAAATACGTATTTTTCTGAAATTTCATCCAAGACTCCTCACTGTCATTTTTGAGAAATTACAGCAAATTACTAAGAATCTCTACCCATGGTTGAAAATATTTTTTTGTATAACAATGAAGTCATTACTCTTTTTATTCCTGTAAATTCCATGAGAGCAAGAAACAGAAGCACAATAAAAAATCTCTTTCATAACAGTTGATTAGAAAATATGGCCTGCAGAAGTCTAGCTCTCTTTGCACTTTGCACATTAAGAATCCAAATACGTTACCAAAGCTGGGATTTTAACCCCCCACAGCTTTAGCACAAAGAAGCACATTAATAAGATACAATTTAGATTTGCATTTTTTAATAAGCAAGGGGATCAAAGAAAATATGAATGCTGAAGGGATGTTAAATCATGTGCAAATTCAAACATCAAGGTATACTACAGAATGAAGACACATTTGCACTAAAGGGAGTGTAGTAAGGCTTTCCAAAAGTTGTGGCAAACAAAATCAACTCTTTTTGAACTGTTTGCAGGCACCCAGTGAGTCTAGGAGAGCAGCAGACGCATTGAAGTTTCACCAAATATTTTGTATATTTGATTCTATATGTGTTAATGATTAATGGCAAAATAGTTGGGATGGTGGAGGACCAGCAATGAAAGGCTTCATCTTTCTAATAACCATCCCTGTTCTCATTAAAGACCCTGAGCTGTTTTTACATGAATGTGTGAGTATTTTAACAGACGTGTGTTTCCATGCAGACAACAGGATGCCCCTCTCACTGAGGTGGCCAGGCTGCTGTGATTTCCTGACCGTGACCACAGCCAGCTTACACAGAGCAGGCTGGGCAGCCCGAGCTCTGCTGAGGCCCTGTGTCTTGGGGTGACTTCATGATGTGGATCCCCTATCACCACTCTATGCCCAGAAGATGAATTCTGTGCCTTTAAGCCTGGGTGCGAGAGAAAAACTGAGTGAACTTTTCAAAACGATTGCTCAAGGCCACAGAGCTCTCTGCCTGGGGCTCGGCGGCAGGGAGAGGGGAGAGGCGGCCTTGCTTTCCAGCCAGCTTTCGGCTCTTTTCTCTCCAGAGAGAGTTTTCTTGGGACTTTTGGTTTGTTTTTTTCTTCTTCTTCCCTTCGGGACTGTTCTACAACACCAGAGCACATCGGGGGAGACCTTTCCTTCCGAGGCCCCTGGAAGGGCCCCACCGACCCAGCTCTAAAGAGGAGAGAGGCCACACCCAGAGAAGGACTCTGAAAATCTTCCCAGGTTTCCCTCCACAGCGAGGGATTTTATTATTTAGCATTATTATCCTTTTCTCTGTGTGTTTGTTAAATAAATAGTTTTTATCTCTTTCACTTTCCTTCGAGGAAATTCTTTTTCTTTCCCCGAACCTGGTGGTGGGGGAAGGGGTGGTGGTATCCTGCCTTTCCCTTGCAGGATATTTCTCCTTTAAATTTGGCCAAAACCAGCTCACCCTGCAATTGAAAAGGGCCCTGTCTGCACATCCTCACACCCCACGAGGAGGCTGAGGTATCTCCCAGGCAGCAGAATGCAAACCAGCACCAACATTTCAGCTGTTCCTACACACCCAGGGCAGTGACAGGTACATAACGGGACATGCAGTTGTTGAAAAGGGCACCAAGAAAACAAGGGGGAAACAGCCTTGACAGGCTAATGACAAACATTCTTTTCTGTAAAACTGTTTTACATTTTTTGAAGAATTGAGTTCATAAGCTTTAGCTGCCTCCAGGCGTGACCAGCATTTACTCATCAGATCTCCACAGGCCTCAATGACCTTGGCAGTCTTACAAGGATCATATTTTTACATGGATGAACTGTTCCTGAACAATTTCTCCAAACAGGATTTCTATCAATGTCAGGCACACTTCTCTTTTCATTCTACTTCCCTTTCCCTGATTAAACATATCTATAGTGGACATTAAAGAGAAGAAAACAAGTGTTTGCCAACATGCAGATTGAGTAAAATTCAATGAATCCATCAGAGAGCTAAACCAGTGTCTGCAGTTATCACACCTTTCACTGCACTTATCACACTCCTCACTGTTGCACGTTTTGTCCCTCTGGCTGTGCTGGTGATTTACTTTGTAAGTTCATCAGGACAGGGTTTATCTTGCAGTTGTGTTTGTGCACAGCCTGGCAGAACGGTGCCCTGCTCCCTGGAGCGTTATGTAATAAAGATGATTCACACGTGGATCATCTCCATCACTCTTACAAAGAGAGGCACAAGATGATGCCTTCCCAAGGAATCGCTTGCAACACTTCAGTGCCAGCATGCAGCAGTGCTCTATGCTTGTTTCAAACTTCCAGCCCAAGAGTTTCCACGAATTTTGAAGGAAAACTGCTTGATTTAATTGGTGTATACAATGAACTATATTCTCTGCTTGCAATTAGACTCAAAAATTCAGAGCAACTTTTTTCTTCAAAGAGATGTCAAATTCTGTCTCATTTCATAGACTTTTCCTATCTTCAGAAAAGACCAACACAGAACAAGAAATCTAATTTACAGCTCCTTAAGCATCACACTGAGAAAATGAGGCTGGTATTTATTCTTTGTCAGTATAAGCAATGCATAACAGAAATCTATATATTAAATGGAGGAAGAAGTCTGTTCTAGTGCCCATAGAGAAGCCTCTACTCAAACACAAACACTGAATTTATAAGCAGAATTCAAGATTTAGTTCTTAATTAGCATTGTCTACACTGTACTAACAGCAAATCAATTTGATACCATGTCACATACACACCCATCTTGCTCCAGTGAGTTCAGTGGAGAAGAAGAAGGTAAAAAATGTCCTGGAAAGCAGCTTTTATTGGTTGCTGTCAGACAGGGATAGATGGACAACTGCTCTGATTCACTGCAGAAGTCTTTCTATTCCTAAATTCCTAACACATGCATAAATCATAAGAGGCTGAACAGAGCGATTACCCTATATCTGAATGGTTTTATGTTCTTTTGGACAAAAACATCACCAGAAAAACTTGCAAAAACTTGCCCTAATGATTGCTATTTCCAATATTATATTTATTAGGTCACGTTTTCAGTCATAAAAATACAGTAACAAATGGACAAATCTGCCACTCTGAAAGTAATAAATGGGTTAAATTTCTTAATTCAACAACAAGTCAGCTGGTGCCCTGTGAAAATTTTAAAGCTTGGCTGCCTGACTGTAAGATGGCACGGGTGTCTCATCTCTGTTATCACATGGCACAGCAATCATCTGGATCCAAACTTGTATCACTCACTGGGTCAGACCTATCAAGCTTTATGGACTTGGTAAAAACAATTGCTATAAAACTCAACTCGGGTTTATGGACCTGGCCCTCAGAAAGTAAGAAATAAACATTTATGCAAATCAGTTTCCAGTACAATAGCTGAAAATAAGCAACAGACAATTAAAAAAAAAGGTGCTTGATCTAGTACTATTTGATGTATTTTAAATATTTTGTAGTATGCACTGTTATATGTCTTATTCAAGAGGGGTTCCCTTTAGCTGTTGAAACACTCCAGTATATGAATACCAAATCTTAACAAAAGCTGGTTTAGCTCAGCCAAAGGAGAAAACAAAAAAAAACCATAAAATTCTAATTTTTTTGTAAAGCACTATCAGTAGATACAGACCATGAATACTGAATTGTAAACTAACTAGAATAACAGAAGCACCCTTTTAATGAATGTAATTCATCATGGCAATGTCAATGTGATTCATGTAATGAGGCCACACGTCATGAAAAAGGAAATTTCAGGTCATTAGGGTAAGCTAAAATTATGTAATGGATTTGAATGGTTTTCTTCATTTTGCTAAGATTTTGTCAATTTTTTCTTTTAATATCTTATGATTTCCTTTAAAATCTCACACCATTCTTCTAGACTCCAACCAGTTTTAGCTTGGAAAATGACAAGCATGAGTTGTAAGTCTTTCTCTGATTATATAACATCAATTAGAAAAGGAATGAAAACGCTTCATGAATCTACTGTGAAAAAAACCCTTCTTTTTGTTAATATAACTATACACACAAGTCCCTTTTTTTACCATGGATTTTTAGTAAACATACAGCTGGGTAAATTTTGTGCCTCGGAGATACAAACAAAAAATGACAAGCAAGACAAGGCACAAGAGTTTAGAGGACAAAAATGAAGATTTTATAGGCCAAGGAGGCAGCATAGGGATAGTACAATATAAAAGAACAAAATCAGAACACCATACAAAAATGTGATTTATTCCCAAGGTCTTAGTTAACACTGCAAATAAAGAGACCAAGGCATTGTCCAGAGCCTTAAAAGAATGTCCCATATATTAGAAGAATGGTTTTTTTGTGGATCCCCAAATCCAAATTCTAATAAAGCTCTTAATGTAACTTTATGTGTTGTTAAGAAAACGCTTTTATACATTTTAGAGGAGAAATTCCAACCAGTCTTGAATGATGTCCAAAGTAAGTTTGAAACTTGTATTTTCATCCAGTTGGTAATTCATCAGTCAAAGCCATGTCCCCAGTCTGACAGAGTTCCCAGTAACATTTACAGAGGAAGCCAAGGTTAATTTTTTTCAAATGTGGACAGTTCAAATGAACTCTTACCCCATTTAAGTCTTTTCTTCTTAAAATGGCCATGACAGTTTTTTGAGGAAACAAACTTGAAAAGGCTGAACACTTGACTTGCCAGTGGTGAAACAATGATCCATAAACCATAAACTAATACACAACTTTATACAGCATGACAAAAACTACTTTTAAGTCTACTTTGCTGCAAGAGCTATAATTCTTAATGGGTTATAAATCAATGACCATTGTACAGTTTTTTAAAAAATGCATTTACTGTCTTCAAGCCACCGTACATTTAGAAATTTCCGAGTGGTATGGGCCACTAGGCATTCAGCAATACACAGATTTATGATACTCTTATGCCTACTGTTTTTAATTAGTTACTATTTTAACACATTCTCTTCGAAAGCAGAAGGGCATGTGTCAATAACAACCATGAATGATTAATCCTGTTACAGGATCTTAACTTACTAAGCAGGTAACATGAATTTGTCTAAGTTGAGTCCTAAGGATATTATGAACGCTAATAGATGGCCAGGTCACTGTCTGCTTTAATTTGATAAACATGGTGATGTTTTTCTTTATTAAAATGTGGTTCCCTGAAGTATAGATTTAAAAAGATGAAAGAATAAAGCAAAGAGAGACTGATGAGATTCAGCTTTGTGCTGCATTGCCTAGAAGTAATCTCAGTGGCATGCAATCCAGGACTGCTTCAGAAAAAGCAGGTGAAATATTTGAGTAGAACAGGCCTCCAGTAAGGTGACATCCTTCCAGGTGTGCCTTGTGGTGAGAGAACTCCAGGGAGGAAGGAGTGGAGTGCAGGGTATCTGCAGGCAAGGGCTGTGAAGCCAAATTTAACCAAACAGGTTAATCACAGACACAGGCAGCATCCTGCCAAGAGGTCTGGTGGCATCAGGTCTGCTCTGTGGGTCTTTGATTATTAGCTGCACACCCAGGGAACAGTCAGTGCCCAACCAACCTGAGACAGAGAGTAGCAAGTGCATGCTAAGTGAAACATGAGAACTTTGCTCTCAATAGAACAAAGATAAATAAAATTAATTAGAATCTGGAACAATTATTTCCGTGTCTTTGGATCCTGTAACAATTCATAAGGAGCTAATCAGATTCCTATTTGTCATTAATATTCTTCCATGGAAATACTACTTAAAAACTCTCTTTGCATGCTCTTCAGCATTCCTGCTTGGAATGATATTACTTTCAAAAACAGTCTTTCAAACAAACCTACTCTGAAAAGTAAGGCAAACCACTTTGTGGCTGAGATATGACATAAGATATTTCCATCCATGATCAAAATTCATGGCAACAGAGCTACCTTCTCTTTTTTAAGACTGTTCAGTTAAGCTATCCTTGTACTTGGAATGAAAAAACAAACAAACAACCCCTAAAACTTTATTGGCCAAAATAACAGTTTTTTAACAAAATGACATTTAACAGATCATGTTCTTCTTGTGCATAAATGCATCAACATATGGAGACACCCACACAGACACACACTAGGTGTCCAGTGGAATGTGAAACTCAACACTGCTGTCCAGTAACATTTTGTGACCAGGATTAAGCGCAGCGAGACTTTACATTGTTCAGCTGCTACAGCAAGTGAGCTGACAGTGCTGTTCCTCCTCTCCCTCATGAGGATGTAAGCACCAAAGCCCAGCAGTCTCTGCTCTAACGTGGAGTACAGGGGGAGAATGAGAGACAACTGGAGGGAGAGAGTGAAAAATGGCAGAGGGCACTTAGTAATGAATAAAGAAAAAAAACCCAACGCTGCTAATTTCCCTAGGGGTGGGTATATTTAACTGTCACATCTGGAGCCCATGTTTAAGTATCATTAAGGGAGCTGGTTTTCAAAGAAGGCTATAAACTGAAGTGTTCTGAAATCGCTCTGCAGCACTGTTTACACAGCAGAGTGGCTGCAGGTTTTACAGCTGTGGGGTGGATACCAACAGGAACCAGTAACCCCACAGGGATGCTCACACTGATGTTCTCCCCGCCACAAAAAGGGGTGCTCACAAAAGCAAAGCAGCTTAACACCAGCCAAGGAGTTTGAAAGTCTCAGACACAGTTCTAAGAGCTATTAGTACAACAGCAGCCTCTCCTGGGCCAAGAAAAGCCAAAGTACTGCTTTAGAGATTCTCATCATGATAATTACACTTCAGGCAAGGGAGTAGCTGAAAGAGACACAAAGGACAACAGCAGGAGTTTTACTCCTGTGGCATTT
This sequence comes from Daphoenositta chrysoptera, assembly GCA_013397915.1. Taxonomy (NCBI): domain Eukaryota; kingdom Metazoa; phylum Chordata; class Aves; order Passeriformes; genus Daphoenositta; species Daphoenositta chrysoptera. The sequence continues at coordinate 213,766 of VZRO01003611.1, read as the reverse complement.
GAAACACACTTCAAATTCAAAACAGTCTCTGTTTTCAGAGGTCTACCAAAATGTAGGTTTCAGTTTACTCAAGAAAATTTTTACTCCAAAAAACATCTTCTGAAGGCATTCAAGGTTACCGGGAACTCTGAATTGGTAAAAGGCCTCAAGATTCAACCTTAATTCATCTGTGCCTACGTGCACTTCACACTGAATTTAAAAGCCCCAAAAACAAACAAACAGAAGCAAACCTCAGTAGTTTTCTTCGGAAAGGTCAAAAGCTCTTTGATTCCAAACAGATTGGTGAAGTGCTCTGGACTGCTAGTGTAAACATCTTTAGCATTATGGTAAAGATGAAAAGATAGAAAGCAGAAGACAAGGTACAAACAAAGACACTGAATTTCTTTTGCAAATGCATATGTGAGTTCTGCATGTGCTAGTTTGCTCCGAGCTATGTTAGGTCATGCTGTGTGACACAGATTTGATTTGATACAGAATTTAGAAGGACACACCTATCAAAGCATGTTTATAAACTGCCTGCAGAATTAGTCAACTGAATTTTGCCTACATTTGAAGTAGATGTGGGATGTTTATTTGTAGACCCAATGGCTGACCTAAGTCAATGAATGTTGTTGGATTAATTTTTCTGTAGGAGAAACAAGTGGTGTTCACTGTATTGCCACCATACTTCCCACTATTTTGTCTGAAAATGGAACTTGAGTAATTAGGACTATTAGCATAATACAGTACGACATATTTGCTTAATTACTGCTTTTACATTGTAACATGACAGAGAAAACAAGACGAATTAAAGCCCAAAATGAATTGATCTGTTTACATGTGTACACAGGAACACTGGAATGAATGACATTGCCAGCATAAAACAACATTTACGCTTGAGTAAATGAGGTGTTGCACTCTATTGGAAGAATCACTGTATCTTGGAGAGCACTGTTTAAAACAGCAGCACACACTGTTTGTGTTTATAGAAATTCATACTTTCGTTTCCATCTAGTACTGCATGGTTCTGGACCAGCCAATTTTTACTTGATGAAAAGAAGTTCCCAATAACACCACCCATGGGCTTTCATCTGTTCAGAGACTTATTTTGTGTCACTGTCCTCAGAAAGGGGACAAACAAACAAAAAAAAAAAGGACTGGAAGGGATTACTGCTATATAAGGGTAGTTTAACATACACTCCCATCCTCCTTGGTGTGGTATCCTAGTCTGGATTGTGTCCATGCAGTCAAGGACCCTCAAACCCCCTTCCCTGTGGTATTTCTAGAATGAGGTACCGCACACAGCCACGTTGGAGCTGAACTTCTCAGGCTGCAAGAAGAAAATATGCTCTACAGGTGACGTCTGATAGGTGAGGGTAATCTGTCCACTTTTAATTTAGTTGACATATCAGGTTAGATTTTTAATTCTGTGTTTATCTGCAGACAAAAGACGACATTCTTAAAAACAAGCCTGAACTGTTCAAGTGAAACAGAGATCGAAATGCTAATTGAGTCTTCTCCCAGAAAGGTTTTGCTTAGATCTGTGAGAACACAAAAGGCCAGTTAATCGAAATATATGCAGTAAATTTTGTTTATTCAGTTCAAATCATATAGACAGGTTAATTAAAAATTCACAAAGGATTTGTTTTCTCTGTATCAAGCCTAAGGGTTCTTAGTGTTGTGTTTAAACAGGTGCATATAAGAGCAATGAATGTGATATGATATGTACCCTGAAAGAGAAATTTTAAAAGAAAATCAATATCCCAGGCAAGAGAATAAATAGAATTTATCACTTGTGCATGCAAATGAGCGGGTAGTTGGGATAAGAGCTAATGCAAATTTCTTATTCCTTTTGTAGTCCAGTCCATTCTGAGATTTCAAATTTCAGCAGCTATAATGAGCTGATAAAGATCTGTATCGTGATGTGCTGGGTTTGGCTCCGGAACACAGGAGCAGCGTGTGAGAGGCAGTGCATCCCTCCCACGGTGCACAGAGGCCACCTTGACAGGGGCAGGAGGCCAAGGGCCAAGCAGAGCTGGATTCTACCCCTGTGAGCCCAGAGAACAATTAATGCACTGCCAAGGAACAGGCAAGTTTGGGTAAATTCCTTCTGAATTCCTCTGGGATAACAGAACAGCCCAATTTGGAAGTGACCCTGAAGGATCATCTGGTCTAACCTTACTTAGGGATACTCAGGACTGGAGTGAGTGTCACAAAGGGACTGCACCTTCCACAGGTACTACAGAGGTACTTCCAGAGGTCTGACACTGAGACCAGCTCCAGTGGAACCTGCTCTTCCCACAGCCTGAAAACACCCTTTAAATGCAAATAAATATTATTCTTCTTTGAGATGTATAGCTATAAGTAATTACTTACGCTTTTGCCCAGATCCAAAGCATGTAGGCTCCCAAGAGGATGAAAACACTGGGGCTGGAACAGCAACTCAGGAGTGCAGGTATATTTTGTTTTCAAATCATTTCAATTCTCCCCTTTTTTACAAGTACAAAATTTTACGATATACCACCCAATTTTACCATTTCTCTGGACACGGTAACAAATATTTAAAAAAACAAGCATGAACAATTAATATCCCAGCAAGCACAGACAATTCTGCTACTACAGGCTGAGCTGGAAGCTCTCTTGCAAGAGAGGAATTGCAACCATTAATTCTTTCAGAATATAAACTTTTATGAAAATAAAAAGCACACTGAGAGGAAAATGGTACACCAGGTTACCTCATGTCATACTTCTCAATAAAAGCCATGGTTTTTTCTAGAGATATTCAACAAACCAAGCTCATCTTAAGTTAGTGGTAGCTGGGGAAATATGGCAACTCTGAAAATCACTTTGTTCTGAGTACCTCGAGAGGAACTGAAATGCATATCTTCACAAACACTGGCTTGACAAATTTGTCCACTCTTTCCCAGCCCTTATAGTTACAAAGATAACCTCCCAAAAGCTAAGTGCAGGTACAGCAAATGCAGAATTGCCTTGCTGAAGCTGCTGGGGTAGAGGTGTTTGACACAAATCAAAACCCTAACCAAAAAATAACTGAGGAAAGAACACAACCACCTCTCAGCTGCTGCTTACAGCTTTTAACGTGGAAAAAAACCCTAAAATTGACAACACTCCTGTCACAACACGGATGCTATTAAGAACTATGCAGGGCTGCTGCAAAGCTTTCAGAAGTCATGCCATTCTCATGCTGCTGTAAACCAGGGAATCTGGGAACTGAAGCACAGCTTAGAACCAACTTCACTTTTTAAAGGAAAAAAACACTGCAGAATTGGAGCCAGAGGAGTCTGCAGTGGCTGGGAACCCTCCTTTCCAACTCCACAAAATAAAGCAAGATTGAACATTAAACAGTAGAGGGGTTGTGAACTTTACCCGGTCCAGAAGGACTGAGGAAAAGGTAGAAGTGCGAAGGTAGAGAAATAATCTGAGAAGGACACTTCACCTTCCATTTTAGGGGTGGGCATGCAAATCTGAGAATAAAGACAGAAGAAAGTGCAAAGATGCAAAAAAGCTGCCAAAAGAGGTGTAATCTTTCAGAGATTAACACTTAAAACTTTATGTCAAATCTAGGCTTAGAGGGAGCTCGTAAACAAAAACTGGCAAAAGTTACAAATGCAAAGAAGTAAAATTACATCCCCTCTGAGGCGCTGTCAGGTCAAACTTTTGGGCCTTGCTTTCTTAACTTTAAATGCAATTCTCTCCTAGCAGCTGCTTAGAACCAGTTTTCCAGCAATCTTTCAAACATATCTGTGCTGGCTTTTAGCTGGAAACTAAGCACTTAATCCAGAATTACCAAGTTCCAGACCCCTGCTCAGCTGCTACTACAGAGACACAGAAAGTCCATAAGCACTTTATTTACAGCTCCAAAGTTTTCCAGTGTTGGAGGCTGGACCTTGGGCTTTTGGTCATGGCCAGATTGCCTCTCCCATGCTGCTAAACTTCATTTCAAGTTCAGTCTCTGCACTTGTCCATAACCTCACTGCTAATGGGCAAAGCAGCTTTCCATTTAGTTGATAACAATGTCCCTCAAGATCCACAAAGGAAATGTTCTCTCTCTCTCAGACCTAAGAAGCTTAAAGTCTACTGGAATTTATTTGAACTTGCTTAATAAACTGTGTGCTGTTAAAATGTGGTCGTTTTAACACAGCGCCAGGACAGAAAATGAGATAGAGACAGTCACCCGATTCAATTATTTCTGTTAAATGCAAAAGCAATCCTTGGAGCAGAACTGGAACTGTACTCCTCTTCCCCAGGAGAAGGCTGGCCACTAGGCTAGAGAATCATTATCACTCTTACATCCTCTCATCTTCTTTTTGTCACAGGGTGTAAATCCTTATGTGGACGTAGGGCCTAATTAATTTTGCTACCCTGACATAATGTAATTGTCCAAATACATTTGTGCAGTTTCCAAGTAGGGGGAAAAAAACTTTAAAAAAATTAAGAAAGGAGGATGCTTGAACCTAGAAAAACTGCCCTCCCCCTCAAGTTCTTGAACTGTATCCATCACAGCACTGTCTCAACACTTGAGGGCACAGGAAAATCCTGATTAAATGGACAGGGCTTGGAAGAAATCCAAAACATCAAACCTCAAGCTTAGTTAAAAAGTACCTACTATTGTGTAGGACTTATTCTCGGTCCTATGCAGATCTTAAACTAAAATAAAGACAGAATTGTACGCTGCTTGTTCAAAAGAAAAGACCTTATTTTTTGGGTACAAATTGTATGTGACTTTAATAGTATGAATTCTGTCAAGTTGTCCATAGAATAAATTTGCACACAGTTCAACATAACATGTGCACATTAAATAGGATTTGGCATTAAAAGACCCAACATTGAATGGAAATCGAAAATAAATGCCCACATTCTCCCCAGAAGACTATTCACCCCAAGGCCTTAGGCAATAATTTAAGTGAATGAGGAAGCCACTAGGGCAGCTGTCGGTAGCTTATTTGATTTGTGAATAAACAATGGCTTCATTTTAAATGCTATTTACTCCTACTACATACTAATGTCAGAATCGAAAACACAAAAAAGAACAGACTATTCAAAACCACACATTTTTAAGAAATCTTTTATACTGCAAAGTTCTTCATTTCAACATGGCAGGAAAATAAAATTATAAGAACTTCTGCTGCATTACTAATTTTAACTGCTGCTAATGTTAAGAAGGCCTGAGATTGTATCTTATACTTAATTGATATTGTGCATTTGGCTGTATATTAATGAGAACTTAGGGTATCATAGGTCATTCCAATAAAATCTTTGGGCTTGTCAGCTTGAATTATGTATCTTTACATCTGCAGAAAACAGTGGCAACATGATAATTACAGTAGTTGATACATGTTGTTATAACTTGTTAGTACAATCAGGTACATCATGTCCAAAGTGCAGATGCCAATCCAGGCTGGCACTAATAATCCATCAAACAGATTATTAATTAAGAACAGTTTCTATGCAAAGAGGAGCATTTAGCTGCACAATGAATTTTCAGACTGGAGCACAGCAATTTCTCCTTGATACTATGAAGACTTAATTACAACACCAAACCATCTCCCTGACACTCCAAGATGAAAAAGGAGACCTTTATCCTATACATCCACATCCACAATGCTGAACTTTATGCGTAGGTGTGCCTGTGGGTTTTCAGTTACACACAGAACCTCATACAGCTATTTAGGTTTCATCTGAAATAGTCTCATAATACCAGGATTTATACTTATTTGTAGGTTTTATGCTGGGCAGGGTTCAGGAAGAAACTGCCTAGAAAGATGCAGTTCTATACAGCCTTTCTCTAGCAGAACATCCACACTAAACACTTTTGTGTTTCCATCTAACTTTGTAATTTAAAAGACAACAAAGCCCAGCTGCCCCTTCCTACACTCAATTTCTATTTCACATATAGACATCTTGTCCAGGAGATCAGACTCTTGCTTGACATGTAGTAGAGGTATGGGAGTCTAAGAAAAGACAAAGGATTTACATAAAAGGAAAGGAACTGTTCCAAACAATAAGCAAATTGTATCTGCTCATGAATGCAAAATGTGACTATAAAGCAAACCGAGTGCACAAGTTAAAGATGCCTTTGTGCAACTGGCACTTAATACAGCTGATAACCCAGGACGAAACTGTCACTGAAAGCATTGCACAATCTATGGAAAAATTGTTCTTGAACAATTTCTCTGATATACATTAAGCACTAAAAGGCTCATTTTTAACACACACACCATTCAAGCTCAGCCTTCTTGGTTTTCTTGGTAAATACGAATATTCAGGCTTGCAAAGAAAAAGGAAAAAGAAGTCCCATTGAGCAGTTCCCGTGCTGATCTCTGCTTGTAAGATTCAAATCTACAAAACTGCACTGAGATCCAAAAAGTGCTGGGAATTTACAATCAGTAGTAGCAGAATCCAGCCCTATATACCCAAAGCCATTGCCTCCAAAGGCCTGAGCCCCCAGACATACTACAAAGGACCAAGTATTTTTACATTATTCATTTAAATTCACTCAGGCTGTCCAGCACAAAATAGCAGGGTCTAGAGAAAGAAAAAACCCATGAAGACAAATTGCAGGTACTCGTGTCCATGTGCAGTGAACCAGGCCAGCAGCTCAGGGTATTTCCTTGCACAAGTCAGCTGTGCAGCACATGTGGAGGGAGGGAATCCAGCACTTCCCAGTGCCTGCTGTGTGTGGCCACACCAGATCTCCTGTGCACACCAGTTCCAGCTGGGCTGCCAGATGTCTGAGATTTATGGACATATGGCAGTCCACACGGTAGCATCTAAACTTTTAGGACTTCCACAAAACCCAGACTAATCTGTTAAACTCTTGAAATCTATATGAACAATACCTCTGTGTGCAAAAGGGAGTATGTCCAGGAGCATGCAGATGACTGGTGCCTGACATGGATTAATGGCCCGAGCTATCTGCACTCTCATATTTGCTGAGAAGTCATGAACTCCTCTATTTTTTCTTTCTGAGTTATGAAGCAGAGCTCACCAGGCTGGAAAATGTTGTATTTGATATATTAAAAGTGTGTTGGCTGTAAGCATGTTTTCTTCCTCAGGTGTTGTTCCAGTGGTTCCACGTTACCTCCTACAAGGGCTGATATTTAGCAAAGGAGGTGCAAAGGAGCCCCAGTTGAGCAGAGCTGGTGTATTACAGGCAAAAAGTTGTTGCATCTACAATAAAAGATGAAGACAAGAAAAGATGGTGGAATGGGTTGCTTGATAAATTTCTCTCTCATCTGTGGCCTCAGATGTACCCTTGTGTTCACACTACCCAAGGTTTCAGCACATTTCTTCTGGAGAGCCCCAGTGGCTGTCTGGGGGCACCCTCAGGGGAGCAGCATCAGGCAGGGCAAATTACATCTGTCCTTAAATTTGAACTTTCTGGGCCAGGCTGCAAAAAACCACAGATCACAGCTGGGGGAGGAGTTTCTGGCCACTAATAGGACTTACCAGAATGATGCTTCTAAAGCGTCTGTGTTTTCATTTCCTATTTTGGTTCAAGTGTTTAAGAAAAAGAATTCTGCTTCTGGGTTCTTGGATTCCGAAAATTAAGCACTGAGTCTGTATTTGAGTACCTAAACAGAGACAGAGCTGGCCTGTTTCTCAGTATCATCAAAGCTGTACACTTTCAACCAGTGCTTTTCAAGTTCAACTGTTCTTTCCCAGTCTTCAAAAATTATTCATCTTTTTCCTTGCATAAAGAATGCTCAGATTAATAAGACAAGGAAGGAATGCCCTTGTAAAAGAAAAAAGAGGGACGAACATACAGACACCACACTCACTCAGACCCTAACAACAGACCTTTTCATTAATTATCTTCCTAATGATGCATTCTCGAACAATACTGCAAAATTTCCTTCAAAAATTGAGCTACTCGCTGGGGAAAGAGTGCATTTTATCTTGTTCCCTCAAGAACGCTGAAGCCATCTTCCTCATATTTATATTCTAATCTTTCTATGCTCACTTGTAAAAGCTGATAATTAGGAAAGCCTCTTTGATGGCCAGAAGCTGCACACTATTTCTGTGTGCATGGTAACAGCATGAATCACTGGCTGCACTAATCCTGTAAGAGTGTTAAAGGTCCCATGTGACACTTACCCTGAATGCTAAACCTGTCCTATATTATGCTATTTCCCACTAATCCTGAGAAAATTAATGTTAATTTATCATGAAAAAAAGGTTAATTATACATTTACTTCTGATTTAACCACATTACACCAGACTCACAAATAATACTGGGGGCTTTTGGTTTTCATTCTTTTTTTTTTCCAATTTTTTTTTTTTTTTTCATGGAATTTTTCTCTTTCAGCCTGCAATCAGGGACTATATCCCAAAATCATACCAGGCTGGGAGGTAGCATTGCAGAGGCAGGACAATGTCAAGACCCACTGGTAATTCCAATGATCCCTCTGATTCAGTTTGTAAAAACTTTAGTTTTTTGTTCTTTAAGCAAAACTTGCAAACAGTATCTGATTCATTGTTTCTGCTGGTTGTTTTCAAGTATACATTGAATGCCAACGCTGGTTCAGAAAGCAGATTAAAGATATTTAATTGCCTATTCATTGCTTATTAAAGTAATAACTTATAGAATAAAATTTGCTCCTTTAAGAAATACTTTACTGTAATTAAACCACAGCATTTACTTGAAAATCAAAAAACCCAACAACGACATCCTACATTTTGAATGATTTATTATTATGAGTAGACTCCAATCCCTAAGTACAATCCTGGCATTTTACCCAAAGTCCTGCAATAGCTGCACTGCACACTATAGAAACCAACTTTGAGAGATTGCCAGGAGACAGCACCAGTGCCTACCCACGGCTTCCAGACAGAAACCCTCAAGAAAAGCAGTAATGTACACCACTAACATTTCTGTCACAGAAGTTAAAACTTAATTGATCATAAATGGGAGAAGTCAAACAGACATAAAGTATGTAATTTACATATATCTCAGTGTTTTCTCTGGTAAACCTTAACTTCTCCTACATCACTATTTATAGTTAATGCATACTTTCACCAACAGGATGTGGATGGGGTCAAACGAATATTACTACAACAGCATTTACATTTTTCCTTATTTCTATATTAGATATGCCATCATAATGGGTGATGAAAAACCATTTCAAATTCAGTGGCTTTTTAGAAAATTTATAACAACCAATTATTAAAGACAGGGTCTATCCTATTTCCTGGATCTCCCAATAGCCTTTTGAAACCATTTCTCTGCTTAATATCCTATAAATTTTTCTTAGAAACATTTTTCAGTGTCTGTGATAGGAAAACTGTGCTGAAAATCAATAGTCCCCATACTTCTTTGCCTGCAATACATTATATATCAAAATCCTGTTTTATAAAAGTCTAAAATGAGCTAAAACAGATTCAATTTTAAGATTTAGAATTCAAACTAATAGGTTTTAATTTAAGAAAGTATCTAAGTGTGTGAATAGGCAAACAAATGGATTAGATTCTCTGGTTTTATTCCTTAGGCCATAAGTGTTAATCTCTCAGCAGAACCAACATAACACACTACTATAGATTATCAAAAGTGACTACTCTCTGCCGTGAATTATTCATTTGAAAAGTTATGCACCAGTGATAATATGAATTATATTTGAAAAATATTCATATAACATTTTAATAAGCTTTAAAAATGATTTCTTTCCCAATGTTTAAACTAAAAATAATATTTAGTATCTCAGAAGGAATTATGGCTTTACTGGATGTGTTCAGAGGTCCTGCCATAAGGTATCTAAGACTTAGGGGGAACTGAGCATGTAAATGCTCTTTAAGATGTACTTGCTCCATAAATTAAAGGTAATACATGTACATTTCTCTCAAAGACCTCTAATCAAATTAACTCCATGCATGTAAAGAGCTGGTCCTCTTAAAAAGTATTTACAAGATATTCTAAAATGGAAATCAGTATGGTTTCCATTTCTGTATTTGATTTGTGGCTGAGCAAGGCAACACTTCCTCTTCCTACCTTAGTTTCCACTGTAGGATTTAACACATCAATGTTTTCTTTTCCTTTCTTTTGCTTTCATTGATCTCCAGTGGAAAATCTCAGCCCGTCCTCCTCCTCCCTACTCCTTTCTCAGCAGGTTCACCTGCCCTCAGCTCCCAGCCCCATTTTGGCACTGATGGATCACCAATCTTCACTCACATCTTTCATTTCCCTGACGTTGTAGGCTATCTCCCTTCTCTGCCTGCTTCTCAAACACACAATTTTGATGTCAAAGCCAGCCTCTTGAAAATTGAACTTCTTATCTTTTCTTCCAATTCTCCCCTCCTTGCCACTGCTGCTGACAGTATCACTATCTTTCTCGATTCTCGAGATTTCAAATTTCATGGCCCGTTCAACTCTTTTCTCCATGCCTTGATCACAGCTCAAACTGTCACTGTACTTCTCTGTGATATCTCCAAAATGCACCCTGTCCTCTCCAATCCTGCTAAAATACTTCTGCAAGGTTTCACAGCACTTGCATCAGTTACAGCAAATTCCTGTTTGAGGCCTCATTCCCAATGCTCCAATACATCTAAAATAGAGCTGCTAAAATAATGACCCTCCCTACCTGCATTGACCATTGTAACTGGCCATTGACCATGAATTTTAATGGTCACCCATTAAAAGAAAAGTTACATAAAGTTAACCATTACTTTCTTCATTAAGCTCAAGGTTCTGACTCTTCCAAGGTTTAGTTCATCTCCCCTTATTATTTTTTCTACACTTTCCTTTTCTTCTCCTGTTTTCTACAAATGCACTTACACTTCCTACTTGTTTTTCCCAGGGCCTCATGCCTGCCACCACAACACTGAATATACAAAATATCTTTGTTTCTTCCCTTACCAAACACAACTCTCTGTTATGCTTTCCCAGGTATCTCTTCTAAAAGAGCTTCCTTCAACTTAAAGTTAACCACTGGAACATAATCCTTGCCTTTATTTTGAAAAAGGAAGTAAACATCCAAATTGAGCCACTTCTTATTCTGTCCAGAACAGTTTTGCCTGGAGTTTTTTCCTTTACACAAATATAAGCAAATCATTCCACAAGAGTGACACTTTCAAAGATTTAAAAAAAACACACAACAAAACACAAAAAACCCTCAAAACCTTCCCTGCTTAAACAGAAATAATCAGTTTAATTCACTGTATATCTCATTGAAAAATCAATGCTTACTAACAACTAGAAATCAATATTTCTTTAGATAAATCATGAGACAGTAACATGCAAAGCAAGATTTAAATCAATTATTCAAATAGAGGCTACTTTAAAGCCATGATTTAAATCAAGATTGATTAATTAAATTAATCCACTCCATCCCAATACATTACCATAGCAGGTTACTTCACTTACATAGCACTGCATACATTCAAAGTCCTTTTTATAAAGTTGCACACACAATTTGTCGTGCAGGAAAGCTCAGGTGATTTTATTGCCATCAAACATTGATAAACTGAGACTGAGAGATCACCCAGTGAATCAGTGGCACATCTGAAGCTCTGAACTCAGGTCTGCTGATCAGCCAGCTCTGCCCTCCCTGAAGAACAGGGCTGATGGTCACCACTTGAGCCCCCTCAAGGACTGTGTCTTTGGTCTGCACTTTTGGACATTGCTACAGAGCCAAAAATGAAACTTGTGAGACCTGACCACAGGAACGGGCCAGCTTCACTGTCATATAGCCATGCATTTCAGATCAGGTATTTGAGCATGGATATACAATATACAGAAACAGAGTTCCATGCAAAACATTCTCAAAAATGAGGTGCTTCCCCCCAAAAACATTAAACTCCAGGGTTTTGCAAGATGACAGAAATACGTAAAAATAAATTTCAGTACAGTGGTCAGAATCTCTTTTTACACCACAAATGCAAGTAAAGCAATAAAACCTAAAGTGTACTGCCCTGCAATTAAGGCTTTTACTATTTCATTATTTCAGAGGTACAACCGCAAATTTTAATACTACAAACATTTAATCCAAAGGTTTTTCTGGCTATCAGGACTCTATTGGGCACTAAAGCAAGAAGAAAAACAGATCTAAACTAAAAGTGCAATGAAGTGATTATGATGGTTATGAATCAGCCTTCCATTATTGAGCCACTTTAGCAGCATGTAATAGATTCTGATTAAGCTCTTTAAGCTGAATTACAATGTCCTATTAGAAGACTACTCAATTAGTATTTTTCAAGGCCCAGAAGCTAATTTTGCCAGCATCACTAATTTTTACCAAGGTCTGATCAGACCTTAGCACAGCGTGCTCAGCAGGAGCCACGAGCCAACTCCAGCTTTACCAGACCTGAGAATAAAAACCTCAGGCTGACGTCAAAGCTCAGAGCTCTGTCACTGGGGGGAAGCTTCACCTCGTGTCACTGCTAGGAATTCCAAGATTCCCCACGGGAATACAGCCATCACATGCTTCCAAGAGACTGGAGTTTGCCATTTCAGAAGCCCTGTACTGCTGGAAGGTTGTTGGATGCCATCACAAACATTGGGAAGCTGAGACAAGAACAACTCAAACAAGTTTTCCAAGCAGTTTATAGGTGCTCCTGGCAATGGAAAGTGTGATCACAGCATACTGTTGCTCCTTGACTGCACAACAGATTTTGCAACACTGCAATCATTCATGTTCCTGTTGTAAGACACAGTGTTATCTTCTGTTTTCACCATATAAGCAGGCCTATTCGTATCTAGTAAAAATGACAGGAGTTGCAAAAAAAAAGAACCAAACCAAACCAACACCAAAAAACCAAACCAAAATAAAAACCAACAACAACAAAAAAATCAAACAAAAACAAACAAAAAACCAACAAACTCAAAAAAAAAAAAAAGAAAAAAAAAAAAAAACAACAAAAAAAAACCAAAAAAAAAAAACCCAAAAAAAAAAAAAAAAGAAAAAAAAAAAAAAACAACAAAAAAACCCCAAACCAAGAAACCCAAAACCAAACCAAAACCAAAAAAAACCCAAAAAACCAAACTTCACTGCAGCAGCTCCATCTACAGAAATCCTGGGTAGGAAATGACTGTGTCTACCTTAGAGACAACGAACAGCTCCCTCCCTCTGACCTATGAGTCTTATAACATCTGGGAGGAAAAAGGGTTTCTTTTATGAAACTCCTGAGAGGATATCTTACTTTAACGTTGTAGCTAAATTTTACCTAGCAGTTTTCATCCCAGTAAACATTATGAATTCTTAGTGTAGGTATTTCATTAATAAAAACAAGCACATTTTCTCCTGAATGCTTCAAAAAGCTACTTTTAGTATTCAGAATCATGTAGCGAAGACAGCACAAGTTTAGCATTCAAAAAAGGTTTTTGCTCCAAGTTCCCAGATGTACTTTTGCAGTCTGGTGTATTTTACATGCCAGTGAGGTCCCATGGCTCCAAAATCCAAATCTAATTCAAATGTTTGCACACTGAAAGCAATGTAGACACAGGCAATCTAAACCAGGAGGTCTCTCAGATAAATGTATGAAGCAGTGCACAGTCATATGCCAATTCATGTGAGACAGATCATAAAATCCCTTAGCCTTGTAATAAAAGGGGCTCCTCAAGGAGGTCTGTCTACATAGATTATCCATGATCATCTCTGAAAATGTACTGAGAAGAGTTTATTTTTCCAATCTACTCAACCATCATCTATTTCTGATAGTACAGTAGTTACTGTTTATGACTTCTGCTAAGTAAAGGCTTTAAAGTCAGGCCCTCCAGTTGGATGTTTTAACTTTGCTGCTATCTTTTTTTCATCTTGTCTCTGAAAAAGTTCATTTTAGCTTCTAGTACTTATCAGTAATTGATAAAATATGTTTCAGCATCTCCTCTGGTTTATAGCATTTTCTTTCCTGGGCTTTTGTTTCACATGGAGCAATAAGCAGCAGGTGCATTTTCTCACAGTCCATAAATATTTATGGATTGTGAATAACAAAGTGCACTGTTTTTAAAAAATCCTCTGTCACATTTTACATACAACTGGAGGAAAAGGAAATTTCCCCTCCAGAGCCCATGTGTGGGAGTGAATGTCTTGGCACTGTGTGTCAAGGAACCACCTGAGACCAAGGGTTAGTTATGTCCCTATTCTTACAGCCATCCAATTATTCATTTATATATGTATGCATGTAAGTCCATGACATCATGCACCTTTAATACATTTCCTATTAATTCAGGCAGCTGGTCTTTGAATCAGGTTAAGAAATCCCACCAGCCTGGAGACAGTAGAAATTTGGAGCAGATAAGCACGCTATCCTGGGAATTTCTCGAGTCCTACACTATTATTTCAATATTTTTAATTTCCATTAAAAAAGAATTGGAAATAGTTAGTTTACATAATAAAACCATATTTTAGTGTTGGTTTAGTGCCAGCAGAAATTTGTAGAGTCCCCAGATATTCAGAGCTAAACAGTGGCTGGAATCCACCTCAGGTGATCTGCACTTCTGTAGCACTGTCTGAGGCTGTCTCTCAAGGAGAGCTTTCTAAATTTGTATCATCAGCTGTGGGGTAAACCAGTGAAAAGGGAGCCAAAGCTGCCTTTGGAAAGTAGTGCAATCTACCCCCTAAAGGTGTTACCAGTGAGTAATGTGAAGTTACCACTAAGCAATGTGCACACTTGCACTAAGGACTGTCTGAGTTCCAAACTGCCTCTGGAGTTACCTCAGTCCATTTCAGTGCACTGCAGTATCAAAATGTGGGGTTCATATGGGTATAAATGAACTGTTTCACAGAGAAATAGCTACAGTGAGCTGACTGAAAACACAGAGTCAACACTTTTTTTTAAGGGCTATTGTTCACAAATCTGAATAGATGTAAATATCCTAAATCATCTCTGCATTGTCCTCTCCTCAGCATGGACGGCTTTATGTGCCTCCCAGATAAATGGCTTTATCTTCATTTACCAGATTTATCTAATTGCCACTTGGGTTTTTATCTTGTCTAGACTTCAGACAAGCAAATCTGCACCACCACCATTTTTAGTGGAAAAACAAGGCTCAAAGTCACCCACAAAATCTTCAGCACTGTCCACTTACACATCTCTCTGAAGGAAAAGGGAAATTCCCCCACCTACTCCAACTAAAGACCACAGGTGGGTCAGTAAAACCTGAATATCACTCTCACAGAGCTGCTGGAATGTTTACAGTAGCTTTGATTTAAACGTGACTCTTCTAATAAGTTTAGTCAAGATTCTGTTCTTTATATAAAAACTATTATAAGGAACAGGATAAGCTTCTAAGCACGAATTTAAAATAGTCTGGTGCAATGTGCCTGACCCTAAATCTGTCCATATGGATGTCCTGTCCTTCCTTTGAGGCTCAGTGGAAACACCAACAACAGAGGCAGTGATGAGAACCATGCACAAAGTGCTGCTGCACACAAAACACACCCTGGAGAACGGAGGGGCTGTGTCCTCACAAAAAGTGCTCTGAACAGCACAGGTCTGCACAGACACGCTTTTGACCTGTGAAAAAAAGGACACTAAAACACTGTCATCCCTCAGGATTGTGCACCGTGTCTGCAGCCCAGGCTTACAGGAGTTTAATGATTCCTGGTGACTGACAGGCAAAACTTCCCTGTGCCCATTCTGCCCAATGGATGAACAGCTGGGAGCTCAGAGAAGCCTGTCTGCCAAAAGTCACCAGCAAATGGCTTTTTCCTGACCTTCTAAGCAGGTTTAAGTACAAATATTCCTTTCAGGCAAGAAAATTTTTGTTTCTGAAATACATGCTACCAAACTGTGTGGAAACTAGTTACATTAAACACTACACAGAGGAGGCTGCTTTGCAGATGTGCTACCTCAACAGCAACCCCTCCAATCTGCCTACTGGATAAAAAAACATGTTTGTAATTGTAAGTATAAAAACTCCACACTTCATTTCCTAATATTTTAAAAATTCTACATAGACATCTTGAAGTGTCCAACTATGTTTGTACTCCAGGACAGATGAAATGTGGTATGTGATGATTTTTTTCCCCCCAAATATCAAAATAGCAAGAGGGAGAAAAAGTGTTACTCATATACAGACAGTGACAGTTTCTAATTATCGATGCATCACTAAGCAAGGCTTTGCTAACAGCTAAATGAGCTACTGCACTTACAAAATGAGGGCACGTGGCAAATCTGATTAGTTTTACTTATGTTTGTGATATTATGTATTTCTAGAAGGTTGGTATGTCTTTATCTTTTGGAAAAGTGTGCCACTTAAAGGCATTAAATACCACATTGTTTTCAACCCAATTACCTTTTGTTTTCAACAAGCAAATGGAAAAATGCTGAGTGGTCATTTTAAGTCCTATACATCATCATAATTAATTGTGAGGTAGCTTCTACTAGTGCTTGTCATACACAGAACATAAAAGAAATTAAAATTTCTTGGCAAAAGAAGGTAGAGTATTCCAAGAAATCTGCTTTTTGCAAACTAATGAAACAATTTTTAACAATTTTTATTACAAGCATCTGTGAGCTCCCACCAGGCAGGAGCACCAGAATTGTTTCTGCTTATATTGCTCAGTCCCAAGCTAATGTCCCCTAAAGCTGTTAGGCTGAAAGCCAAGAGAAGATATATCCACAAAGAGACCTGACCCTTACCCCTGCAACTAATAATGTCTCCTGGAAGTTTTAACTTAATAGTCTATGTGAGATTCTTATTAGTGAAACTTTGCCTTTTTTTCCCAGCCATATTTAGTGAATTGTACTCTTCAGGCAGTAAAAATCATAGAATCATTTAGGTAGGAGAAAACCTCTACAATCATTGAGTCCAACCACTAAACCACTTCCCCAAATGCCACATCCACATGGCTTTTAAATCCTCCCAGTGCTTACAACCCATCAGGTGAAGAAATTTTCCCCAATATCCACTCTAAACCTCCCCTAGTGCAACTTGATGCTGTTTCCTCTTGTCCTGTCACTGTTTTTTGGGAAAAGAGGCTGACCTCCACCTGGCCACAACCTCCTGTCAGGTTGTTGGAGGGAGTGACAAGGTCCCCCTGAGCCTCCTCTTCTCCAGGATAAACACTCCCAGCTCCCTCAGCCACTCCTCATCAGACTCATCACATACAGGAACCAAATACTGACACAAAAAACCAGACTGATGGGAAATTCTCTAGCTACAGAACATTTGAAGCCTCTTAAACAAATGATGTAAATATCCCCAATTCTCTTTTCCTTTGTTTTTCACTAAGCATGGTTTTACTTCTCTGCTTACCAAATCTCAGAAGGTCATCCCTTGAGTATTTGTGTGCCTGTGAATTCTGTTCTTAATTTCTTCGCTCCCACACTTCAGATACATGACAGGATCTTTCTGTACTATTACATATTGTAAGGTCTCAGTCACTGGAATATCCCAGTTGTTCATGTGTGGTGATTTAGGTTTTTTTTTTTTTTTACCTGATTGCTCAGAAGATTCTAGCAGCAGAGGCCAATGCATTGACCCTTATCAATGCCCTTTTTCTTGAGACAATTTTGTATTTCCACCACTGCAACCACAAAAAATGCTGGACAAAACAGCATCTGTACCCTTAGTAAGTGAACTGACTAACTGAAAATATTTGACTTTACAGTGGGTAACTTATGTGTAGCTGAGTCTCTGAAAGCTGGAAACTAGAGAGGCAATGAAGCCAAAGAAACCACTGAGGTCAAGACTTCTAGAGAAGTCCATATTTAAACACTTAAGCAAATAGTTGGTTCTCCTACAACAACTTTGACCTATATTTAAAATGAAGGTAATTACAAGTTTCTGGTTGTTCAGTTAATAGCTGAATTCAGAACAGAACCTGGACTGGTGACTCTGAGGCCAACATCCAATCTGTGGAAAAGCACTGTCTAACCAGGAAACATTTAATGCATGACTGACAGTTCCTCTCACAGAAAGAGAGAGGTTTTAAAACAAAAAAAAAGGGGAGAAAAACCCAGTAGGAAAAGGAGCTGAAAATATCAGCTGCTTGAGCCAATGTGATACGACAACAATTTCAAGGAGTGGATCGATTTCTAACATAAAGCATTACTTGTAGGCAAGATTTTTCCTCTGAATACTGTCTCCAAGAAGGTCTGCAAGAACAAACTCCTTGTCCCAATGTGCAAGAAAAGGATGAACCAGGATGGCCCTCTCTGAAGCTGCTCTTTGTACCATGCTGTAGTGCAGAATACCTTGCACAGGACAAGGATATTTGTCAAGAGTTTGGAAATTATGGTTTTCAGAGTTGGGGAATAACTCAAAACTGGATTTTCAGTATGTGAAAATTAATGCAAAAGACTTCCAACAAGTCTATCACCACAGATTTTCTATGTATGGGATAACATCATGTTGTGCAAATACCTGCTCATCTCCATCTCAAAGTTATTACTGTGTTTACTGATAAAGAAATGCAGATCACACGGGAAGAGAAAATTAATGGGATTTTATGAATTTTACCCAAAATATATCTTCCAACTAGTTATATAGGGCAAGGATACTTCTAGAGATTAAATAAAATGTGCACCTGCAGTTCTAAATTGCTTTGTTTGCAGGAATTTTAGGTGTGCAAGGTTTAGGAAAGAGGGCATAGACAATCTGTGAGGCTCTATTGCTGCCAGAGCTGAACAGTAGCTTATTCATGCCTTGATCCTGAATAAAATCTAGATTCAGGTTTAATTTAAGGCATCATTTATGTTCTATGTTTCTTTTCAAAGAAATGCTCTTAGCCCACACTGAAGGATTAACAGATATGCATAAAACAACTGCAAAAACGATTTTATAGAAAGCAGTAACGTTGCCACCTGAGTCTCTGCACAACGCTGCATGTGAGTTTTAAAACAAACCAAACTACTAAAGAGGAAACAGCTTGAATATAATGAAGTACAATTTATTTTTGTAACAATCGGATTCCAACACTAAACATTCCCAAAGGTACAAATGTCAAGAAGGCACCTAAGCCACCTGTGAGTTTTCAAATTTCCACTCCCAGAAGAAAACCGAGATCACCCCAAGAAAACAAAGGAAGATGCTGCTATTTCACTTTTGCTACATCCTCTTGAACACAGATGATGAAGACCTGATAAAAGAATGGGAATGTTAAGATTTCAAGTTTGTTCTCTTCCCATTCAGTAAGAGAGGAAGTGCTCTGTGCAGAGCAGTTTGGCACAAATGAAATAATTTCTGGATAGTCGCCAGTGCTAAGGTTTAAATGCAGGATTACAACTCTTCCATGATGACAGCCTACAGGGAGACATTTGTTGAAAATTGCTTTACCTATCATTCAGTCAGCAGAAAGAAGAGAAAAAAAACCTCAACTTTGCAGAACTAGTTACATTAGGGGTATGTTGAGTCTGTATCTATAAATGATACAAATTGTAAGCTTATAAAGCCCCCATACAGGTGCAATCAACATAAAAGCCTAGCATTACTCCTCGTTTCTTTTGTATCACAAAGATCTATACATTTTCACCATATGCTGTTCCAGTAAGTGTGTGTAATTATAAAGGAAGCATGACCTAAGATTTAGATTCAGGTTTCAGAAATTAAATTGAATTTTTTTTTTTTTTTTTGACAACAGGCAATAAAGTTTTCACCGGTTACACTGAGAACAAGCAGAAGCCTTAAATCTTTCACCATCACGTAGAACAACATGTATTAAACCATACTCTTTTACTCTGCAGGAAATGACAACTCAGGCAGTGCAAAACTGCTAAATTGTAGTATTTTAACTGCACTATACATGTCTGCCTTTGTAAGTCCACTAAATACATGAAAGTCTTCTACAATAGTTTGAAAGAAATAAGAATAAAGAACTGAGTCTCAAATTTTCAAAGAGGTCCATACAGACTGTCATCTGCCTCGTTTAAATTAATAGGATTCAATCAGCTGCTTCCCAGAATATTGCTTCAAAAACACAGGGCTACGTGGTCAGAAGGTTTTTCCAATATGGTTAAAATATTAATATTCATATTCCACAAGAGCTTTTATCTTTGTGTTATCTGTTACTGACAAAGAGAAATTAGAATTCTCATCTGTGTTTGGGTATCACTAAGTGATTCAAGAAAATTTCATCTGTACTTTCCTTTTTAAAGAATTAGCCAGATCTGCAAGTGAAATGGGATTTAAAGTCATTCTAACCTGTTATCAATGGGCAAAAGTTTATGCATATATTGCATCAAAATATGGGTTCATTTTGCAGCTTTTCTTATTCTTCTGGACCAATTCTAAGGCAAAAATGTGGTTTTGCAACATTTTTGATAATCCAATTGTTTACTTGTATCCGTAACACGCGGAAAGCCTCTGCAGTTGAGTGTTATCACTGGGGACCCACAGTGTGTGTTGATTCTTTTGTGTTTGTTTCTTTTTTTTTTTTTAAATTTACTTCCTACCTCTTTCTCAAGAAATTACTATTTTTCCTAGAAAAATGAGTGTAGACAGTCTAATGATGAATTCCTAAATCCCCAGAGAATTCACAGCTCTGTCACCAGCTCCCCTCTCTCAAAGGATTACTTAGAAAGATTCGCTCCGAGACTTGACTACAGTAAAGTAAAGCAGTAAAAAGTGTTATTTGGTATGAATAAAGGATTACTTTATATTAGACGGATTCATCCTTGTGACAACTGGGTAAGTGTTCAGTGTAACTCATATAAAGCCAACAGAAGAACTATTTAGCACTTCAAGCATAAATTGGTCTCTTAAGCCAAATTATACTCGTGCATGTCATATTTCAAATAAAGGGAAAGACAAAAATGGTTGTCTGATGCTGGTCTCCAGTTAATATCTGCTCACATGGTGTAAGAGAGAGTCTGGCTCTGCAGGAGCACACACTATAAATTTCCCTGTAAGAAACAGAAATCTCTAATATTGTTGGGGTTTTTTATACACCACTGGTACAAACTATGCTTGGATGCTAAAGCAGTGAGTTTTCTTATTACATACTTACGGAAAATAAACGGTAAAGCAACTTGGTGGAATTATTGCAATTTGAAGATAATTCTTTTTCACAAGACTTTTGGGTCCTATTGGGACCTCCCATTGTTATGAATCCATACTTTCTGCACTCATATCATGAAAAAAAAAAACCTGCCTCTGCAATTCCAAAAATACTGGTATGTGTTATATTTGAGTTCAATTCATATTTTTTATCGAGTGTTTCTACCCCTAATTAATTTGCATACCAAAGTCCAAATTCAGCATTCTACAAATAGCTAAAAATACAGTGGTGTTTTATTTACATTTACACAAAGTGATGTTGATCCTAAATTTGACCTCTCCTATCATACCAATCAGACACTGACTGTCAGCCTTTTTTAGTTCCCTAAATGCCATGAAAAAACCCCAAATGTCAAATCAGTGCCACCATCCACAAACTGACTAGAAATGGATACAGAGATAGAGGCAGAAATGCTACATGATACTGACAAATTAAATCAAAGGGAAAAAAACAACCCTAACATTCTGTGTAGAAGAGAAAACTCTAAAATTAGTTTTGTACAAATAAACCCTGACTTGACAAGAAGTCAGGCAAATGTAGCTACAGTGGGTGACATGCAGCCATGACGAAATTCCAGCTAAGAAGTTTATTTAAAGAGAAGTGAAGACATTTCCTTTTTTTTCCGTTGAGCATTATACAAATACAAGTGAGAACAACCTTTTGGGCCTTTGGGAGAATAATTCCTACTGCTTTTTGTGGCTGTTAACTCCTTTGCATGGATATCATCACCTCCTTCCACCCACAAATGTCTTTTTCCATAACATATTTTCCAGTTGGCTAATCTGATTTGAATAATACCACTAATACAAAAACCCAAAAGAAGTTATCATATGTCCAGTTTTTGAGTTAGTTTGGGTAGGTATTTTAGAAGAAGTACTGAGAAAGAAAAATGTGATGGGAGGAGAAAGGTACTTAATGGGGAAAAGCAGGATTGTGGTGTCAGGGAGGTGCACAAATAAAGGAGGAAAACAACTGGTGTCACTCAGCCTGCAGCCCAGAGTTGCAGGATTATCAAATGTGACATCAGGATATTGTTGATATTAACCAAGAAATTTTACATGGAGAGGCTGTTAGTTCAGAGAGCCCAGAGCTCGTGCCCTGAGGAAGCAAAGCTCAGTGCAGAGATCAGGCAGTGTCACAGCAGGGTGGAGCAGCCGTGGAGCCCTGACACAGCTAAGCCTGCGATGCAGAGCCTGTGCTGGGGCACTGGCCAGGGATTGGTAATGCTTGTAGGCTCACCCACTGCTACTGCCGACCTTCTCAGCATCTCCAACACTGGGAAAAGAGCTCCCGTGGAAGTTACCAGCTCTCTACTGTTTGCTCCAATCCCATACATACATCCAAATGCTGCAGCTGTGCTGTTTTTCAAACTTTCAACACTTGCACTCCAAGGGGAAGAGGGACTGGATTTGGTCCAAAGGATGTTACATCTATATGCCTTTAGAAGGATGAAGCAGGTATCAATTTCACTCTGACCCCCAACGGCATAAAAGCTGTCACCAAAAGATACTAAAACCAGCTACACGTGGGGCAACTGGAAATGAAAAAACTGAAAATGAAAAACCCCAAATCCACCAACTGCTGCACTCACGGTGCTCATTTAGTCCTGTCCTGATTTTATGTGGCTGTCGTGCTGCTGAGTGCAGAAAGCACCTCTGGATGGACACAGGCTTTGCTCACGAACACATGTACACACATGTACAGAGCCAAGCAGCCTCCTCATTCAGGCTATTACACACCTATTATTACACTTCAGAAAACACATCTCTGAGTGTATTTCACACTGGTCTAAAACTGGAGAGGGGTAGCAGGGAACGGTGTCAAAACACAACAGCCCTTTCTCAGTGAATGCAAAATGGCATCTCTAACAAATGCAACTCTAAAACTTACGGTCCACTGGCCCCAGCATTTAAAAACCAATTGCGGGGAGCTTGAGAAGGATATGGATCATGAAAGGATCTCTGTGACAGCTTGGCAGAATTTCTAAACTGAAGAGACACCAGGATGTTGTTTATATTCAGGAGTAAAACACACACAAACACACAATTACAAATAAATACTCTACAGGCACCATAGTACTTAATATAAAAATGAAGGTAAATCACTAGCAGGATAAAAATAGGCAGCAGGGGAAAAAAAAGGGAATTCACTTACATTTTACTAGTAAAATAAATACCAATAAAATAAAGTGAGTTGAGTAAAAAAAAGACTCCCTTTTCCAGATCTTTTAGGCCTTGTCTTAGCAAGTGTTTCCACCCCTTGTACAGGGCATTAAGCAGACACAGACTCTTCTCTCACAATGACAGCAGCAGTAGAAGACAAGACAACCCCAAGCATGGGGGCTCCCGGGGAGAAAATCAGGGATTTGCTGTGCTGAAAAAAGAAAAACCAAAGTAACCACTGATATTTTCCACGCAGCCTAAGAGCTGCAGCTGTAAGTAGAATTTCAACGAAACCACAACAAATATTATTCAGCATCTTGCTTCTCCAGCAGCGCAAACCACACACCCGCCAAATCCATCCTTTTTTTTTTCACAGACACGCAGCAGAAGCTGCTCTGGGGATGTGTTTGGGCAGGGTTTCTTTGCAGAGGGCTCTGACGGAGCACAGACGAAGTCTGGAGCAGGGGTGCCAGGTGGCAGCAGGCTGCCCGGCGGCGCGGCCGGCGCAGATGCCAGGCGGCTCCGCGTGCGCCTGCCCCGTGCCCGACCGAGAGGCATTTCCAGCAGCCTCACAGGCTGCTCAGCCCAGCGCTGGCCAGAGGGCCCGTGCTGGTGACAGCAGCTGGGAAGGAGTGTGTGGAGAGGGGAAATAAAAATGGGGAAACGTGCAAGGTCTGGCTAGCCAAAAGAGATAAACGCACACACGACACACAAATAACCGCCGCAGCTTCATGGCCCGCTGGAAAGCAGCACTAGGCTGTGATTTCTGGATCTTTCTGTCATATTTGTAATACTCAGAAATGGGCATAAATGGAAAAGATTAATTTCAGAGGATTTCCTAAGTTTGCAGTATTAACTGGGGCGAGAAGAACGAAAAAGCCCTCACAAAGGACTACTGTAGGACTTATGCAAATATTTCCATCTGGGTTTAGAATAAAAATCAAAGCCCTGAACCAACCAGCAGACAGTTGCATGCACTGCTAATGAAGAGAGAATTCAATTCTCCTGTTTGCTGAAATGAATACTGAACTTGTATCTTAATGTTTTACGAGAATACGGTATGTGTGTCAAAACAGGAGTTTCACAGACAACTGCAGGAGCACTGGCAGCTTCTCTTAATGTTTAAGGGCTGGGTCACAGCTTCAGACTGAGATGTGAGTAAAGGACATTGAGGAGCAGTGCCTCTACCTTGCAATATTTGAAATTAATACAGTAGCAGATGAGAGGGTTAGGTCCTAGTCTGCCCTTGGCAGGGCCCCCTTCCCTACTAAATGGATGATACACACGTACAGAATGGGATACATTTCACTGCAGCACAAGTTAACCTAGATGCTAACACATGCTCTGGCACCTGAACCTGCCAGCTATTTTCCTCAGAAAAAGGATGGGGAAGAAGCTGAGCTGCATGGAGCCCATCCAGCACCTAGGGAGAGTGACAAAGGGCCAAGTTCCCATCACTGGGCTGCAATGGATGAGCAGGAGCACGTTGCTCTTACAGCAGCCTGGAAGCAGACAGCAAGGGCAGGGTTAGAAAAGGAGGGGGAAAATCTGTTGTTCCACAATGGTGATAGAAAAACCGGGAAAAAAAAAAATGGTAGGATGATAGATGACTCACAAAAGTGGTAGACTGCTGCCAAAAGCAGTAGATTTGGCAGCGATGCAGGACACGGTGCCTCGGGAGAGTTGAGCTCCAGTCCTTCCTGCAGTGGGGGAGAGATGCTTGAGCTCCCATCCAGGGCAGGCTCCTTCCGCGGGCTCTGCCCGCCAGCCCAGCCTGCCTCCCCCTCCCTGCTCCCCGTGCTGAGACAACACTCCGAGTCACCATTTGACAGTAAATTAATACATGTATTCCTACACTGCTAAGCCTGAAATGGTTTATAAATTCCATTTTTTCCCCCTTGTCACGTAATTAAAACTCTGCTTTCCTTCCGCCCTCCTTCACTAAAATCTTTTGTCATAAATTTTGTCATTTGTGGCATGTGGACTTAGGATGCTTTTTGGTTTTTTTTCTCCCCAAAACTGTTCAATATAAATCAGATAGGCATTTGGGAAATAAAGGAGATCTGAAAAACGAGGGGAGCTGCACTCTTACAGATGTGCCAAAAAAAAACTCAGGACAAAATTAAGGCTGTAAATACGTATTGATTACTCAGGGGAAACTTTTTACAATGTTTTATCAATGGTTACCTGCTCCCAGTCCCTTCTATTCTAAACTCTGGTATTGCCAAACCACAACAGTGCCTCAGCCCCTGTCCACTCTTTAAATATAAGACTACAAACTGACTCTCACTCACTACAGGCAGGCAAACAACTCAAGATATTGCTTTGCTTCAGATGCACATATGTTGACTGCAAGAGTCACTCACAACTTTCCCAATCCTTCCTTTACCCATAAATGCAGATTACTGAAGCAGTGATACATTAGGAGACCCTGGAATTTCAGGTTCCGTGTCTCTTAGGTGTTTGAAACAGGCTAATAACAAAAATGTTCATTCATATCAAAACACATTTTACTATCTTTTTGTAACAGGCACTGCTTTGGCTACAGAGCTGCAGAAAATGCAGCAGAAGTGACACTTCCTGTTGGCATTTGAGAGCATAATTTTCTCAAAGAGTCTCTTAAAACACAGGAAGCAAACGGTGTCCTCCTGGTATTCTGAAGAACTGTTTTAAAGTAGAAATAAGAGCCTAAGTGTATTGCTTCTTCTGTATAGGTCTAGGGATATGAGGAGGAGACATCCAGGCAGTCAAGGACAAGAGAAGTTACATGTAGCTTGCAGGTTCAGGGAAAGCTGAGTTTACTCATTGTTTATGGGGTCTCCCAAAGCCTTCTGGCAACAGTGTCTAATCAAAGATTCCTCACTGGCATTAGGAACACCCCCCTCTTCAGCCGATTCCTGTTCCACACTCACGTCAAAGCAGAAACCAGCCCAGAGAGCTCCACCTTCAGCAGATGCAGTCACGAAGGCTCAGCCACTGCCTTGCCTCTGAAGTCAGAATGAAGCAGCTATTGCAGCTGAAAGTGCCATATGCTCACCCCTTTTAGGAACATGAACATTGACATCGCTATTCTGCAGGCTAAAGGCAGCTTTTGTGTTGTTGAATTTTTGGTACTTCCATTTGGAGCCAAAGAAAACTCTTCAAAGTGACCTTCACATTCACTTTCTAGCCCTGGAAAGCTCCAGTGCAGGTGATGCAGCAAAGCAAACACCCTACAGGCCTAAGTAAAGCAATACATAACTTCAGCAATTATGCACATATTGACAAATACAGGCAATTTTCAAAATTCTTAAGCTTCTCAAAAAGCATCCCCACATGGCAGTATTCAGGGGCCTGGCTATGGCCCTTTCATTAAAACACAAAGAATTTCACCACTCTTTCTTGCTTTCCTAATATTTCTTCTCTTTGAAGTTCAGAATTAAGCTGTCACTACATAAAAAATTTAGATTTTATGTGATACTGCCAAACATCCAGCACACAACTGTGCAATGTGTCATTCAGAAAGCAATTGTATTTATAACTTTTCAATTACGCTTGCTGAACCTAACACCAGCTTTATTTGGGTTGTTTTTTCAATGTTCTAAGCAAAGATTGAATTAAAATAGTGAGAGCAATAAACCGTATATCAAGCCCAACAACTCTAACTGCCTTGCATCCCAAAACAGAAGAAAACCATGACAGAATTTCTATGCTTTTATACAGCACTGCCTCGTGCAGAGTAAAAATTTTTAAAATGTTTTTTCTTAGTTTAGTGTTTGTAATGTTCCTTCCAATAGGAAAACTGTTCTCAGACAATCATGTGAGAAAGTAACAGTGTAACAACTGTTCCAGTGTTTAAAAAAATGATACTGACTTTCCAATTATGAGAAATTTGCAGAAGATAATGCTTAACAGAGTATCATGTTACTAA
This sequence comes from Daphoenositta chrysoptera, assembly GCA_013397915.1. Classification (NCBI taxonomy): domain Eukaryota; kingdom Metazoa; phylum Chordata; class Aves; order Passeriformes; genus Daphoenositta; species Daphoenositta chrysoptera. The sequence continues at coordinate 186,761 of VZRO01003611.1, read as the reverse complement.
CTGGCAAATCCTACCAACAGAATGGCTAATTTTACAAAGTATGGCAAGCTATTTAGTAATAAACCTAAATTTATTCTTTGCACTTCAGTGGTGCTCACAAATTACACTCTTAGATTTTATCATCGTGAGTGATAAATCTGTCTTGTGTTTCGCACACAGAAAGACTTTCACAGTACAAACAGAACTGTGGTAACATAAAAAGTACAGTCTACCCTCCTGGTTGTGGTTATTTCTAATTTATGAAACATATAATAGCCAAAGCTGTCTAGATGGCTCAAGCCAATTAGAAAGGGTCCCAATAGATATGCATTCCCACAACAGATACTTCATTAAAAAACAAACCTCATCCCCTTTTTAGTTTTGTTTGTTCAACCTGAACTAACTACAACCTCTAATGCAACTCACAGGATGCTGGGTTATATACATTACACAGAAAGTCTCTGTAGATAAAAGAAGTTATTACACAGCCTCTGGAAATAATTAATGTACAGCCTACAAACAGTAAGCACCTTCTTTCCCATGCCATATGCCCCCAGTAATCATTGATACATCCTGACTTTCAACAGGCAGACAGACAACTGTGTAAATAAATAGACTCTTATGAACTGCATTTTGATAGCCATAGAAATGAAGAGCGCATTCACTATTTAATTAATCTAATTAACGTACCAGCGTCCCAAATCTTTGGGAAAACATCAATGTGCCTATAGCTATCCATTCCCAAAATCAGGTATTTCTTTTATTAATCTTAAAAGGATGTCAGAAAAGGGATGTCACGGATCTGCAAACTTCACCACTTGCTTGGTGGATTAGTTCTTGCCACCAGAGCACATCCCCTCCTTTGAGGGGTCTCTGAAACTCAGGAATTCAGTGGCAAGAGGAGAAACAGGAGTCATCCTCCTCTGTGCCTCTCACCCACAACGTCCTTGGAAGGCACAGTAAAAACTCAGGCCCAATCTGATTTGATAAGATGTTTTCTGCCCATTGTGCACAGGGACAGTGACTCCATAGAGCAGAAGGCAGCAGAGCCTATGACTGGAATTGTGAATGGAATGCTGAACGTCCCCTCTGCGGATGGCAGGACTTGCAGTGACTTTCAGCCATGAAGAACTGCCCTTCCATTACAATCTGTTATTCAGACACGGAGTGATGCCATATTACAGCATCATGAGACCTGTATATTACACCCAGATACCATCTAGGAAAAGCAGTTTTGCCTTATTTAACAAATGCAGTATACACATATTCTCGAATGTTGTTGATTGTTTGTTCATAAAAATCAGAGTAATTCAGGTTGGATGGACTCTTTAGGTTTGGATACAAAGCACTGCTAAAAGCAGGATCAGCTGCAGAATCAGACCAAGTGTCTCAGGGCTTATCCAAATGTTTTGAAACTTCCAAGGATGGAGTGTGGACTTCATTGTGTACATTTTATAATCAGTGTGCAGGGATATAAATGAATGGATAACCTGTGCATCTGGCTTAGCCAACACTCTGCCAGAGGGCAGCCAGGAGATGTGCTGGGCTAAACAGCCAAAGAGACAAATTCAGTCCTTTGTCCATAAGGTCCCTTTCCTTCTTAATGGCCAAGTACCCCTTCCATCTCTGGGAGATGCTGCCTTGCCTGCTCTGTGAGCACTAAAGGCTGCCTCAATCTTCTGTGTAAATCAAGATGACACTTTCTGTACATTGACACTGCCCACTCCTCAAAACCCAAACATTTGTCTTTAAAAATATCGCCATTCATGCCACAAAAGCATATTTCTGCTTTTACAAAAACATCCTCCTACTTACAAGAATATCCAAAAATGTTAGTTGTGACCAAATAAAAGAAGGAGTCTTACACAAGAATAATCTGGAGTGCAGCTTTTTCTCTCAGGATCTCCCTCTAAGTGCGCACTGAAATAACAATCCATAAAATTTTCTCCTATGTTCTCATGCAATAATAGTATCAAGGGAATTAATAAATCAGGATTCATTTGTTCAAAGATCCATTATTGTATCAATAAATACTGGTCTCAAACAGAGGAGATAGTATGAAAACATGAGCACAAGCCTTTTACATGTTGCATAAAGCTTCTGAAAATGTTTTTCTCTAAAACAAATGCTAGCAATGTGAAATTTGATGACCATAGCAGCAAGCAATCATAGGTAACTCTATATGGAGCACAAATTCTAGGCCTAGGGATAAGGGTTTGTGAAGACAAAATATCCATTCCTGGACACCTTCCCAAGCTGCTGTAGTGAAGTTGTTTGAAGAATTCCTTCTTTGTATATGTCCACTGAACCACAGACAGCTGTATACAACATAGTTACAGGATTTTTTATATTTTGTGGGGTTTTTCTAGGTTTGGGGTTTTTTCAGTGTTTGTTTCCTTTTAAATTTCCTTTATCTCTTTCAGATAGATTTTGTCTGCATAAGTTTATATGTTTTTTATATCACCTGTCTCCTTTTTTCAGGGTGTATAATAATTTCTATTTTCTGCAAGAACTTTCACCCTCACACCTTCACATTCTGCCTCTAGTAATTAATTTTCACTCCCACCCAAGATCTGTTAATTCCTCAAATGGTCACGAGAATACCCAAATATTTCAAACTGCTTCATCTAAGAAAATTGAGATTTACCATGACAAAATCTCAGAGGTCATTCATGTTTGGGAAGAGGGATGCGGCTCTCAATGAACTACACCTCCTCTATCCAACTGCAATGTTTAAAAAACCCAACTTAGATCTGGTTTTCCCTGTCCTGTACATGAATTCTCACAGTGCAGCTCAGAAGAGAAGATACACATGATTTCAACCAAGTTGGTCAAAGAGAAAAGGTTCTTCTCCAATTTTAAAAGTATTCCAGTAAATTGAGTTGTACATTTGGACACTAAGTTCTCTGTCTTACACCACAGGATCCAAGAAGCTGGAGAAGCAAGGGGAGAGTTGTGCTGGACAGGAACACGAAGCCAGTTCATTTCTGTGTCAGGGGAGTTTGATCAGATGACCCAGGAGATTTCCTTGCTGAAGGAGTATCTCCTCCTTCCACACTGCAACCAAGCAAAGCTCAGCCTTCTCCCCTGTAAAGAGGGGCATATAAAACAGACCAGGGAAGAAAACTTTCCTCTTTCTCCAAACTGATGTGAATCCCAGACCAAACTTTCCCTCTGCAGTCAGTCATTTCCAAGAACTGCCCTATTTAGAGTTTGCAGGAATTCCACGGTTCCACGTGGTCTTTTTGCAGGATCTGTGTCCTTCACACCATGCCTTGTTGCCTCTACCACACAATTATTCTCGTTCTCCTTTTATCTAAGTCAGAGTTTAATCACATTTGCCAAGTAAGCAAGCATTAAGCTGTATCCCTGGGTGAGTTTCTAATGCTAACAGCATGCAACAAAAGGGGAATCCCATCACTTTATTGATTGTCTCCACACAAAAGCCAAAACCTGATTTAGCATGAATGGAACCATTTCTTATGTTTAAAGGCTATACCGGAATGAATGCTTATACTGCTTCGGTACAGGATCTGGAGAAAAGAGGATCACATTGCTCAAATGTATAAAGTTACACACAATACACATTGAATCTATTTCAGAATTCCCCCAGAACTGGCTAATTATTTGATTGTAATGTGGGAAATCAACTAAAAAGGTACAAAACGGGATGATAATCCATCTTCCATAATAAACTACACTCATTAGAATATTAATTTGGTTAGTCCACTTAGGATGTTGTACCATAGAGTGCAGAGCTATAAAAGCTGTAACTTCAGATAAAAAAGCCCAAGCAAAACACTTTTCTTAGAATAAACTAAAAGGTATTTCTAAAATAATAACATAAGAGCATCAGCCTAATGCTTATTTTACACTTGGATGCTTTCTAATATCCAGACAACCTCAGTGTGCAAATTGGTGCAGTTTGCAAAACTAATTAAGAAGATAGGATAGAAAATCTAGACATTATAAACATTTTAGGCAACTGATCAAGCTTCTTCATCTTTTCTTAATAGGTCTGTTCAACTATTTTTCCACCCACACAATCATTCTGACGAAAGATTATGGAACAGGACACTTTTATAAACAAAATAAAATAAAAATATGAACCCCAAAAGACAACCATGTTTTCAGTTCATTTTGGAAAACAAGATTCAGAAGGAAATAATACAAGATGACACAACAAAGGAAAGATCACCCTTTTGCAGATCATTACACTATGATTTTATGGGGTTCCTGACAGAAAGCAGTTGTATTAAATGGAATTCATTTGTGATGTAATTCAGGGATGAGAGATAAGGGGCTGTGAACAAGGGGGAGAAGTAATTTCATGTGGGTGCACGGGTGATTACGATACTTTACACTGTCCCCCAAAAAGTGATTAGCACGTTGTACCTCTGCTGCAGACACCTGATTCCTGCCTGCCCTGTCCTCTGCTGGTGCCTGAGAAGCAGGAAGCAGTGGAGCTGCAGGGGTGGCCAGCTCAGACAGATGTGCAGGAGGCCAAGGGCCCTGCTGTCACACCCCAGTGCCCGCGCCCTGCTCCGCTCACAACGCGCCGCTGCCCCGGCAGATCTTTATGGATCTGTGCCTGGATATGGATGAGGGGTGTGTGTCTATAAATATACACACACACAACGGGGGAGAGAGAGGCAGGAGGAGAGAGGCTGAGAGGCTCTGTGTACTGAATTACTGAATACAGCACGCCACAAAGTCAGGACGAGCTCTTCCCGTACACACAAAGCACTACAGAACAAATCCCAGCTTCGCTGCAGCTGGCAGCCTGGAAGAAGAGTGTCTTGTCCCCCTGTATCCTACAGTGGGGAGACAAAGCTCTGCCAGCCTTCAAAGAAGGCTTAAGTGCATTTTTAAACCTTGCTCAGGATGTGTCATTTGTACAAAAATAAATCATTAAGTAACCTTATTCTTTTTCGTATCTTATTTGGGAGAAATCACAGAAATTTTTATGTGCTTCTCTTTTTATACAAAATCTGTCTGAATGAATAAAGGATGAAGTTGGATGTCTCAATGTGGATCAACACAAAAGAAAAGAGTATCAGTGCTCAATATCACCTTACAGCATAACTACTGACAAAGCACTCTGCCCAGCATTTGAGGATACTCAACCACTGGAGCAGTGTGATTTCTTCACAAGGACACAGTGAAGCAAAGTTAGGACTTTTCACAAGGCCATGTAGAGGTAGCACCAGAGGGAACAGTTTCAACCTGACAGAGGGCAGATTCAGATTGGACATTAGGATGCAATTCTTGGTTGTGAGGGTGGTGAGCCCTGGCACAGGGTGCTCAGAGAAGCTGTGGCTGCCCCATCCCTGGAAGTGTTCCAGGCCAGGCTGGATGGGGCTCTGAACAACCTGGGACAGTGGAAAGTGTCCCTGCCCCTGGCACGGGGCTGGAACGAGATGAGCTCTAAGGTCCAACCGTTCTGTGATTCTTCCTCTGGGTATTCAGGTCCCCCTTTGCTGTGCCTCATGGAAAGCAGTTACAACTGTACTGTTCTATTTTTGCTCTGCTGAATTATCATGTCTTTTGATACTTGTTGTAAACAGCTTTGCCGTTTTTTTACTTTTGAACTCCTTTCATTTTTTATGATTAGGAACAAGCCTTTACCTGCTGTTGCTTTGCTCTGGCATCTATTCTGTTTCCAAGTATCCTGTACAATTGAAGATGTTTTCCATTATCTCAGCCCAGTGCTGTCAGGACTCATTTTCTAGACATTTTGCTAGCATCCCTTGCAATTCACAAGTTTCAGAATATCAGACCCAGATCACTTCCCATTTTCAATATGATGCAATATACAATACATACATAGTTTCATCTTTTCCTTCTCCAAATCTTTAAAGTAGGATTCTCTATTACAAGAGCTATAAATGCTATCTGTGCTTTCAAAGAATCATGGAGAAAATAAATGACCAAAAAGAAATTCCACATACACTTTCTTATGTTGAATGGATTGTTTTTTGTGGCAATGCTATATAGCTTTGATCTTCTAACAGATTATATATGTAAAAAAAGAGTAATAAAAATAGCAGTGAACTAGTAATACATTTAAAACTTTTATGGAAGGCTTTCATTGTTATGGATCATACAAAATTTACAAGACAGTCCTATTTAGAAGTGGTGATTTTAAATGAATACATTGAAGTGCAATACTCTCTTCTGTTCATAAACTATAAGCCAAATTCAGAACCAGGCATATTATTATTAAAAGTATGAGTATACCACAATTTATATCTATTTAGAATTTCCGAAATGGAATTACTTTTTAATTACAATACATGCAATTCAGGCATAAGGAATTCAAGTATTATTAAACTCTTTGGGCTATAAAAATATATTAAACTCCATCCCTCTAGCAGCTACTGATGACTTATCTGAGTCTAGCAAAGCAATATAGATTACTTTTCTTCCCAAATACCTTGGCAAGGTCACTTGTTTGAAAGTTGAAATGTAAATTACTTATATTACAGCAGTATCCTCAGAAGTTTTTCATTTTGTGCATTAGCTCTCCCTCATTCAACCTGTGCTATCTTAGGATTGTGAAGTCTGGACTGATTGTTTTCATAAAAAGACATGTTAGGGCAGCGCTGAGACAACAATCAGGAAAGTGAGTTTCCCTTAATGCTACCAATATTAATCCTTCTTCACCGTTCTTCACCCTTGCCCTACAGAACTCTGTATTTATGGAACAGTTAATCTTCCTTTGCTCCCCATGGCCTCTATTCCTCTAATCTCTCAAGGTCATTGCATTTTTGGCCTGGCCACAAGTCCATTCTTGACCCATCTGGTTTTGTGTCACCAACAAATTTGATCATTGTTGAAACTGCATCAAAGGAATACCCAACAAAGAAGATGTGAAGCAGCTGCAGATCAGACAGAAAGCCAATAGTTTACAGTTTCTGTCATGAAAAGAGTTTCTGTAAATGCAGCTCTCCAGAAGAGCCAAACACTCTTGAGAACCAGTGCAGATTTCACATGTATAACAGATGCAGCACACCAGTGTGGCCTGTCATGAAACTTGTCTCCAAAAAGGCATGTATTGTGAGTAAAAGATCTTTCCCCAAGTCATTGAAAAACAAACTGTTTCATTAAACGATTAACAATGTGATATCCCCTCTGAAGATAAAAACACATGCAAAAAAGCCAAACCAATACAAATATGCATTTATAACAGGACCAACTTATTTAAGCACCCTGTTCTTTAAAACAGATATTCCATTTCTTTCTCCAAAACCACAGGCCAGAGGGAAATACTTCTGCAGCACAAGTGATATGTCCCAAACCAACAATGGATTCAAGTTGCTAAACTTCACAGGTGTTTTTTTCTAATTTTCTGAGAAATACTATTTCAGCTGTATTTACAAGACAACTGGTAATTGAAACATATCTATATCTTCCCTGAGGAGAATACATGAGTTATTTCAGAGGTCCTACTTGGTGTTTGCGGCAAGTAAGCTCTGAAATCAAATAGGATGGTGATGGACACTGCACATACTGTCTTACACTTACTTAGCATTTATTTCAACACACTATTTTAAAAATAAATCTAGAAGACAGCAACCATTACTATAGTGAATTGGCACCAAAATATTGCATAATCAGGCTCTATGGATGTGAAATGCAGTAAAAGCTTCAATACTGCTTCAGTTCCTAGTATTGAATCCTTATTGTCATGCTCTGGCCCTAATCAATACCCAGGAAGTTTTACTGGTGTAAATGGTAACTGTGTTGATAACGATTTTATACTTATCTATCACATTTCCTTCAGAAAAATTCTCAGTATTCTACCAAACACACGCACATTTAATGGGAGAATCAGTTTATAAATCACTGACACCCAAACATTTTTTAAGTGGATGCAGGTGATACAGTCCTGCTACACAGCAACAGGTCTAAAATTCAGACAGCTGCATGAAATGGAGCTGGAAGATTCCAAAAGACAGAATAAAACCCACAAAACTTAATTTGGATGTGACACCATGTCAAAGATTTCACAGAGGAGGGAAATACAAACTGATGGTCACTTTAGGATGTTTAGCAGAACCAATGAGTAGTTTCATTTTTTTTCCTGTTGAATAAATTCTCTGCCCAGTGCTACCACAAGATGCAGATGGTTTCAGCAAGTCTGTGGGAAGATGATCCCCACGATGCTGAATGAGACCAGCTTTGTTTTTCACACATACACTGTATCACAGCTCTTCCTGAGCAAGGAAATACCAAAGACAGCAGCAGCAGCTAAATCTAAATACTAAGAAACCTCTTCATCCCCATCTGTCCCAACCACTGGCACCTCAGCCAATAATTAGGATTCAGTTCGTTTTCCTTGCCTCTTTCTTTCCCTTTCTTAGATGTTTACATCCTAGAACAGATTCTCTTTCTAAAACTGGAAACTTTAAGGATTTGTTAGTAACAGAAATGATGGCATTAAACTCATAATATGGCCAGTCAAGTCCCTTGGGCATTTTAATGCAATTCTCATAAGCTTCCAAACACAAACACTAAAATGTGCTGGCCCTGGAAACAAACAGAAGGAAAGAAAAGGAATGCAAATTATCCATGTGCCCTTCCTTTGTTTCATCTGTTTTCCAGTCTATGCAAAAGAAAGACTTTTTTTGTTAAAGTGTTTCAAAAATAACACAAACATTATTTTTTTTAGACTTGAAAACATTTTTATTTTTTTGCTTAATCCAATCAGAAGTAAATACTAAACGTGGCCATTTTACAAACCTTTAAAAGCTATTCTTTATTCCTGAAAGCAGTATGTTTTCCAAATCCTAGAAACTATAACATGCTCAATTTGTCCACATCAGTTACATTTCATGGCTTTATGTGGTGAGGCGTGAGACAATGTGCTCAACTACACAACAAGCAAAACAAATGCTTGAGAGAAATGGAACTTCTCCAAAAGTAGAGATGAGAAAGTAAAAGCCTACAAAATTATTTCCAAAGTTTTTGGTTATAAACAAAGACAACTCTGGATCTGAACACCGGACAATGACTGAGAAGATCTGGTACTTTGAAGGAAAAGGGTTTGTGAGTATCATAAATCTGATACAGCCTATAGCAGTGATTACACACAGTAGTAAGTACTGAGCACGCTACTGATGAGTTTTATTTAGCTTAATATGGAAGCAAACCCCCTTTGAAACAATGCAAAATACTTGAAAGCTCAATAGTATTGGCAAAAATATAATAATAATTAAAAGTCAATGGAGGAAGGAAATGCAATTGCCAGGCACCTCAGAGAAAGAACATTGCTGTCCTTATGCTTGGGAAGTTTGATCCTGGTCAAGCCTGGGCATAACCAGAGGTTTTGGGGACTGTGCCGTGACAGCCAGAGCTGGGGCAGCTTCTGTGAACTACAGAGGAAATTCTGACAGCACCTCCTCCTCACAATTAACCCACTCTGATCAGGGTTTCCCAAAGAGTCCCGAGTTTACCTGTGGCACCTTTCCTTAGTCAATGAGCTGATCACTGGAATCAGGTGCCCTCTACCAAAGGGTAATTCCTACAGTCTGCAAGCACAATACACTGACATACACACCAAATATTCACACTGGAACAGTGCTGTGCACACTGCTCACTGCTTGAAACAACTCTCAAACAACAGTGGTGCTTCTTTTCAGTTAGATCCTGTAAGTGGCCAAATTTAATTGCTCTCAGCCCCTTTTTTAAATGTAAGACCTTGGCATCATAGGGTGTGTCTCTACAGTTCAAATACACACTGAGTAACTCATGTTTCAGAGAGCTGCATTAGCACTTTGTTCTACTCAAATTAATTAGCCCTACTGAAAAGATGCATTTTTCCCCACAGCTTGTGATTTAAGTCTGACTTTTGATTACAATCTCAGTTAGAGTTGAATAAACAATAATAGGATGCTATAGGCCAGTAAATTTTTTAAATATTTTTTTTTAAACAGAGAATTATTTTATTTAGACTCTAAATGGTAATTAAATTAGGAGTACACTCAGCAGTTGTAAAATTCATGCTGTTCTGCTCTTGTAGAGGTACAAAAGGTCCCTTGTTTGCAGTACTATGCTAGTCGATTCCTGTGGTAGAGCTGTTGATTCTCTGCATGAGTTTTCTCAGATAAAGCATGGCCTTTTAAATATTGGTGCACAGGGTATTTATAAAGCCCAGAAAGCTTTTTGACTTTGATAATTTTTCAGTGTTTGATTTAAACTCTATAATTTAAATCAAACATTGAAAAATAATCAAAGTTTTATACAACGTATTTTTTCAATTGTGAAGGCAAGTTTTACAATTACAAGAATGACCAGTATCAAAGAGAATATATTACACACAACATTTATAAACTGGAAATCTGAGGTACCTAAAAAGCACATTTGGGATAAATACACTCAAATTTGCTTTAGCATATCAAAAATAGTGTACTTCAGCTGACTAAAGCATCTTGAACTGAAGCGGCCATAGGAGAGCTGTCTTAATTTTCCTTTGGGTGTGTGCCAGCATAAAGCCAGGCAAGAGTGACTTCTAAGCTGCAGTGTTTTCAGAGTGGTGGCATGAAAAGTGCCAACACTATCAATTAAACAAAGATGGGAATACTGCTCTCCCAGAGCATCAGCTCTGGATCAAGCAGCTGCTTACTTTACAAATACGAGCAGCTTGTTCTGTTTCAAAGCCTTCTAACTTTCATAAACTAGATGGTTTTACAAACAGGACAAGATGTTTCTAAGGTTCTGGCAATGAAGGAAAATACATCTGCTATCTGATTGCTGAGCTATAAACTGAGTTTTCCACATAAATAATACTCTCCATCTGTAGCATGAGGTGTAGGTGAAAAACATAAGGCTACCAATTCTGCTCTGCAAAATTCAGGCATCACCTTTATGAATGAATTTCATACAAGGTTTCTGTTCTATTTGTTCCTGATAGAGCAAGGTGTATATACAGCTTTTATACCATGATTGCCTAAAGCTCGCTTGCTCTCCTGAAATGAATACCAATTTTGAGTCAGAAGATGATCACAGCAGTGCTCAAAATACACAAAAGATGCATGACAAGCATCACAAACAGGACACTACAGTGCTCCATAAAACCTGTCTTGTGTCTAAAAGGATCTTTGAGATTTGACCAACATGAGAGAGGGGATCATGAGGTGAGTACTGAGCAGTGACACACACGTGTTACTGTCAGATGAACTTTGATCAGTGGATGAGAGAGCATGGGGCATCCTGTGCATTGTACATAAATACAGAGCTTTTAAGTTCAAAAACTGCCCAAATGGACAATTTCCTGTACTTGGAAGGAATTTTCTTGACTCTGCATGATGCAATCTCCTTATCAGGTTGCTCAAAGCAAAGAAGCAGTAGTCATAATATGAGAATAATTATCAAGAACAAGTCCTGTTTTGTGGAAGATATCTCCTCAGATTATCTGTCAGAGGCATCAGACTACTACAATAAAGCTACATAAAAACTCTGAGAGCTTTTAATCCATATTTTTTATGACTAATAAAAAATAACATTTAAAATTGGACCAAAGGCTGAAGAAATATTTTTTTAAATGTTACTGAGCTTAGATATATATCACAGAGGGCAAACACAACAAACACCCTCTTTCCTCAAGTAAATTAAGAGGGAAGGGAATAGCTGTGTCCCTTTTACGTGTGAATAAAGCAGGCACAACACACACACGGAATTCCAAAAGATGCAATTAATCAAAACATCTCAAGGTCACACAGACAAGGTGCATTTGCAACCTAGAATACACAAAGCTCCATCATTGTTGAGAGTGGTTTAATCCTGCAGCTTGCTTGGGAAAGCTCCAGTGATCCTAGCAAAAAATTTTGCCAAAGGAGGGACTAAAAATTTGATCCAGTGAAGCTGATTTTGATTCAACTCTGATGGAAAACAACTGGAAACTCAATGGTAGCAGAGGGCCTACAGTACTCATAATGACACCCTGATAATAGAATGTAAATGGTATCCTGTGACAAAAAGCAACAGAAAACACTGCTACAGTTAACTATAAAACATATTTGTCATGATTTAATGCTCTGAACATGGGTTCTCCAGCTTAAAACAAATTCTTTCCAGATGAAGCAGCAAAATAATACAAAATGTATTTTGCTCCAGTGTTGCACCATCCATGAATGCAAAAACAACGAGAAGCCAATTTCACAGTGGCTGATACCATCCTCACAAACATATTATAATCTGTAATTAAAAGAAGTAATTGGCACACTACTTAATTACTGCAAAATATATTCTTCAAATAACAATGTGACCTGATGAAATAAACAGGTTTAAGCATGCAAACATCACTTTTGTCCCTCTGCCAAGTGTCCTTAAGAAGTACTATTTAGCTTGCAAAATAGCTGCGACAATCTGACTGGTGCTGGTATAACCTGATTTCCCCATAATGCATCTCCAACTTTCCCATTAGCAGCTGACTGACAATGAGTGAAAACAACAAACAGAAAGACGTTTACACTTCATTGCACATTAGGAGTGATTGTATAAGAATATAACATAATACCAGAGTCTGTGGAGTCCTGCCACGAGAGAAAGCAAACAGGTCATTTCCTTCTCTCCAACACCAAACACAGGCACTACACACTCTCCTCCAGGAATATGTTGCCAGCTTTCAAGTTTTGGTACTCAGTGGAGTAGCTTTTTGATACACATGAAAGGAGAGTGAAAACAAACAGAGGATTTTCTGTTTAAAGATGTATTTTAGGCTACCTGAAGCTCTCCAGTTTAGTTTGACACATTTTAGTTTTATTCACACACAAGATGTTGTCTTCTTCCCTTCTACTTGTCTGCCTCATTCCAGATGTTACTTCTCTAAAACTATATTTCAATTGATTATTCAACATTTACTTGTCACCAGTGCAGAAAAGAAACTGCCACAAATGCAAGTATTTAAATTTTAAGTACAGCATAAAAATTAATGCTGTATGGCAGTCATCACAGGATACATTCTCTAAATAAAAGACAGATTTTCCTTATGAAGCAAATCCAACGCAGTTCTTCCATGTTTGTTTTATTAAATAAAATTGTGGCGTGATTGTCTATCTGAAGTACAATTCACTTTATTAACTCTAATAAAATAAATGGCTTCTGAATGCCAGATGTGAGATGGAACTTGTGCATCCTTTTTTCTTACCAACTCATGTCCTTGAGCTGATTTCACTGTGAGGCAACAGATACAGACAGACGAACTGGTAGCAGGAAATAAACTGTGATATAGGTTACAGCAGCAACACACTGCTTTGAGAAGATTTGGCCTTAGGATGGTAGTGCCTTTAAACATGTGCTGACCTAAAATCCTATGGTTTAAGGACACTACAGTGTAACACACAAACAGAAAGGTTTGGCTCTTCACAAATTGCTCACTGCTGGCCAGCTCTGTGAACAGAAATGTTCACACATCTCCTGTACAGAACAAACTGCCACCAGTGAAGGGTTTGAAAACTCCTAACAGGAATTACAACGCAGTGTCACAGAACTATCATCCCAGAGTACTGTCAGGAAATTAGGGTAACTGCATTTTTTCCAATGGAAAGGAGCTATTTCTGTGGAGATGTCTGGAAGTTTACACAAATGGGCCTCCTAAACTTTCTTTCAGTAAACCTGCTGTTGAATGATTTATGAAAAGAAACTTTCCAGTCAGCGAGGCCCAGAATTAAGGATGTGTTTCACCTTAACTTTCCCTGTAATGCACGTATTAGTCAGATTTTAACTACATCAGTAAAGGTGATCTTAGTCACTAGTACAGCATTTCACAGATTTTGCAGGGTATTCTGAGTTGGAAGAGACCCACAAGGATCATCAACTGATTCTTAAATCAGTGGCTCACCCAGGGATCAAACCACAAACCTTTGGTGTTGTTAACACCATGCTCTGACCAACTGAGTTAATCTTGGGGTCACTGGTTCATGGAAATGGCCTGAAGCTCTGTCAGGGGAGGTTTAGCTTGGGTATTAGGAAAAGTTTCTTGTCCCAGAGGTGGCTGGAGACTGGAATGGGCTCCCCAGGGCAGTGGTCACAGCACCAAGCCTGGCAGAGCAAGAATTATTCAGACAACACCCTTGGGCACACAGTCCCTGGGGAGGGACTGGAATTGGGCTTCATGACCCCTGTGGGTCCCTTCCAACTCAGCAGATTCTGTGATACCACATCCTGCCAAAGGAGGGTTTGAATTCAATTTCAAGCCAGTGTCAGAAAGGAACTGTAGAAGAGAGGAAGAGCTAAAGTCTTAAGTTTCCTGACCTCCAAGTGCTTGTGTCTGCCAAATACACATTAGCTCTGCTTTTACATTTAATATGAAAAAAGCTGGAGTCCTGTCAGCACCTATTCACTCAAGTCTTAAAACAACTGAGGATAAAAGAGTCAAGAGAATGAACTCAGCTGCATCCTCTGCAAACCTCACAGCTTCTCATGCTGGTGCTGGATGCAAAGAGAAACAACGTGGGTGTTACAATGTGAAATAGATTAATGCTTCATTTGACAATTAAAAATTAGCATGATCTTCCACAGCAAATACCAGTACACACCCCACCTTTCAGGTGAACTCAATCATTTCACACAAATCTGGGGTGCTTCAAACCTTATGGAAAGAAATGTGAACAGCAGGAGTCCCCCAGTGGTAAAAATACCTCAAAGAAACGTTTTCTTCCTCCAAAATACCTCCTGTACAGCACTTTGGGCAGCTAGCCAAAACCTTGTCTCTAAGTAGCTGTAGAGTGATTTAGAGATGTATTTTAATACTTTTACCACTCTTTAAAAATCAACAAAATAATACATTTATTGCACCTTAATAATACACATCTGAGAAGTTAACACTGTTTAAAAAAGCCTTTCTAGCTCTCCTGTTGTAGTATAATAAATCATTCCAAATATGCACAGTAATTTCTAGAATTTTATTAAAATACTTTGCTGCTATTGGATCATTTCACACAACAGAAAGTCATTACTGAGAATTAGACCACTGCACTCAGCTACAATCTGGGGAAAAGCTGATTTGTAAAGTAATACTCTGAAATACCACGGTTTTCCAACTTAAAACATTTTCCAAATATTAGAAATACCTTCAAAATTCTGAAAGTCACGAGGAAGGATAAGTGGTAAACCTTAATTCTCTTTGACATGCTCCTTGAGAGTCTGATCTTGTTCAACATGCAGCATTTGTGCTTAGGAACATTATGAATTGTCACCCTAATCTATTGGCAACACTCTGCCACAGAAGAAGTACAACCTGCTCGGGAGACAGAAGAGCCATCTATCTGTTACAAGCACTTTGCACATCTCCCTTCCTGACAGCTGCAGGGGGAAGCTCTTCTTACCACAGCCCAGGTCCAGAATTATTTATTGTATTTCTCAGGCTGGCTAAAGACAGGAACTTTGAGCATTCTACAAGCCTGAATATTGACTCTTACAATGGAGTCCTTCAATTAGCAGGCCTCACTGCTCAAGGGGTGCTAACTATTGGCTCTATTTTATTCTTTTTACAACAGAATAATTCACTCTGTAACTTGTAAGTTACATTTCTCTTCACAGTCTACACTAGATATTGTATACTGCCTACACTACAGAAATCTGTGGGGTTTTTTTCTGAAGATCTTACTAAAAACAGCTCTAGAGAAAACATTGCCATTTATGAGATCAATTACTTCTGCCTCCTGTTAGTGTCCTAGTACTTATTGATTATCTTTTAAGTATTATTTTAATTTTATTATATGTAGGATTGAATACATATTTAAACACTGATTTAATTAAAAATAATTATTAAAATCAGTATATACAGTTGCAATGCTACAAACATGACTTTGAAAGGCAAAACAGAATAAGGCTTCCTGTTTTCTTAGCCTGACAATGTTGATATTGAGAAGATTTTTATGGTGACATTTTCTTCTTTAAGGCAGGACGAAAGTTTGCAACATTTAAATCCCTGACTTAACACAACAGGAAGGAGATAACTCTCTTTTCATTAATCTGAGGGATTTATACGCTTACTTGCAATTAGCATAAATGAAGGCTACTATCAGACTGTATGATTATTGCCCAGCAGTGCAGTACCTAAACCCTAAAAATGACAGCTGAAGTGCACCCATTCTCTGCCCTGCTAAGTGAGTGATTTAAAGCAGGTAAGAGCAGGGCAGAGTCACAACAAGTCCCCTGCTTTCAGAACTATCCCTCTAATGTCTGGGATACCCAAATACCAACACATTTTTAATAAATAAAAATTAAAGCTCAAGCATCACAACTATTCACTGTTTATGGCTGTGGTTCTGCCGTTAACGATGTCTTTAATATATTGACAGCCTCACCTTGGAGTCACCAGTTCAAACACACAGCCCAGGAGGGTATAACTGAAAATACTTCCCCAGCTGCATGGGGAACTACCCAGGACAGGCTGGGGAGAAAGGGGCACGCTCAGGGATAGAGAACTGAGCTGCAGAAATCAGTTTTATAGCTGGTGCCTTTGTTGGCACCTCCTGCATGGAGGGGAAGCGCTGAGCAGGGAATGAAAAATGAACTATTTTCCCTTTTTCAGGGCTACCTGAGCCTGTCTCCAGCAGCAGGGTGCCCTGCTCTGCTCTGCCAGACTGGACATGCAGGACTGACAACTCCAGTTTGCAACGAGCTAAGGCATTTGGTACCATTTTTCTTCAAATAGGATAATTCTAAATTTATTCTCATTTATGCTTTTGAATCTCCCCACAGCTCTCAGAGAAAGGTCAAGGGCATGCAGATAAGATATTTTTAGCTATACAGCAGAAATGTATTAAAAAACTAAACGAAGCTCCAAGTCAGATTCAAATAGTTCTTTATTTACCAAATTCAAAAACATTGTATGCCTTTCTCCCTAAACATTATCACAGCTAGAGTTAATAAATTTACTTTCTACCCAACCCAAAAAGAGCTGTCTAGGTATTTTTAAAATGTGCAAAAATTTAAAAAACACCCAAACACATCACTCAACACTGTGTTCAACAATTCTCACACCAGTTTATAGACAAGATTTATACACTAACACGCCACATTTCTTTGCAAGTCTCCCTTAATTTTCTGTTGCAAAGGTGGAATGTTTGGCAAGGGGAAGAGACATCTCACACATCAGCAGCCCTGGGGAATGTTTGCTTAGAAACACACGCAGTTTGACCTCTCAGAGGATCAAATCCGTTCACTTCATCAGGCCATGAGTGTTATCAACCACTGCAAGTTTGTGTCTCTATTTCGCTGTTTAGGAGACTAAAATTAAGTAATAGATTACAAGAGAATGAACTGACACAATTTCTCAGCCTATACGGGTTGATTTTAAAGCTGTAATTTTCATGACTTTTCTTATGAGAATACTATAGGCAGTTCTTATCCATGCAATCCTTTAAAGGAATCTGACAAGCAAATTCATCAATTTCTAATAGAATTTCAAATACAGCCGACACCTCGGTGTCTTCAATCATGTCTTGTTTCATAACTGTGTATGTGGAGAAAAGACATGTCTGTCTGGGGCCTAATGGATAACATGATGTACATTCCCGTGGCAATAGAAAATGAACAACAATAAAAATTATAATTTACTTTGCTGTCAGGTGCTGATCCTGTAGGTGTGAAGGAAAGCAAGTAAAGCTGCAGGGACTGGGTTTTGATCTGGTATTGTATTTAAATATTCTGTAGTTGAGATTTAATTGCACCTAATCTGCTCAATAAAATCATCTTCACTGTTATTAATATCCCAGACTTGTGTTATTATATAATCCTAACCTATTTTTTATACAGACATTTTAATCTGCTGCTTAAGAGTTCATTAATGCAAAGCCACTGCTGTGCAGAATACATTCCACTCTATTTGCAAGAGACAAGAATTCTTTGGAACTACTACCAAATGCTAGTGTTGCCTTACTTAACTTTGTTTATGGCCTTGTGACAACAAACATCAGCAAAACTTAATCATTAATCCTAAAAATATTCCATCTGGAAAAGAAGATGACTTTACGAAGTGCAGTGTCATTTGTAAACACAATGTGGTATCATCCAAACAGTCAAATGCAATATCTGTGTTCATATATAACAGCTTTTGGATGGCTCCTTTCTTTCCTGTTTCATTTCTAAATCTGAATAAATAATCTGCATGCCAACTAACGTAAACGAATGAGTTATTTCCCATTTTGAGAATCCTGAGATGCTCAATTATCTCACACAACTGCCAGCCATCAACTGTACTTAATTGCCTGTATGTTTCAAGTCCACTGCATGTTTATTTATATCAGTTGCATGACACACTAGATGTTTTATGAGACTAGAAAAAGATGAGCTATGTCACAGTCTAATGCTTAGGGATATGACAGGAACCGCATTTGCTTTTTTTAATCATAATTTTTCAAGGAAATCTAAGTAAATTAAATATTACTCTCTATCTTCTCCACACCCTGCAGCTCCCAGTGATTTCTTAACCCACAGGACATACTTGAACAAATCTGACAGAGGAATGAATAAGAAGTTCTTACAAATTTTATGAAAAACCACAGTTTGAGACCCAAGCAGAGCTGACAAGGCAGGCGTGCCTCTGGCTCTGAGCCCTTCCAGGGGTGGGGACCCGGAGTCCTCCAGCAGAGCTGTAACACCCAGGAGCTGCAGCACCTGCTGCCCACAGACCAGAGCGGGGCAGAGCTCAGGCCCAGGGAGGGGACAAGGAACACATGGAGAGGGCACTGCACAGGGGGAGGAGACAGCAACTCTGTGCAAAGAGTGGGGGCACCCAGGGGTGGAGGACTCAGGTAGGAAATCAGGCTTTGTTACTTCCACCACTCAGGAATAATTCCTTTTATTAAAAAAGCCACGTCTCAAACTCTTTACAGGGTGGGTGAGGGAACGACTGGGAGAATGCTGAGGAAAGCTGAGTTTAACACAAGTTTGCAGCAGCACCGAAGGTGTTGCTTCACCAGAAGTCCTGGATGAGGGAGGACAGGGAGGCACTGGGGGAGTGAAGAACAGGACCGCAGGGTGCAAAGCAAAGACATCAGACAGGGCAGTGAAGACAAGCGTGTCACAAAAGGAATGGGAAAAACTGCAGCCAGATTTCTGAGGAGTAGCAGAAGTGGAAAGCAGAGCCACTCCGTGCTGCAGTGACAGAGAAAGAAACCCCCAAAGTCCTGCAGCTGGAGGGGATTTGGTTGGGGAGTCACACAAAAAGAGAGGAAAGTCAACAATTAAAGAAGGGAAGGCAGCATATGGATAAGGTACATCAAGGCAGGAATGAGCTGGGATTCTCAGCTCAGGGAAGCAGCAGTGGTTGGCACGAGCCTGACTGCCAGGGCTAAACCCAAAAAACACCTGCAGCAGGATGGAGGCTGTGGGACTGCAGGGAGCATCCTTGTGCTCCATCCTCCGTCTCCAGTGGAGGAGGAACAAGGAAACAGCCATTTCTGGGTCTGCTGAACTGAGCTTTAGTACTGAGTTTAGGGTGCAGAATTTAAAAGGAAGAGCATGGAAGTTTTTAACACTTCTGAACTCATCAGCGGCATGACAAAATGTTAATGGGAAGATGCATTTTATGGATATCAGAAAGTGATAAAATCATATAACCACTGAATGCAGAAATTCATCTTTATTTATGGGTTTCTACTCAAATTGTTTGATACCTTCAAGCCTCTTTACAACCTATCATTTCTGCAAATTTCTATGCAGGGAGAGCTATCTCTATGCCATTACACTTTGTGTCATGCCTCTCTCACGTTAAATTTCAAGCTGAGTGCAGATTGTACAGGACAATAGCCTGACACTTTAAAAATTGTCAAAGCATCATAGTAACTAAAGAACTGTTCCAAAAATAACTTAATTGTGGTAATGCTCTAGCTATACTGACAGCATTATTGCTGCATTAGTTTCATCCATGGAAAATGCAAGAATATAAAAATACTACCAAAAATAATATAAATTACAGAATTACATTTCATGAACAAAACCAGTCATAGTTCTAAAAATCAAAGCTGTAAACACATTCCTTTCTAAGGTTAAAACAATATAATGTGCATCTTAAAATAACAAATGTTGGGTACTTATCACAAATAAGTATCTGCCTTGCAATCCAGAAATCATTATTTCTTTTCATCACACACAAGCATTTTACTCTTAGCGTTTTTAACATTCTGTCAACTCCTGACAGATAGCACTGACTTCTCCAAGACTGTCAAAGTTATCCCTGAGAGTCAAATAGAAATAGGGTTATGAAAAAAAAAAAAGTTTAGAAATATGTGAAATTGTGAAGAGCCAGTGTGCACAACGCCTGCCATAAACTGCACCTTGCTGTGCCATCAAGAGACAGAAAGCTGCAGGATGCTGTTCTTTTGGTTCCACCAGGGAAAACAGCTTTCACACCAGGCATTTTGGAAGCTCTGCAAGGACGGCTGCCATAGATCTGCCTACTCAACACAGCCTTCTCCTCCACCCTCACAACAACCTTTATCACTGAACCAGCGGCAGCAGAGTGGTCACCACAGGAACCGAGGGGCTTTTGCTCACTCTCACCATGTCACACCTCCAGCTGCTCCATCAGCAGGCTGAGTGTCCCACCACTCACCCCTGAGACACGGCACTCTGTGGACACTTGAGAAAACAGGCAAGGCAGGCAGTTCTGGTGGCTGAGGTGCCCAGCAGCCCGTGCCTCTTCCTGCTCACCACATCCCTGCAATGGTGCTGCCTCTCCCAACAGCCAGCCTGAATCTGCTTCCCTCCTCAGAATCTCACCAGCACCACTGGCAGTGCCTCTGTGCTTTGCTCCTCCTTCAGAGGAACTCAGGTGGCACTCAAGCAAACCAAAAAGCTTCCCTGTAATGGGAAGCAAGAATACAGTTTGCTGCCCAAAAGTGTATATATGCATTTGTTAATTTAATATCTGACCCACCACACCACAACTCAGGCTTTCCTGCAAAGATACACATTAAGGGATGGCAGTTCCATTCTCCAAAGATGTTACTCCAGAAAACATGTGGTTCACTGCATGTATCATATTTGGGAACAAAGTACCTGGTCATGCTTGTTCAACCAGCTATGTCCCAACACTTTCCTCTGAGGCTCCAGGAAAATACTGCCCAACTCTGAGTTTCCCTCAAGACTTCTAACTCTTGGCATTAGAGAGGCTGAATATTCACACTTAAATGCTTTGTGATGCATCATCAGGTGCTTCCTCCTTCCTTGGAATGGATTTCATCTTGTTTCCCGTGTTGAAACAGGTTGCCAAAGCCTGTCTAGACTACTGGGACAAGCAGAAACACTACATCTGCTCAAAGCTGTGCATTTTAAATACCTGAGGAACAAAGACCTTTCCTTCTGTTTTACAGCTCTCCAAAGGAATTAGCAAAAAGGTTCCAGTAATCTTACCAAGGAAAGCAACATGCACTAAACTGAGAGTATTTACATATTCCTATTTTCAAGGCCTGTTCATGATCCTGCTGAATGTAAAGTGGGTAGGCACTGCCTTTATAGGCCAGTCAATCAGTTACTTCAGCAAGGTACTTAATTCCCCTCTCATAATCAGATCTAGCTTCAAGAAATGCAGAAAACAGGATATTCAAAGAGCTCCTGCCAGCCAACAGTCACCAAAGTGATTTTCTTTTGTGTGAAGTCCAATCTGATTATAAAAATGCAGAAGTGGAAATCAGTAACTGGTATCTATGCACCCTCGATAACTTGTTATCTGCCTGGAACCCAGCCTAGTTGTCTCTGCAAAGAAAATCTGCACTCAGAAATGTCAAAGAACACAAACATTGTACATACTTAGATTTATTTTTGTCAAACTACTTTCGTTTTGTTAAACACAGCTAAAATGGATGCCTGGTTTGTCTGTTTGTTTTTTTCTTGTAACAGGACACAAGTTCTCACTGGGGAAAAATATTTCGCCTGGATTTGTGTAAAACCAGTATCAAATATTGGTTCAAGGGCTATTACTTTAATGTATTACCTTATAAAGGGGAATATAGCTGTGTGTGTAAAAGTGTAGGCTAAATATAGAAAGTTTTTACTTTTCTGTTATCAAAAGGCTCGACCTCCCATCAGAAAACCAGAACTAAGCCAAAAAAAAAATTACAACAGGAAACAGAATACATCATAATCAAATAACAAGATTTTGATATGTTATGCTTACTTCAGTGGGAAGAGAATCAGATTGCAAGACTCCTATTAACCTAATAAGATCTGGTTTATTGTTTGTGAACTCGGGTGTACGTACAATGTAACTAACATGAAGTATCTCAGCTTTCTTAACTCAGCAGCAACGGTATGGAGGTCAAGAGCTAATAAAAGCATTGCTAAGAGTCAAGAGAAATCAACATTTTAAATATTTATAAATTTAAGTGCCCTTTGTAGAGAAGTGGCATCTCAAATAATCTTACAGAAATTTAATAAAAAGACATAGTGTTAAATTAGAAAAATATGTGGCATTTGAAATACATGCAGATTTAGGAACAGAAACAGGATTAGAAGCCTCAGGCAATAGGAATTGGAGATGTCATACAGTATTAATTCATGGGAGAAGCCACTAATTCACATGCCACAAACCCCAAAAGGAAAAAGCAGTGAATCTCTTGGCTAAGAGAGAGGTTCTAACTTATCTTTTTTATAAACAATCTAAAAAATGCCATACATGGGTTCTACAAATGAAAAGTCATTTACCGGGTAGGAAAGAAAGAAGTAAATAATGATTGAAGTGCCAGGGACCTGCTACCCAGAACACAGCTCTTACATCAGATCAAGAATTACAAAACTGAATAGGGAAACACTCCATTCTTGATTAAAAGAATTTTGGGGTTATGAAGGTTTGGGGGAAATTAATCACTGTGAAACAGCTTGTTCTAATTCCACAGCTCCTCTTCAGAGAATAGCAGGAAGAGAAGGTACGAGGAGAAGCACACAGACAAGGACGTTCTGTTCTCTAAATCCTGGGAATTCGGATTGAAAAGCCCCAACCTTCTTCCCCCACTTTTGCAGATGGCAACTTTTCCAAGGAAACACTTGCAGTTCATTCTCAGTGATGTCTCTACCCCATCCCTGAGAAAAAAAATATAATGGGGAGGGGGCAAATAGCTGCCACTAATACTCAGAGCAGCTTTTGTGCCGGAGAGAGAGAACTATTCCCTTATAAAAGTCTGTCACATCCTCAATAAAGTGTTTTGCACACTAGGTTTGTTCTTTCCCCGCAATCGAGTTCGTGATTCGTGAAAAAATTCTACAAGATGCTTAAAAGACTTTGAAAAACTCGAAGGAAGGTAAGAAAAACTACTGATCAACCCCCTCTCCCTCTGAGCAAAGGAGAGATCCTAGAGGGAGACCCAGAGCCATCCTCATACGTCCTACAGAAAGTGCAATAGCCACCAACACACACACACACTCCTGAGATTCCAATTTCACAGTCTCAACTTTGTACATACAATAAAAAGCCACCTTACTGACCATTCTGTTTCTGTTTGCACTTACAGCTTCTTCAGTGTGCAAATCAAACCTGATAGCCTGATGTTCTGTGTTCTAATGTGCAATGATACACTCCAGGAAGAAGCCCGACGTGCTGGGCTGTCTACTGAATTCTTGGTTTTAATTTAGAAGTTCACTAAAATAAATATAAAATATACCCTTTTCTAAATATAAGCTTCCACAACAGAAGATTCCCAGAGTTTTCAGAGGAGGCAGCCTCTCATGAGAACAGCAGAATCAGGGAACACTCCCTTTGACACTCAATCATACGAGCCATTTTCTTTTTCTCATTGGTTAACGATGCAAAAAGCACTTTGCACCAATAGTTTACTACACTAAGAAGAAACACTGGCAAAATAATTAATTTCTACCAGTCCTGTGCCTTAGCAACTAGAAACAAGGCCTAACTAGCAGCATGTAACCAACCAAGTTTCCCCAGATGAACAGCAAACTCTCTATGTTTTAACAAATGTTCAGATTCATGTAGACTGTTCTTTTAAGATTATTTCTGAACATAATGGATGTAAAAGAAAGAAGATTCACAAAGCTGAACAACGAGATGATAAGCCTATGAACAACTAGGCAACTTAGAGGTGAATCCATGGGAGGAGAGCATTTTGTCACCCTAAATGCATTGATCTAAAAAGCCAATTTTTTTTTAACACTGAGTTTTCTATTTACACCACTTCACAGACGTGGCTTAAGGCATTTTATTCAGATATGGTGGCTCTCCCTTTTGTGTTGAAATAAGTGAGACACTTCAGAAACACCCCTTTGTTAAGTATTTGTACAGGTATGTGTAGCTACATTTTTTATGCAGGATGTTTTCTTTCAGCATGCCTGAGATGACCACTACACCGTATCAGCTAATACCAAAATAATAACATATCTTCCCATTGCAAGGCTCGATGTCAACTACAACTTACAAATTTAAGAGGCAAACTGTTCTCCAGGTAGTAAAAAGCCACAGACAGCTTTAAGAAGTTACTAATTCAAGCATCTCTCCTTAATGTAGTGTGAAACTCACTTCTGAAATCCAATCAACAGATTTTGCATTTACTGTAGTTGTGACAGAAGTCAATGGCCTTAAAATGTTTTCACCTCTCAAAAGTTGTAAAGGTTAGAGCAAAAATGTCTGTTTAAGCAAAATCTTTACATCATAATAACTAACCCAAATCTGTTACCCTCCAAAACAAACACACAAGTCTTCAGCAATTTGAAGAGCTGCTTAACAGGAAGAAATTCACACCCTTGAGGCAGAAACACCACATCTGACATAGCAGTTATAGAGAAAATTCAAACCTAGATATGCCCAAAACAAAAACCAAGGCAGCCCAGTCTTTCAACTGGGAAGACTCAAACTTGCTGACAGGTTCAGCCATATCTTCCTGATTTTTGTTCTAAATCAACATATTGATGCCTGAATTAAAGAGAATGTGGCGTCCTGTCTCCATAGGGGAAGCAATTTTGAACATCTATCAGAGTAGAAATACATCAACTTTACTGGTTTTAAAAACTGTCCTTCATTTGTCAGGCTTATGTAGACTAAAAAAGACTCATCTGACACAAAACAGTCATCTCAGCCAGTGATTTCCCCTTTTACATACCACAGAAGAAAAGTGCTGTGATTTTTTGATACTACCTAAAAATAAATACAAAAGGTGGCAAAAGCATTATACTTGATATATACCAAATCACACAGTACCACAGAATGGGCTTTGTGATATGAAAGGGTTAATTGCTGATTTTAATTACACACAAGTAACTTTAATGGGAGTGAACACTGCAGCAACATATAAACACAACATCCACATTAGCAGAACACCAGTTATGAAACCCCTGCCAACACTACTTGTACAGGGATTGTTTTGTTTGATTGTTTTACTCAAATTTTACCAAGTTCTACTGTATTTGCAGAGCTCTGCAAAAACACTGTAAGACTGAAGAGCTTTAAAGAATATAACATGCAATAGTAACCATGACGATAAGAAAAATGCTTTTGCTAATCTTTTTCTTTCAGCTGACAATACTTTCAAATACTGGTGTTTTTCCACTGGATGACAACTTCTGTTTGTTGATCACTATGAATTCTAGGCCTGCCATCCTTGTAAGCCTGAAATTTTTGAGCAAGGGAGCAGCAATTTGGAGATCACTGGTAACACAGGATGAGTCCTAACTGTGGTAGGGTGGACATCACCTGTTGGCAAGTATGTCTGACTTCATTGTGGCACTGAATAGGTGCATGAAAATTACATTTTTTAGATAATTATTCTGCAAGTAAACGGGGAATCTAAAAAAAATAACAGAAAGGCAAAATGCAGATTGGGTATTTCTCTGGAGATCATAAAACTGCTGAGGCAGGTTAGAATTTGGCCCCAGGCAGGCTCATCAAAAACTTTAACAAAACAGCCTGGAACTCCTCTGCAATGATTTTGTCTTGGTTTTATATTAAGCTGGAGTTTTAAGCAATAAAAGAAATAAAGATTCTTCAGAGATTTACTCTCCACTATTCCTCCAACAGGCTTGCTCACCAAATAGGACAATGCTTTCAAAAGATGTATGGGATAAGGATCTGAAGTCACATATTGGAAAGTGACTAAAGGGACGATTTTCAAAGGCATTAAGATACCTAAAGATGCATTAAGCACTTAAAATTTTCAAAACTGCCTGGGCATCTAACGCCTATTTAAATCACTTAGTCCTTCCTGAAAATCCCAGTGGGCAGTTATCTACGTTTTATGTGTCTATATGCCTTTGAAAATCTGTACCATTAAATACTTAACAATCTAAGTCCCCCTGGCTCTTAATGGGGCTTTGAGTCCTAAAAAGTGTAAGTACATCTGAAAATTGGTCAAGCCACTCTCTCTGGTCTTTTTTTTTTTTTAAAGAGGCATCTCCTAATGCTTACCCATAACCTGTCAGTTAAGTACAGCTTCAGCACTGCCCAACTTCCACACTGTACTGGGCATAGTTGATTTGTTTTATGGAGCTAAAGAAACAGAAGTGTGGAGTACAGACTGCATCCTCAAAAAAGACTTTCTGGAGCTCCTAAAAAGAAATTAAATTCCAATCTGTAACCCCAGCAAATGCCCCCAAAAGCACGTTTTCAATAAATACAACCCCAAATGAATATAACTTAGGTTGATAAAGAACAAACATCATTGTTTAATCACCATGCAACATAGTCAAAATACCACAAAAAAGTTCTGAAAGGCAGCCATACAGCAGTAAGAAAAAAACAGAAAAAGGAGGAAGTAGTGAATAGGCTCTTTAAAAAGGCAGCAGTTCCAGAAAAGAAGACAAGCCTTAATTCTGAATTTTCTTTTTTTACAGAACTGTATAAAACTGTAAAGCATTCCCTTATGCAAACATTTGAAAGATGTATCTTCTGATCTTCTGTAAAGTCAATAGGAGGTAACTTGCACTGACCAAATTCCCAAAAAGGAACTGATTTGTAAATTGGGAACGCAGGGAATCAGATTGCCACCTACAGGAAAATTTAGCATTTATTGTCAAGAATGACTCAAAAAGAATACAAATTGCCATCCTGCCAAGCATTCTTTCACTTCAAAACCAATTAGTCTTTTTTTTTTTTGTGCAGCTATATCATGAGCTTCCTAAATCCAGGGAGCCATTATCATTTCTTTTTATTTATGAGTACTGCTCGAAAGTTCCATAATTCAATTACAAAATCATGTGTCAGTTCAAGAATTTTAAGTCTGCTTACCTGATACAATTGGTGCTAGCCTGAATATGTCTGATAGTCTGCTGTTAACTGGCTCATAAGGGGAATCTTCAAGCAAGTCATTTCCTAAGGACAAAAAATATTTGGATTTTTTTCTTATACAAGAATTCATTTTGTTGTTTACTTTTACTTAGTGAAATGTACTCCCCTTAAATCCCTTTAGAAAGTTTGTATGGCTACTTCTTCTCAAAGAATTAGCTACAGAAACACCTAAAGAAGCTAACTGTTTGTCCCTGTCACTAGATCATTTCTCTCCTTCCTCCTTGGGTAAGGTCATAAATTGCAGAGACAGCCTGTGACATCACAGGGACTGTCCCATCTCATGCCAGCAGGAGAGAAGTTGCAGCAAGGATGTTCCTCCACATTCACCATTAGCAGCAGAGCTCTTTTTCAGAGAAGCTCAGCTAACAGCCAAAAACCATCATCTTTGGTATAAAGCACTCCTAACAAGATGCTGTTGGAAGAGAAACTTTGTATGATGCAGGAAATGTACATTATTACAGTTAGCAAAAATATATGTATGGACTCATTAACACATATGGATATGTGGGATTATTTCCCTTATTGCAAAAGCAACTAAAAAAAAAAAGTTAAATGGGGAGCACACTGAAGTAAAAGACTGCACCTTCAACTCCAGGGCCACAGCAAAACAGGGCTAAAAATGCTGTCTCATATGAGGACCGAACTGTTCTCAGTAGACTAAGGGAGATTTGCCTTATGAATATGAATAACAGAGGAGTCCTGAGTCAATCACTGTCATGTCCCTTCTAACTGCACATCTACATGCTCTAGGAACCATAAACTGGTGTTTTTTCTGCCTCAGCATGCCCAGGGAACACTGCTAGTAAATACAGGAAAGGAAAACATAAACTTTTACTTAAAACAATCTTCCCTTCATATTATATTTAACTTTCAGCAAAAACGCTAAGAAACTAACTCCAGTGTCCTGTGTTCTTATTAGGTGAGTCCTAATTACGGAGTTTTAATATAATTAGGCAAATGTCTCCAAGTGACTGTTTTTGTGGCTCTCGCACATGCTGGTGCCCCTATCTTTTGCCTGTGGTCTAGCAAGGCCAGCTGGGTGCCCTGGAGGAAGCTCTCGCTGTGGATTTCGCAGCCCGGGAGCGGCGCTGGGGGCGGCAGCTGCGGAGCACCGGGAGAGCTGCGGGCTCAGAGCCCGCCGGGGGCTCCGGGGCAGCCGCAAACCCGCACGGGGACCTGCGCTTGGCCACGTACCCTGCAAGCTCTGGTACATGCTCCAGTAAATGCGCAGGCAGTTCTTCTCCTTCTTCATGCCCCTCTTGCAGCGGCAGTTGTACAGGGATTTCTGCTTGAGAGCTTCCATGGCGCTTCTGCATTCGTCCTTGGCCTCCAGGCCCGTGGCCCGGCTGAAGTTGCTCTCTTTGCCGGCTACACACTGCCTCAGTGTCCTGAATTTAGTACTACAGCTCTGCTCCTTCAGACACTGATCGCTGGCTTTCACGCAGTCCAGGCGGTCCCCGCCGGGCAGCCCGCTCATTTCTGCGGACAAAAGTACATCTGTGGAGAGGAGACACAACCAACGCGCGCTCTCTGAGGGAGGAGGGAGGGTGCGAGCCGAGCTCCAGGGAAGCATCCTGGGCAGCACGGGGCACCTCCTCACGCTGCACATGCAGCCAGCCCCAGGGGCAGCACCTCGCAAACCTCCCGGCTTCATGCTACACCTTAGGAAAAAGCACACAGCGTTTCCATGGGCTTAGATCCACTTTCGGGGGAGTCCAAGGAAACAGAATCTTTTAACCCCGATGGTTGATTTATGAGGGAACACAAAAAGGAAAAGAAAACCCAGAGGGGTTAATGTGCCTGACAAAACAAGCATTTGATGTCCATATATCCACTTTGGTGAAACAAATCAGCGTTCCATTCCACATTTTAACTTGAGGGGTTAAATATTCAGCTTCACTTTCCACAAGAGCTTTGCTGTAATTTCACTTACATCCAGGAACAACCCGCTCAGAGAGGTAAGTATCCTCACTGATTGGTATTAGCCTGTCTTTGCATCAGTCACTTTTTAATGGCTGTACACATTTTTGATTATTCTGATTGTACAAAGGTAGAATTTGTTACTTGCCCCCCTCCCCATTTCTCTCCACGTATGATGCTTTTGCAGGAGAACAAAGCAATTTGCATTAACTCTCTCCTCTCCATCGTGCCCCCGTCATGCTCCCTCACATGCGGATGGAAACGCAAACCTCTCCTGTGGAAAGGAAACCAGTTTGGGCTGCAAACCACTACCAGTCGGGCATTCTGCCAGGTTCAGGTGAAGATGTAATCCTTCAGCTGGCTCTTGTCATCCCCCACCCTCCCCAGGCAGCCTTATTTTATTTAAATGAAAAGTTTCCCTGTAACTTGCGAGAACCCCATTTAACAAGAGGCTAGACAGGCAAGTACCGAAGTCTGAAACCTCACAGAGCTTTAAACGTAGACCGGGCTAACTGATGTGAGGCAGAGCCATAAAAACTACTGCAAACTTCACTGTTCTGCCTAAACAATAGACTGACAACCATCAGGCTCCCGGTCCCATAAACCCTATGCTTCGCTTTATGAAGCGATGTGCAGACCGAAATCAGGCACCAGCAACTTACCCACTAAGGGCAAAGCGAAGTACAAGAGAACGAGAAACATCTTGCTGTCTTCGGATGGTTTCCCCAAACGACTTGATGTGTCACAACAAAGATGATCAGCATGTAGATATTCCAATACCGCCGAGGTCCAAAGGCTCCAAGTTCAGATCCATTGAATTCAAGGGGAAAAAAAAAAAAAACCACGCCAAAAAAACCCCACAACCCCCTCTCCTCTTCACCGCTACCACCACCGGCGGCAGGAGCAGAGACGCAAACGCTGAGCTTTTCCTTTAGATTTCAGGTCTGAGCAACCTGCAGGCACAAGCACTGACTCCAGTGCGGGAGCGAGAGGCGCACGCACGGTGTGTGTGTGTGTGTCTGTGCGAGTGAGCGAGCGGCAGCGGGGCAGGAGCGCCGGTCGCCTCCTTGGGTGGGCAGCGCCTGTTCCCAGGGAGGGACCGAGAGCGCACGGGGGGCGGAGAGGGGGTGCACACACCAGACCCGCAGCGCCCGCCCGCCCCCGGCCCCGCAGCCGGGGCCAGCCGCTGGCAGCTCCGAGCCGCGGCTCCCCGAACCCCCGGGGCAATTCGCCTCTTCCGCCCCCCCGACCGCAA
>VZRO01003611.1:22803-156279 GCA_013397915.1 Daphoenositta chrysoptera | reverse complement strand
GGGGGAAGCCCGGAGCGTCCCGCAGCGACCCCAGGGCGGCGGGAGCACCGCCCGTCCTTCCCCGCAGCCTCCGCGGGGCGGGCGGGCTGCGCGCCCGCGGAGCCGGGAGCCGCATCCCTGCAGTGCGCGGTGCGGTCCAGCCCTCGGCCGGGGGCGGGCGCAGTGTATCGGCTTCCACTTGGCTCCTGAATAAACAAAGCGAACATATGTCCCATATTCGTGACAGATGGTTCAAACAGAGAACTATTTAGTGGTTTTCCCACAGTTGCTACTATGTACCGCTCCCCCGAAACCCAACAAAATGCAATTAGCCTAAAACAGCGTCAGCTTCCAGATTTCCTTGTTTTCATATGTGGAAAATTTGATTCAGGTGTTTTTGTGTTCTGGCTGCAACCAAATGTGTTAAGTTGTTTTGGGTTTATTTTTTTCTATTTTTAAAAGAAGTCAGTATATGTGTTCCTTGGCAGTTTTGTCAACAAGCTATTTGGCCCATTTGACTTAAGGAATTTGCTTCTCCTTGCAATAAATTTTGCCTAAAGGAGTTTGCCTCGCCTCATGAGATGGGAGATGATCAGGCTGGCCACTTTTATAGCAAAAACTGGATGGCAGATGGAGCTAAACTGTTGTAAGGTACTTCAAAACACTTATTTAAAAGCTTAGCATATGCCAGGATATACAGAGAGTACAACATTCATAGCACCCAAATGGAAAGGGCTTATTTTTGTTTGGTTTGGTGTTCGGGTTTTTTTTTTTCCCTCTCTTGCCACTTTTTCTTAACAGACAGATTTGCGTTTCTACCAAAAAAAAGAAAAAAATCCCAGACCCATGACCCGCAACAAAAATAAAGTAAATCCAGTGTAACGGGTTGGGTCGACATCCAGCAAAACCCAAAAAAGCTGGTGCACAGTACTGGGCCTCTCAGTGAAATTGTAATAGTGATATAAAGTTGCAGCTGATAAAGTCACAAGTTTGGTGTTTTGCTTGTTTAATTTGAAGAGGCAAGTATTATTATATGGTCACGAAGTCTATTACCTGCTGCACGTCCAAGGATGTAATTGGAGAAACAAAGACAATGACCAGGTTTCTGGAGCATTTCAGGATAATTAGAAGGTGCTAAGTTGGTGATAGCATTGACGATTCAAGAGAGCTTCAGCTTTTCAAATAGCTGGTATTTAATGAAACAAGTTGGTCTTCCAAACACTTCAGTGGAAATTGAGCTGGGTGATACAGAGAGATGATTACTTCTTCAGTGGTAATTTTGACATCATTATGGCACACGATAAGCTCTGTATAGAAGTTATCTGTGTATCTGACACAAAGGGAGCATAATTCTCCTGTCATTTAGAAGCCTAAGTCAAGAATAGCTACAACATTCACAGCACAGGATAGCAACTGACAATCAGACTGAAATCCAGGCCACTTTTTACAAAACCATTCATGCATTAATGTCCTGAATACATACATACACACATACATACGCACAAGTTATTTGGCATATAAAAAAGTAACACATTGCAAAGCTCTGCATTAGTAACTACTTCTGGTGTTATAAAACACAGCTTTTGTGGGGTGTTTACTGTTACAATAAAACTGAAATCACATTTTAAGTGTTAAACGTTTAATAAAATGTCGCTGACAGTTCAGAAATAACAAAACAGCTGGAAAACATTCATCCAAAAATTCTGAATACTATCTAAACACTCCTCTTGCCAGTATTTTGACTCATCTCAGGAAAACTACCACCCAAAGTGAAAAAAGGTTAAAAGGTTTTAATGGAAAAAAAGTTTAAAATGCAACTATGTTTGAGAAACAAGATCCAAGAAGAAAGTCCGTGCTACATACAGTTGCTCAGAATATCCAACTGCTGCACATTCTTTACCAGGACAATAGGTGGGAGAAAGCTTCTTAAAAATCACAAGGACATTCGTTCCACAGCAGAAACTGCCTTTTTTTTTTTTTTTTTCCTTCAGAGATGGAATTATTTATAAATTTTTGTTGCAGCCAAAATCCCGTAAGCTACTCTGTCGCTGGAGTCTCAGTCCTTTGGGTTTTTGCACAGTGTTTTCCAACAGCCTTTTACCTGCCCTGGGGTAAAACTAAGTCATTGAATGTTTTGCTGTTGATTCCAGTCCAACCAAGGTCTGCCTTACAAATTTGTAACTGTCAATCACTCAACTCATGAGTCTCTTCAGACAAATGAAGAATAAAAGAATAAGCCATACAGAAGTACTTAATGCGAATATTTTAAAGACATTTAAGCTTTTGAAATATGCTGCTGGTTGAGTTTTATAAAGAAGTTTCAGAACAATTTATGTAACAGAACATATATAAGGTTCAGCTGGTAAGGACAAACACTTCATTAGAGGAAGGATGACACCACAATCACCAGTGGATTATTATTTAAAGGCCATTACAGTATAAATAATGTGGAAGGCAGACCCAACTACCTCAAGCTACTTGCTGCCAGTATTAACTGCCAGAACTTCACTCTTTATGTAGTTGTAGTTACTGGTTTCTTTCTAGCTGGAAGCTGTTACACAATACCTGGTTTTCTTTCATTGAAAACTTTTCACAAAGAAAAGACAAAGTAATGGGGATAGTGGGGTTATTTGATACTAAAATTTCAGTGAAATCAGCGCTTGGAACCCTTTTCTTTCCAAGTAGGTTGAGGTAAGTGTAACCCCTGCCACTGGGCAGTTTTCAGCTTCTTTTCACTTTGCAGCCTGGGCCCAAATGCTCTGAATGCAGCAACAGCATGGAGCAACAGCAGCCCGGATCTATCCCGGCCATCTGCTCCTGGGGGCCAGGCGTGCTCGCTGAGCGAAAGCAGAGCAGGAACTTCGCTGCGTTCAGTTCTGCTGATGTCCTTCTGCCTCCTCCTTCGCGTGCGAACTATCGACAGCAAACTCTTAGGAGGGGCCACCTGCAGAGATGCCTCCCTCAGAGGCGGTGGATGTTGTTTTTCAGCCAGTTCCACGCGCAAAGGCTGCGGTGTTGGAGCACCGCGTTAGGCTGCTCTGGCTGGCAGCGGTTCAGATGCCAGTGTACCTGTGAGCTGACAAGGAGGCTGAATTAATCCATTGCCTGGCCCAGGGTTAGCCTGCAGATTCCCTTTGCCATCTCTGCCACAGACATCCTTTTAAAGACTGAACCCTGCAAGAAAATACTGAAGTTGGAGCCGCTGAGCCCAGGGAACATTACACAGTATTATCTGCAGTGCCGCTAGGTATGTGAAGAGAAAGTATGCTGAGAATAAGAACAGTGCCATGAACTTTAAATACTATTCTTAGGGGAGGGAAGAGGTGAACCAAAGCTAAAGCTGAACTAATGAGTCAGATCCAGCAGGTGGGGGAGAGCAAGGAAGTGATGGGAAAAAGTCTGTGTGCCGTGGGAGCACAAAAAGTAGTGTTTACACAGGAGGCTTTCTTCAATAATGAGAAAGGGAGAATAGAGAAGTTAGAGAATTACTAGGGACTGGGGGAACAGTCTGAACTGCATTTTTTTGTCTTACATTTATCTGCTTACCATGAAGTCAAAGTGCCTTTTGGTGGGAATAAGGCAAGAAGGATTTGCTCAAGGCATTAAAGTTTTGTAAAGGGCAGATTAAATAACAGTGCTCCAGAAATCAATTTTGAGGGGCTTACGAAGCCTTGAATGGGCTTTTGCAGCACAAAAGCAAGATTGAGTTTTTACTGAACCTGTCATTTATTTGGGTTTAGAGCTTTCAGTAAGTATCAGAAAAAGCATAAAACAAAAGGAAAGTAAGCAATGAGCATTCACACAGCATTCACACAGCAATCAAATAAAAAACATGTGGAAGTGCAATCCAGATTACTAAATTACTTAATTGATGCAAAAGTATAAGAAAAGAAGGTCACCGTGTCATGTCTGCCACCCCCCACTCCCCCTCCCTGTGCTTTAATCAGACCTGGTAGTGAATTCCCACAGCTCTTCTTGGCCAGGAAGTTTTTCCTAAACTCGTGTGTCCCTGTACTCACCAGAGGTTGTGCTGATATAGTATCAAGCCACCTGGAAGGAGGAAAAAAAGAAGAATAAGAGAAAAAAAAGGAAGCAAAATAAAGCTACAGGTTTCAGTAGAACAGGTACAGATACACCAAAAGAGTCAATGCAGTTCAGAGTTTGTAGTTAAGAAACACAGAAAAGTGGTTACCCCTAAAAACATGAAAAATGCTGATGGAACTGCAGCTACTTGTGAAGTTTTGTATCTGATAGAAATGATTCCGTTAAAATGTAAGTAGTGATATAAAGGCACAGACTCTGATGTTTGCCCAAACTAGTAAGGAAAGGGTTAGGAGAGGCCAATCCTTGGATCCCTGGATTTAGGGCTTTTTGCTTTAAAAATGGGGTAACACCGCCCCCAAGCCGCTGGTAGGGACAGTGCAGGCTAACGTGGGAAGGGATTCCTGCCTCCACAGAGAACAAAACAAGGAGCAGAATTCCAGCAGCACAGACACTCGATATGGCGCAGTTAGCTACAAGTATAAAAGATGACCAAAAAGTGAAATATCGTCTATTAAGTAGTAGTAATTCAGGTGCTCAGGGAATCTGAAGCAATACAATTCAGATGCTACAACAGCATCCTTTGAAACTTCATCTTCCAGATCAGTTGGTCCGAGCATGGTGCTTATAATGCCAGAGTTATGTGTTCGACCTGCATATGGACCATTCACTGAACAGCTGACTCAATGGTCCTTCTGGGTGCCTTCCAGCTCAGAATATTCCATGGGATTCTGTGAAATACAGCAGTAGCATCAACCTTCAGCATCCCCTGGGCATTAGCAACCAATGTGATTCAACCAAGGCCACAGTTGGGTTTGGTAACTTGAAATCTTCCTTTTGTGTTTAACATTTCAGTGATTACCAGCAGCTTGGTCTAGAGTATTCCATTCAATCCTGAACCACAGGACAGGAAACCCTGCCTTACACTACATAAAATATATTTACATTAATGAACCTCCTAGTTTTTTCAGAAAAACTACAGCTAGAAAATTACTTATTCCAATTGTCTATTCTGTAAGAGCATAGCATCCACACTGCTTTACAACATAGCTGCGTGAGCATTTCAGAACATTAAAATCATACTCTAAAACAGCATCTGAGAAAATCAATGTTAAAATGAGAATGTTGGTGTCTTGTATTTGCATACTGCTTCACTTACATGTAGATTCATTTCCCTCCCATTTTTAATTGAAAGTGATGACAATTCTGAGTATAGAATGGTGTTTAAAGGTGGTGAGATTTCCTGTTCAAACATGCCCAGCTCTAGTGATGGGTATTCAGCTTTCACTGCTCGTGCTACACTGGATACAGACACACTTGCAGAGCAAAGCATATTAAATCATGGAGGAACATTTTGCTTTCACTTACTGTACATATCTTCTTCTCAATTGTGGGACCAAATCTGCCCTGACACCTGCCCTGTGTAGGGAAGTCAAAAAAGATGTATGGAGGTTAAAGCCGTTTTAGAATTTAGTGACCAAAGGCAAAATTATCATCTTGGATTTTCAAAGCCGTATTTTCTGTACATTTGCTAGAATAGCCCTGACGAGTGAAATAAATTTTTCTCCTGATGGTATCACCAAAATTGTAATTTTATTGGAACTTTCTCAAAAGGTTAGTGACTCTGTCAGTGTTAATTTCTACAATCTCTGTTTCATCAGTCTTCCTCTGAGGTAAGAAATTTTGGGTACAAAATGTCGCAAGATATTTATATTGGAGGTGAAAGGATATCAAGGAAAAATAGAAGTGGAAGAAACTAGGGTTGTGAATGCCTTGAGAATTTTACTGGGAAACCAAAACTGATTATTCACAGATATCTGTAATCAGCTGCATGTCCCAGTATCTCTACTAAAGGTGCAGCAATACTGGGGGGTTTATTTGGTTTATTTGGGGGTTTGCTTTGCGGGTGTTTTTTTTTTTTTTTGTGGGGAGGGTGTGGGGTTTTGTACTTTATTGGGATTTAAGGAGGGTTTGTGTGGTTTTATGAGTTGCTTTTTTTGTTTGGCTTGTGGTGGATTTTTTTAATTTGGGGTGACTGAGGAGAGGTGTTTGGGTTTTTTACACAGTTTTCAGAATAGCTGCAAAAACTTCAGAAAAAATGAACTAACAGATCAGAATTTGAACTCAGAGGTTTAGTCATAAAAGGTATTCAATCAGTATGGGATGAAAAGACAATACTTCTTGAATCAGTAACAATGTCTCCTTAATTAACACATGCTTTTTTAAAATACAGTTTAGGGACAACCTTATGATGAGATAATTCTCCCTTTAATTCAATTGATTATCAGCTGGGAACTGTGTTTTGTTCTATTAAAATACCCCATAATCCCATTACTTGGCTCCTGTCCTACTACTGTAGAATTCTGATGGAGCAGTGCACCCACCAAAGCAGTGAATGTGACAGGCCACTCTGAAAGCCAGAGTCCCAACTGAT
Organism: Daphoenositta chrysoptera; assembly: GCA_013397915.1. NCBI lineage: Eukaryota > Metazoa > Chordata > Aves > Passeriformes > Daphoenositta > Daphoenositta chrysoptera. The sequence continues at coordinate 149,825 of VZRO01003611.1, read as the reverse complement.
GGTATTTGCAGTTTTTTGCCTTTTTCTGCAAGTGTTCATGACATCAACTACAGCTCTGTCTGTTGAAGAACTTTTTCTGGTTTAATCATGTGATGCACAGTTAAATCTACAGCACTTGCTTTAGATGGATGGAGTTACCTGCTGGTAACACCAGTAAAAAAAGCTTTTTTGCATTTTGGCATCCATTCTACAGTTTTAATAGCAGGCATAATTCATGTGAAAAACAACAATGCAGACGTTTTAAACGTGATCCTGAAAGTCATTTACAAGTAACTGTATTCTGAATATTGCAGAATAAACTGTATCCTAACTTGGGAGTTAACCCAAGTAACCATATCTAAGGACTCCACACTCTGTCCTTCTGTGAGGGATATGGATGTGGAATTACCATTTTCTCCAAGCAGACCCACCAAAGCCATCCCTGAGGAACATTTCCAAAGGCCATACTTTTGAACCCAGCAATGGCTGCAGACATGAGCAGTTGAGCTGTATAACTTATTTTATAAATGGTAAAAAGACTAGGAATCTTCAGCCCCAAGTAAGGAAAAGAAGTAAGTTTCTGATGAACTCATTTTCATAGGAATTTTTGAGTTATTAATTTATGAAAGAAGAAAAAACTGTTTGCAGACAAAATGTTAAGATAAAATGTAAATACTTTATAGTAAATTTAAAGCTGTAACAAATTACCTACACTCTCACAGTGTGACGCCTCCAAGTTTCTGACTTGTTTAATTATCCAGTAGAACACTATTTATAACAAAATAATGCAAACTTGTTTAAACATGTACAATGATGGCACCTTGCCAGAATGAAATGTAAGCATGGTGTTCACAGAATTGCAAAATTCCAAAGCAACAGAGATTAATATCATGGTTTCTGAACTTGATTACATTCTAATCTTTATGACTGGAGCGAGTTAGAGGTTTGTTTGGTTTTTTTTTTTTTCTTAAATTCTTTTAATTCTTAATATATTTTCAATATAGAAAAAATAATTTAAGGTAATAGTTGTCACTATCTGCAAGTTCTATGTCATCACCAAAACAATACTATTTCCTGTGATTTTTGAATTTGCCCTTTTTTTGCAGCGCTTCAGTAAAGATCCAGTTAATATTGCAAATATCAAAATTATATTCTTTCTATAATTTAAAAGAATATTATTCAACACATTTATGTGCTTTGTGACACTTGTCCATACCCACTTTTAATCTACTATAAACAGACTGAATTAAAGTTATATGCCAACCCTAAAGTACAAATAGGAAAAATTTCAAAATTATTGATTTCTGACAGTGCTTGCAGGCATTAAGCAATGCTTTTTCAGACATCTAAAATAGCTCACTTCGGCACAGAGACACTTTATTGAAAAAAAGCTGAAAATGTACTGACTACTGAGTCAATATTAATTTAAAATTGAGGTTTAGACCTTTGCTAAAACTGAAAAAAACCTTACCTTAATTTTTAAAACTCCTCTTATCCCATGGGATACCCCTCTTCCTCAACCCAAATCACCATATTCTTACCATATTTCAAGGCCTCAATCCAACACTTTTGCAGAGAAATCCAGTATCTTGGTAACTAAAATGAGCAGTGAAATCCTGTACTGACTCCTTGGCCATTAGACATAACAGAGTTTGCTTTCCATCTTGTGGGTGGACTTCCAAATTCAGCCCTGCTCGGGTTTCTGACAGGGGCCTTGAAAGGAGGTGCCCAAACACTTTGCTCCTCCATCAGAGGTGATCTGGGACATGCACAGCACACGAGCTAGAGCACAAGAAGGTGAGTGACTCCCTGCCAACAGAGCCTGGTGTCTGCTGAGCAGCAGGACTTTTTTGGTATCAGGAAACCAAGGCTTGAAAGCACTGATGTATGTGTCAGTTTTCCTGTGGAACGAAAGGAAAATAAATGTTCAGTGACAATAACTTAGATAAGAACAATAAAGAGGCTGGGGCATGTAGGAGAGGAGTATTATGGTATTTTAAATGCTAAAATGAAATTGCCTTCAAAAATCCTGTGTTTCTGACCAAAACTTAAAACAAGCGAACTTAAAATGACTATGCTGGTTTTGGCTGGGTAGAGTTAGTAGCTGATACAGTGCTGAGTTTGGATTTAGAATGAGAATAACATTTATAACACACTGATGTTTAGCTGTTGCTGAGCAGTGCTTACACCATACAAGGACTTTTTTTCCTCCACCCCATCGGTGAGGAGACTTTTTTCCTCCCAGTGCACAAGAAGCTGGGAGGGGTCAGAGCCAGGACAGCTGGCCCCAACTGACCTCAGGGATATTCTATACCATGGGTCATCATGCTCAGCATATGAATTTGGGGGAAAGCTGTCTGGGGACAGCTGCTCAGGAGTAGGCTGAGCAGCATTCTGCCAGTGGCAAGCAATTGTTTTTCATTTGCATCACTTGTTTTTTGGGGGTTTATTTCTCCCTTTTTCTTATTTTCCTTTTAATTCCAATTTATTATTCTGATTTTAATTATTAAACTGTTCTTATCTCAACCCACATGTGTCGTGGGTTGGAGCTAAAGTTTTCTTGCTTTTACCTTTCTGATTCTCTCATCCCGTTGGGGCAGGAGGAGTGAGGAAGCTGCTGTGTGGTGCTTAGTTGCTGGCTGGGGTTAAACCACAACAATCACTCAACAGAAAGTTTTCATCTTAAATTTAATCCCACAGTTTATTAGGGGAAAAAAAAAAAGGCTATTTTCAACTGGATTTATTAATCAAAGATGATAATAAATAGAGTTTAGCTTTGTTTTACTGCTGTTCCAGATGGTACTCAAAAGGGACTGAGAAGCATGGGAGAAACCATTCTCTGTCTATGAGGGGTTTGAATTCAGAAAGTTCTGTATTCCAGGCAATTGCCAAGTATTTCTTACAAGGTTCCATGGCTTGTAACCCTGGACTCCTCAGAGAAAACAGTATGAAGAACAAAGGAAAACTAATTTGGTGATTTAGCTGTTTGCATCACTTGCAGACAACTAAACATTTGCTTATTCACAGAAAATTGCACATGAAGATTTTGGAGAACTGGCAGGTTTAGAGACATGAATTTTCTATAGATGTCTCAGGCTATCTCTTCCCTGAAAGGTAACTTAGATTTCAGTGGAGATTCGTATATAATAGTAATATATTAAAAATATGTCTGTGAGATTTTTTATAAATTGTCTTAAAAGATAATTTTATCAAAACAGAACACAAAAAAATGAGATGCAGACTATATTTGACCTGACTTATGAATCTGCTATTTTCTTTGACAAGAAATATAAGGAGAGGGACAGACTGAGTAGCAGTAGGTTACAGTGTCATTTAGTAATCTGTGCTTTACAAAATAAAACCAAAAAAAACCCCCTCAAACTTTAGCTTACTGGACTGCAAAACCTCAAAAACAAAAACCTCATCTCAGAACTGACACCACTGTATAGGTTATGAAAAATAAACTGCACAATTTAAAAGCACACTTATCCAGAATCCAAGAAGTAATATGGAGGTAAACCAAGTATCTTGTTTTCATTAGTAGCAAGAAAGATGTCAACCCAATCACTACAAGCATAGATGTGGATGTCAATAATTCGCACTGAATTACTCAGTAGATTTTTTATACAATTATGTCATTTGTGGCCTCCAGTTTGAGGATGCATATTTGTGTAAAAAGCAATCTTTAGAATTAAATATTATGAAGACAGTACATTTATACTCCATCTGATTGTGTCCAGTTAACTATGACAGGTGAGTTAGGAGCCTGATTGCCATAGACCCCCTACACATTTAATGAGATAAAGCACTACCCCTTTTCAAGCATTTCTTTCCAGGCAGCAGTTAACAAGAAACCAAAACAGGAGGAAAACCAATTTGTGAATGGATTTTATAGAGTGTGAAGACTCTCAGTCATTTAATAAGATGAGGCATCTGTAAGTGTATTGGTGTAATACCTATGATAGAAAGCTCTGAAAACCCTGGTTAACAAAGTATGATATCCTCTAAAAAGCTTTTTTGGATTTTTTGAGCTAGAATCACCAATTGAAGGACTTTTTCTGCTGTAAGGTCTCATGAATTTGTGGTTCACAAAAATTATCAGTCTTTTAGTTTTCAAACTTACCAATACTTGTGAAGTATCCTTGACTGCCTCTTATTCAGCTCCATGCTACTTCAACAAATGTAAAATTTTCTTATTTGGGGAAACTCTTGAAAAATCTGAAAAAGCAAACATTGATCAAACATGTAAGGTACTGAAATAATCTCCTACATTATAGTCACACCCCCTCATACCTCAGCAGAACAAAAGTTTGAAAAACACTGGAGGACAGTAGAAGATACTAAAGTCATGAGATTTCTTGATCAGTCACATCTCATCAGTCTGCAAGAGCAGGTACTTCACAAAGAAAAAAACTAATATACCTTTTCAGATAGTTTCTTTTAGAGAGGAGTAAAATACCCTCCATAACCCCAACCACTATGACTTGGAGAAGAAATACTTCCTAATCTCAATCAGGTGATCAGTTTAACCCTGAGCATATAGGTAGGTTATATCTTCCGTGACATCCTAAAAAATTGCCCTGGTTTTGCCTGCTTCTAATCTTACCATTTAAGAAAGGGCAGTCCCCTTCTGCACTTTGCAGCAAAAAGGAACATAAAAGTCCTGGTGAATGCAGAATAGAAGAGCTGGCACATGGACCAGTTGGAAACATTTCTTTTTAGGAACTATATAAAGAAAGTACACAAACAAATTTCCAATTAAGCTTCCCTGGCAATGTCAGTAGGTATCCAAAGCTTTATATCCCAAACTTTATATTCTGACACACGATCTCTTCACCATGTCACACATACCCGTTTATTAATTTATAAATTTCCATCTGGAAGTAGTTCAGGGCCCTGCCTCCGTGACCTTGTCTGTAAGCAGTTCCAGAGCTTTGCACAGATTGCCAAGAACCTTCTGTTAAATTTCTCATTTATTCATAATTGTTTGTAAGTATCTGGTCTTGAAATAGTGTTATCCTTTAACATAAAAGTCTCCTTCTCGCACATCTACCCCCACACATACTTATAAAGACAACCATATGCCCTTTCAAGCTTTGTTTTGCCAGATATGCTATTTTCATCTCAGCTGAGAAAACAGGTACTTCTTTCCCCTAACCAGCCCACTCTGCACCTGCTGTGCATCAATGTGGGTCATGAGAACTGTAAACAATATTCTGAGAGTTGTCTTACCAGTGCCTTGTAAAGCAATATTAACACTTTGTTGTCTTCAGTGAAAATCCTTCATCCAGTATACCCTGAAACTGCTGCCTGGCCGTGACACAATGATGGCTCATGGTCACAGCACAGTTGATTAATGCATTAAACCTTTTCCCCTCATTATTGACAAATATCAAGACACCAGGTTATACTAAAAGAACATGATATTAATCCCCAAGCACCTCCCTCTAGTTTCTGTACTGTTAGATTTCCATTTTGTCAGTCCATGAGGTCATTTATTTTTTCTGATATTCTAGTCATTCCAATTTTATGTCATCTCCTAATGCCATACCCATTCTCTTACCTTCACCAAGTTCAAAAATATCACTTAAATCAGTGCCAACATCAGTCCTAGAGGAATTCTACTAGAAAACTCCTTTCATTTTGATATTTTCTTTTTTAACAGAACCATATTTTAATATAACCCTTTATTCCATTCCTCTTCCACCTTCAGTGCTTGCATTAAAGCTCATCTTTTCCACCCTCAGTAACTTCCTACATCTAACAATATAAAGCCTTATTTCGATCAAGGTAGATTAAGTCCACTGCATTACTCTTCTCTGGGACAATTATCTTATCAAATAAAGATATTAAGTTAGTCTGATACAATCTGTCCTTGATAAAAACATGTTGTAGTTTTTCCCACTTTCCATTTACTTCTAGGATCTTGATAATTTTTTTTTTTCTTCAAAATCTACTCTTAAGACCTTGCTGGAGTTGAGGTCAAACCGTCACCCCTGCCTTTTATTTGACCACCTCTTTTCCTTTTCATGAATATGGGGAATAACATTAGTCTTTAGTTGCATTGAGTTAGCCCTGAATTGAACAGATACACGTAAAATCCCTACAAATGCATTCAGTGCCCATCAGCACTGCACGATTCTTCCAGTGCCCTGAAATGGGCATTGTTTAACCTTCTCCACTATCTGGCAGTAGATAGGCTCTGTTTTCTGCTCATTTTGGGAAAATGCCATTGCTCTGTGTCCCTTAAGCACCTTATTTTTATTCTTTATTTTAATTATTTTTTTTCTTTTTTGCAGCACTGGAAGATCTAACAGCATTCACAAGCAACAACAATTGCTTCAAAACCAGCATTTAAGATATGTTTGTTTCTTTTAGCAGTAGAAGAGGAGGGTTAAAAAGACCATCAACAGTAGCCTAGATATGATACATTTTTTAAAAGAAAGAGGAATAGGCCAAAACATGCATGAAAACACACATGAAAACACTGTTTGTTATTCACTTTTATAAACACTGCAGCCTCAACTATGGATATTAATTTTGTATTCAAAGAACTGACTTAGTGCAGATATTTTAAATACTCTGATTTAATTTTCAAAATGGGAAAAAAGTAATTATTTTAGAAGGAGCAACATTTTTTTGCTACTTATTCTAATTCATTTTCCTTCTGTTATCTTCTTTCTCAAAAGACAAGCTGTAAAAAGACAAACCCAGCAGAATTATTTATATACTTTTCACACAATCTGTGAATAGACATGTTTAATGCTTCTGGAAAGAAGTGACTGTAATACAATGCAAATTATTAATTTATGAATGTGGCACAATTGATAATACATGCTTACTGCAGCTGTGACTTTCTACTCTACTTGAATGGGGTGCTTTTATTATCCTGCCTATGCTCTGAGTCCTGGCAGATGTATGCAGATGTGTTTCAGGATTAAAGACAGCTAATCTTCCAGAAGCATCAATGGGAAGGAATATAGAAGGCATAGAATCCTAACTCTAAGTTCCTTTTTATTATGGCACCTTTAAAAAAGATGAAATTACAGCATAACACCAGGATCAATAGGCAGTAAAGTTTATGTAGTGTTATTTATCATTGTTAAGTCTTTATTAAATACGTGCTTCTGCCCACAAAGGGCTGTGCAGAAAAAAGAGGGCCCAGTTTTATGGAGATCTATTTATTAGATCGGATTTTACAAAGCAGCTTTTAAAACCTGCAGGTAGAACAAACCTTTTTCACAATATCCTCAAGGAAACAACATTTTGAAAACTGTTGTGGGTATTTTGAAGGAGTAGGGACAATAGCTTTTTTTTTTTCTCTGAATAAATGATTAGAATTGAAAATTTCTTCAAAAACTGTTTGTCACTAAAAAATGCCATCTGGCCCTATTTTGATAAGAGGTTTTATGAGACTATGCAGTTTCAATACAGCAACTTTTCAGATTCAGGATACATGTTTTAGTCAAACTGAGACAGCTCTTCCTCAAACTTTATTGGTCTGGGCATTTGCCTGGAATGGGAAATAATTTCTACTGCTGCCTAGTTCAGCCCATGGGCATGTATCCAACTTTTCTGAATGTCTAAGGAAGTTGTCATGTTTTTAAGAGGGAACACAGATGGAACCATAAAATTAATCTTATTAAAACTGTTAGCAGAGAAGCCTAAAAGTATTGTGGACAACTCTTGGTTTCACATGAGAGTTATTCTCAGTGTGCAAGAAACTCATTTGGCTTTAATGCATGCAGTGCAAGTATAAAAGTTATCTAACCTAGCACTAAATAACACTCCTGTTACGAATAAAGACAATAAAGCCATTTCATTTCAGTCACCTGCATATATTCTTTTTCCTACAAGTGCAGCATCAAATAGAAATAGAGCTTAAAGAAAAAAATTATTTTAAAATCTGAAATATTTTAGAAGAAATAATGACAGCTGCTCACCTGATAATTTAGCAGGAGTGTATGTGAACTTCTGAGAATAGACTGAAATGGAAAAAGTAAAGAAAGTATTTTTCTTTGATTAACTAACTGTAAAATTATTACTTTCAGTGTTTACTAATATTTTTCTATGATTAAGATAAAATTTGTATGACAAAAAGGGCTAAGCTGGCATACTGGCATTAAATGCTTATAGGAAACATACCATAATTAATCAATTAAAATGAAGTCTTTTCAACAGACTGTTTAATGCATTGCAATCCAAGATTATTTTCTTGCATGAAGGTCCCAGTCCTCAAAGTCTTTCTTTAACAGCCCCTTTTTCAGAGGATTTAATGCTACCACCCATCTTCTTACAGGATTATACAACATAATGGATAACTCATTTACATTTCTGCTAATACAAAATGAAAAAATAAATCTCTTTTATAAATGGAAGATACAAACAATTACAAGGTAAAAAGTACTTATTCTGTGTTTCTGTTGTAGCTTCCACTGGGTGCCAACTTAGGGGTAACCAGTATTGATGTAAAGCAAACTACAGTTTCCCTTATAAATAATTAAGAAAATTTACTATGAAAATGCAAATCCAAGGCTGTGTTTTGTACTGTGATATGCTCTCCAGATCTGAAAAATTTTTTCTTCATTAGGCAAGTTAACACCCTTATGCCAAGATAAATAAGAGCTCTGATATATGTTTCAAAATGAGAGCCCCATTTGTTGCTTATCCAAATAGTACAGAAGAGCAGAGTATAAAAGTTTTGTGATAGACTGAGACCCACTAAAAGTAATAACTGAAATATTTTTAAGGCTCTAAACCATTGCAGAGGAACAATGTGGATATCTGTACAACAGCACAGTAACCAATCAGCAAAGACAGCAGGTGTTGTGTTTTTCTGACCAAAAAAAATAGAAAACTTGTTCTTTTATGGGTTTAAATCTAATCTTTGCTTTAGTAAGCTAAAGGGATCCAGCGAAGCTTTTCCAGATGGAATTAAACAAAATCTTGGATATAAGACTCAAACAGAGATATCACAATGCAAATAGCAGCCTTTGTCTTTATAAAGAACATCTGTTGTGAAGTTGTTTACATTCCTACCAAAGTGGAAAAGGGTATCTCTAATTCTCCATTGCAGCCAGGCATGTAATGGGGAGCACAAAGTTACTGCTTAATTGTTTTTAATAAACACACAAAGCTTTTCACTAACTCGCAATTTTTTCACCTGAAAAAACAAATAGGGATTTTGGGCAAAGAGAAACATTCTCATTTCTCATGATACTCATTTCCATATAATATTCCAGGGATTTATTTCTTTATTTTGCATTTTTTATATTTCATTACATGAATTTTGTAGTCTATTTCCCTCCTGTTATGAGGAGGAAACAGGATGCCCATTCATGACTGCCTTGCTGAGCACTCTACTAGAAATGGAGAGCTTCCAGCCTGTGGGTCAGCAGTTTGCTCTCACTCTTCAGAGATAAAAACTGGACTGTTCTTAGCCTGAGTTCCTCAGGAAATTTGAGATGGGCCATAAATTATAGGTTATTACTGCATTTGAATGTTTCCCTTCTCTGTTGTCCTGCTCTAGGTTTTCACAAGTAGTTGAAGTAGTTAAATGGTGGCCAGTGAGAGCAGAACCAGTGCACAAAATGTTCTTGATTTACACTGAAAAGACTTTATTTGATGTTGCCAAGTTACACTGCTTGGTGAACTTTCACAATTTTAACAAAGTTTTAAATAGTAGAGTTAAAACCTTGCTGTTTAGAAATTTCACTATAAAATTAATTTTTAATAAGTCTGATTTTTTATGATGAATAATTACTGGGTTTCTCACTGTGGTTTCTCTCCAATAGAATTACTGCTCAGCACTACATTCCAAGTGGTTAGAGCACTCTCATATATGTCTTTGTTTTTAATAGATACACACACACATATATATAGGCTTTTTCCTTCAGCACTGAATGCAAAATTACAGCTGTGAATTTATGCCACAGAACAATTTGACTTTATTCCTTCATGTGAGGTAGAAAAAAGTTAGTTCAAAAGTAGTTGTCAAATACAAACACCACCACGGGCAAAGGAAGACCAGAGAGATGTAGGTGGGTAAGAAGGTTTGCTATAAATAAAACAGTTCAAAAGTAAGCAGTGTAGTTTGCATATGGAAAAAATAATACTAACACTGCTTAAGACCAAAAGATAAAATTTATTTGTAACTATAATCCTACAATTTCTAGCTCTTATCATGCATTTCTTATGGTCAAGACCATATTGCATCATCTAACTTTTATCCTGACACTTCTTTACTTTTGCCTCTTATTTTGTGGCTTTTAGAAAAACAATTTATGAAACAATCTGAGGGTATATGATTTAGAAATAAGTTACAGTAATAATTTTTTATAGTGTCCTGAAATTACAAGCAAATCTTTTTCTTCTTCCTATACAAACTAGAGAAAAAACTTGTAGAAGAAACTTTACTATTAGCACAGCAGCCTGATTACGAAGGGCAATTAGTAATTTTGAAGAACACTAAAAAGACATGACCTGATTACAGCACAAGTGATTAAGATACAGATATAGATTAAGATTAGGATGTACTGATATGACCGACAGAATGAAATTAAAGTCACCTTTCTAGCAGCTAGTGATCTACCAAAGATCTTGTGTTTTGCAAAAGTTTGAGTTGGGGGAAGGTAATGCACATTTTACTTTTATCCTGAAACACTCAGGCTTGTGCCATCTCATCCTTTTCCATGGAAGCCAGAACTGCACTTCGAACTGATGGCCTTAATCCTGATTCTGAAATCACTGGTATATGTTTCACACGCGTGGTTAAATTTACATAATCCTGAGTTATTGTGAGTCACTTACCATGTAAAAAACAAGCACATGGCAAATAGCTGCAGGAGTCAAAAGCTGTGGAGCTTCATGTCAAACACTTGTCCCACTGAATTTTTTTGGCCTCTGAAGGAAACTCTCAGAGAACTGTTAATCGTGCTGAATGGTCATTCTCAGACAGTGAGAAGTGCAGTTGGAGTCAGGCCCCTCTTTCTGGGGAGAGCAGCTCCTTTGCCATAATTAGAGGCGCTGAAGCACCCTCCACAAAACACAGTCGTTCCTTTAATAAGTGACACTGAACTCTATCCCAGCCTACAGCAGCCTTCTCAGCTTGAAACACAAAAGCAGTCAAGTCTCAAAAACTTCAAAGAAAGCTTTTCATTTTATTTTTTCCTTGATCCACTGATAGAACAGTTCATTTTCTTGAATTTTGTAAAATGACTTTTTCACTCATCAGACCTGTGTAACAAATCACTGTCTCAAGTCACCAAATGGTCCTGTTTGACTCATCTGCTTTTCCTTTGGCCTTTGGGTAGGAAGCTTCACTTCTGAAACATTTTCTAAATTCACTTTTGTGAACTCTTCTCCCTCAGTTTCACTTTGTTCCATTTTAAAAAATAATTGCATTTCCTGCAGCATAATGTGCTAGTTTCAGGGTTTTAAATTTCATCAGAACCCACATTTTCTTTCTTAGAGCAATGTCTTTCCTTTAAAAAACATGATTTTATAACACACTATCAGCTGTAACATGGCACCTTTTAAGCAGTAAATGCTATAAGATTTTTCCAGAATACTCAGTTTCATTCTGCTAACTTAGAACAGCTTTTTCGTTAATGATACATTTTTACTCTCATTGTATACTGTTTTGGTTTTTGATGGTCAAAGATTTAATTTCTGAACTTTGCTGCTGCAGTTTATGCTAAGACAGTATCTCCTCTGAGGAAAACTATAACAACACAGGACTGTCAATAAACCTAATCTTTTTCAGTGTTAAAAAGGCTGGAAATCTATAAAGTTCCATTCCTCCAGGCTTTTTCTGCCTCAAAGCAAATAGACAAACTTCACATAGTTATTCTCCGCAGGGAATGTAGTCAATCCTTCCCAAGATGTAAAAGCAAACCCTGTAATGTGAATTATATTTTCAACCAGGTGCTTACATTTCCAGGTGTACCATCCAGTAATGTACAAACCAGAACTTTGCAGGAACTCAGAACATTGTAAATTTGTACACAATTATGTTCCAGAAGAGCATAAAAGGGGCCGTGTTGTGATCTTTGCTTACTGGGACTGACAGGAACACAAACACTGCCCATTTTACACTCGTGAAATGCAGCTAAGCTGAGACAGATCTCTGTGGGTTCCATGGAGTCAACTTTACCGAGTTCTCTTGTGTGATAGCAGATTTTAGCCTATTTCCTTAACTGTTCCGGTTAGACATCAGTCTTCAAAAGATGAGTAAATCTGAGCAGATGAAAGGGTGATGGTCACTCCATAGAGAAAGGAAGCGATAAACAGCTTCTGAATGACAACCAGTATGGAGCACGTGGTCCTAGAGAATTAAAAAACTCAGAGCTGTTTGACTAAAACTCCCCAGATCCTCAGTCAGAACCAGTTTGACAGATGTGCCCAAGTTTGACATGATTCAGTCTCATCTGGCTTTTTCCTTACCAAATGTCTTCTGTCTCCTGCTCCTACTGTGCTGCCTGCCCATTCCCATTCCCGTTTTTCATATGGGCTCCCCTAGCCAGTCACCCACCTTTCCTTCTTCTTGAGGTTTGCTCTTGCCACCCTTTCTGCAGCCCTCACCTCCTGGTCTGTCCCTGTGTCCCCTCATCTGTGTCCCCTCATCCGTGTCCCCTCAGCCACGTCCCCTCAGCCGTGGCCCCTCAGCCACGGCCCCTCAGCCGTGGCCCCTCAGCCACGGCCCCTCAGCCGTGGCCCCTCAGCCACGGCCCCTCAGCCGTGGCCCCTCAGCCACGGCCCCTCAGCCGTGGCCCCTCAGCCACGGCCCCTCAGCCGTGGCCCCTCAGCCACGGCCCCTCAGCCGTGGCCCCTCAGCCACGGCCCCTCAGCCGTGGCCCCTCAGCCACGGCCCCTCAGCCGTGGCCCCTCAGCCACGGCCCCTCAGCCGTGGCCCCTCAGCCACGGCCCCTCAGCCGTGGCCCCTCAGCCACGGCCCCTCAGCCGTGGCCCCTCAGCCACGGCCCCTCAGCCGTGGCCCCTCAGCCACGGCCCCTCAGCCGTGGCCCCTCAGCCACGGCCCCTCAGCCGTGGCCCCTCAGCCACGGCCCCTCAGCCGTGGCCCCTCAGCCACGGCCCCTCAGCCGTGGCCCCTCAGCCACGGCCCCTCAGCCGTGGCCCCTCAGCCACGGCCCCTCAGCCACGTGCCCTCAGCCATGGCCCCTCAGCCACGTCCCTCAGCCATGTCCCCTCAGCCGTGTCCCCGGGCCTCTGTCCCGAGCCCAGGGAGGCCGAGGCCGGGGCAGAGGCCTGAGGGCAGGGCTGTGGGGACCCTCGCGGAGCCCTCACGAAGAGCACGGCCCACAGAGCCCGCAGGCTCCAGGAGAAGCCAGGAATGAACCTGAACGCTTTGTTCCAGCAAATACAGTTCACAGAGAAGCAGGCGAGGGAGAAGAGGAACTTCATCCAACAAGGTCGGCCCCATGGGCACCATCCTGAGGGGCCTCCCCGTTCCCAGGGGACGAGTCCCACAGGGGTGGCCTGAGGGGACTTTTGCTGGGGAAAGCTCAGCAGCAGCCAGGTTGGCTGGTTCTTGTTACCAGCATATTTCTATAAGGATGTAACTTTTACAAACTGAGCACACACTCTTACGGGTTTTCATTGTCTTGCAGCTAACTGCGACATAAATAGAAGTTATGAAAAAATTAACCAAACAAAAGAAGAGCTGAGCGCTGCAAAAATTAACTTGGAAACCAAGGTGAGCAGGCATATTTATAGCGTACATAATAATGAAATATGTATGTTTACAAATATATGACCTATTCTTTCAGGAATACGTCCATAAACACTTTCGAGGAGTGTGCTTCACCTGCTGAGTAGCACAGTGTGGAGGAAACATGCACTGTGCCTTTCTGTAGTGAATAAAACGTCCATCAACATCCTTCCTCCCACAAATCTCACCCTTTGGGCTGGCCCCTGGCTGTGCTCAGGGCAAGGCTGACTTTGGGGCCCTGTGTGAGATACCTTTTTTTAACAGCCCTGCAACTTGTTACAGCACTTCCCTCCAGAGTACAGAAGCCATCCCTTGGTTGTCCAATGCCATTCACTAATGGCCTTTCACAGAAAATGTATGGAAACATTCCCTCTGTTTTCTTCACAGGATCTTGAGTCATATACCAAGGATCTTTCTGTGAGCTTACAATTAGGGCTTACAAGCCCTGAGTGTTTTTCTAGAGAGGCCAAAGACAGAGGAAAGTTTCTGAATCTATTTAGTGATTTTATTACTCTTTCCATTTAATCAAACTGCAGACGTATTTTCAGGTTAAGACACCGGTTTTGCAGATTTTTTCACCAATAACACCTGTGGTTGCAAATTATTTAAAAATCCATTTGCTTGGGTCTGAAAATTAAGTCTGAATACCCTCCCCTGTGCTCTTAAGTATCTGTGCTGACAGAATGTGTATTCACAACAGGAAAGCATGTGGAGCCTCCTTTGAAGTCAGAACTGTTGGATCCTATCATTTAAATAAACAACTTTGAGAACCTTTGGGAGATTGACTCATCTAGTTGTGAAAATAAATGTTTGGGGCATGATTTTCATCCTTCCTAAAACAGCCTCTTCTGCCTTTTGTAAAGGACTATTATATGCATAAATATATATAAAAATATCAACATTACTGAGAAGGGATCAGAATAGAACTCATTTACAAATATTTACTGGTTGCAAATTGAGATTATAATCATGCTGGCAGTTATTCAGATGCTCACATTTATGCATGCCACAATCTCAGAGTCCAAAGGTGCTTTAAAATAGTAACTTATTTATCCAACACAGATTATATCTAGATGTTGCTTGTTAGGTGAAGTCCTCAGTAGTCTTACTCATAAATTTATTTGCTACCATCTCAATTTTATGTTTATACTACTAATTTGTTATTGATGCATTGTGATTTATAATCAAGGTTTATGTGGTAGGTACAGAAGGTCCCGAGAGTAGAAGCATTATTGTAAATGACTAATGGGAAGAGCTGAAGAACTATTCCTAATTAAATTTTATGTGCTTTACTGACCAGTATTAATAATATTCTCACTGATGTCCACAAAAATATGTTTTAGTTGCTTGTCTAGTCTGATGTTGATTCATTTATAGATAGGAAATGATACAGAAAACTAGTGGAATAGAAAAATGCATTTCAATCAGACTGTATTTAGGTTTAAAGATTATATAGTTATTGACATTATATAAAGTAATTTATTTTTCACTACAGGAATTAGGTTTACATATGTCTGCAACAGTTCATGTAATTGAAATAATATTAAATAATGCTGTTCAGCTAATGCTGTTCAATTTATCCCACACCAAATAACTGCAGTTCTTTATAAGCACACATATCCAACCACATGCATGCACAGCAGCTGATGCCTGACCAAGATGATGAGACTGAGTTCAGAGGTTTTTTGACATCTATTTCACAGACACTGCCTGTGGTCAATCAAAGAGTCCCAGGAAATGCAATTTTTCCCTCTCTTCTGTAAAACCAGGCAGCATGTAATTAGAACCCGAATTACAGCATTTTACTGTCTGTAGCTCAACGATTTCTTTAAAAGAATTGGTTGCAAATGCATTGATGAATTCTTATAGGTGGAGAAACTACACTGAAGCTAGTTCTGTGCAGTATTACAAATACAGTGGTGTAAGACCACCTACTCTCTTTCAATTAATATGTAAAATAAATTCTGAGCCAAGCATGCCCTGCACACTTAGCACTCTGGACAGGGATGAGGAAAAAATCTCGTCCTTTCCTTTCCAACTCTCACATTCCAGTCTTTGGGCATTTCATTCACTATCCTCCTATTTTGATCAGATGTGCTTCATCTGTTCCCTCTCCACAATCATGTGCATTATTTAACCTTAAAATCTTTTCATTTTTACCACTGTAATACCACTGTTATTTGGTCTTTTCTGCTTCTACACACAAACACTCGTGTATCAGCCTGACTATTCAATTTAATTCCTGATACTTCCCTGTGCCTTTACTGTCTGTGGGCAAATCTAACTTTACTTTCCCTACTGATTACTCTGAGTGAGTCAAGAGAACTTGACACTCCACTAAATGAATGATCCTCATCCTTTAAGACTCTAAAACACTTAGCTGTTTCCTATTTGTTATTGTTATAGTTTATCCCACCATGTATCTGCAGTTAGTTTAGACAATGATACAGTAGATGTGCTGGAAAAATGAGAAGTCTCCAGCAAATTTTGAAAATGCAATGGTTAAAAAACATACCCTTGTATCAGATAAACTAATGGTTAAAATTAATAGAACTCAAAATAAACCTATGTGCAAAATCAAAGTTTGGGGCCTGGGGGGTTTATGAGCAACATAACCAGTGGGCTAATTCCCATGACCCTTCATCAGCTAAAAAGTCCAGAAATTGTGCTCAGAAAAATATCCTGTCCTCCTTTGCATATTCCATAGTAGCATTGCAGGGTGGATGAGGTACAGCCATCCAGTCAAAACCAGGATGCTGGAGCCCTGTCCCTCTGATATCATTCTGATATTATTGTCTCGTTTGGTTCATGATGAGCTTTACACGATGAGATGGAGGACGGGGGATTATGCTGGGTAAAGGTTCCCATGTGGCCAATATTTTTCCTGGTTTTAACCTGGAAAAAATTCCTCCTAAACCTAACAAACTTTAAAATGCCATTTTAGATAGACAGAGTACCACTAAATGAGTCTTTAAAAAAAAGGAGACTTTTCAAAAGCTTGCTAGTATACCAAAAGGTTATTGAGGGGAAAAAAGAGCTGTTATGCTTTTGTTAGTCCAGCAGCTGTGCCAGCTCTTTTTAAACTGGACCAAGATCCTTGTGTACAATTTCAGAGTATATAAAACAATAAAACAATAACCTTACTTTTATTTTTTTTTTCCTTTTGGAAGGTTCAGCATCTCTCTGTAAAGCAGTTGCACTTAGAAATTCTGAAGAAACGTGAAGACAGCTTAGAAAAACAAAAAGCTGAACTTATTAATCAAAGAACCAGTCTTTTCAAAATCTTGGTATGTTTCCAGCTGTGACATTCACACAGCTCTTTTCTATTGCACAACAGCAATCAGCTTTAAAATTTGAAGATCTGGAAAAACTCATGTTTTAAATCAGGAATTTTTTTTTTTTTTTAGCATATGGAAATGTAGATAAATTCTTACATTTAATTTAAACCATGATCTAAGGTAGTGAATGCTCCATTTTCTCTCCAAAGCTGATTTTATATTCTTGACTTAATTTTCTAATGTTTGCTGTTGTATGACTGAACTCCAATTCTGACAGATTATTTCCTTTGTAAAAGTAAACAGGGAAAGCCTCGCCTTAAATTGGATTGCCTCATCCACAGTAAAAAATATTGAAAGGGATCAAAGGAAAAACCCAGGGAGGCCCACACCACATTTTAGCAAATGTGGACAGTTGAGCAATCCTGACATAGCTCACAATCTCTTTGATGCCAGACACACCTCACCACCTCTTCAAAGGCAGCTACTTAGGACAAGTTTTTCAGTTCTCTCAGATGCTAACCTGAATATTGCCTTCCTCTTACTTTGTTGAGGCTTCTTGGATCTGTACATATGAAGAAATGCCACAGAGGAGCAGTCTTTTCTGCATATGTATTTGCCCTTTAAATCAGCAGAACTGAATTTTAAATATTCAGTACAAATCACCGTTATTAAACCTAAATCTTTAGGCAGATATCTCTTTAACTAAGTCATATTTCTGCAGCACCCAAAGTATTCCCAGTGTATGTGTGAAGTTTCAAAGTTTGCTAAACTGTGACAATAGGTTATAATTTCTTTTTTCCTGTATATAGGGGTTATTTCATTTTACGTAATTTAGCAATCAATTAAGATTTCTTCGAAAAAATTTAATATAACCTTTCTCTTTTGAATATTTTTTCCCCAGAAAATTAAACAGTGATTTTCTATCAATGATAGCTCTCTTGGTAGTTATTAAGGGAGTTAAAGTAAGTCTGCGTTCTGCAGAGGATTAAACAACACTTTTATTTAGTTTAATAACAAACCAAAAAGAAAGAACTGCCATACTATGCTATTGGCTTTAAACAGAATTTTCTAATTTCAATAAGAGAGTTGAACTAAAAAGCTGCTGGTTCAAGTCTATAACATAATGTAGTGATTTTTTAAATGCTCTATTATCAAGAATAGACCCTCCTTTTTTGCAGAAAAAAAAAAAGTTTAAAACAACAGGCATAATGATAGAGCTGTGGACTATTTTCATGTTCTTATAAGAAAAAGTAAATATTTCCTTCATTTTTACATTTATTTACTTTATTTACTTTTTTATTTATTTACTTTTCTACTACAAATTTAAGGATAAAAAACAACAGTGTGTTTCAGTCTGCCTAGCGTAACAAAGACTTTCATTTTTTTGTCACCTGAACATTCAATCTTCCTTTCTTTTTTTTATCACCTGAACATTCAATCTTCCCTTTCTTTTTTTCAGGCAGATGCAAAGAGAAAAATTACTGAAGAGGAAGATAATTTTACCAGAGAAGTAACAGAGTTTAACAATGAATATGGACTAACGAGTAATAGAGATCTTATTATTAAAAAAAAAGCCAAGACTGAAATAAATGATTTAGACAATAAGGCAGCTCTGTTGAGAAATGGTAAGTCTTATATTAAACTACTTTATCTTGGATTAACACAAATCTATCAAATATAGCTGTCCAAACCAGTAATTTTAATTCCATTCCCCAGCTGTCTGGAGCTTCCTTTTAGCACCGAACTGGAGTGTGGTCTGCCATACCAAGCATAATTAATTAATTAATAATCCTCTGTTCCCTGTATTCTTCAGCCTTTCTGACGTGAGCAATATGAGAAGGAGCCAACCTGAGGAGGCAGCTCCCAATGCCTAATTCAGCCAGCACAGAGCTCACTGACACACACAGAGACTGAATTCGGTTTAGAATCACCTCTGGTTGAGCTCTGTCCATTTCCTTAGCTCCAAAGGCATTGTATGCACAAATGTCCTGTAGGCCTGGCCCTTTGGTGCCACAGTGCAGCTTGGTCTGTGGGTAAGGTACAGGGTATGGGATCTGTAAGGTCTGTCAGAGCACAGGGTCACGCTGCTGAGCTGTCCTTCCGCAAGGAAATCGGGGTCGTCATGGATCACAGGCTGAATATGAGTCAACGACATCAGAATGCCAACACCACACTGAGACACAAACACAGTTCTGACCTCTAAGATGTGAAAATAATTCC
Source organism: Daphoenositta chrysoptera (assembly GCA_013397915.1). Classification (NCBI taxonomy): domain Eukaryota; kingdom Metazoa; phylum Chordata; class Aves; order Passeriformes; genus Daphoenositta; species Daphoenositta chrysoptera. Next base: position 130,619 of record VZRO01003611.1, on the reverse strand, counting down.
TCACTTTATTTAGGGCAGTTAAGCTCTGAGCTGGAGTACTGTGCAGCTCATTTTGATCTTAAACTTCAAAAAAAAAAGTGTGGACCAGCTGGAGAGAAGGCACATGGGACCAGTGAGAGTGATCAGAGTTCTGGAGCACATGAGAAGGAAGAAAATGGAAGAATTGTGACTATTTAAGCTATTAAGGAAAAGACTAATGAAAGATGGATATCTATCTTCAAATTGATAAAGCAGAAACTAATATATTCTCTATACGTATAGTGAACTGAATAAAAAGTAGTAAGTGTAAAGCACAATAAGGGAGAATCTGTCTGACAGCTAAGAAATCTTTCTAACAACAGTGGACAGCTGAAGCACTCTGCCTTAGAAGATTCCATTACCAAAGGAATTAGGAGTGTTTACTACCAAAGGTCTTCAAAAACAGGTCAAATCAGCATTTGTCAGAAACAACAGAGGTGCAGCTGATCCTGCCTTCAGGAGAATGCAGTAGATGACCCCTCAAATGTTCTGTCAAGTGACAGCACTTTTGATTCCCCATATCTGCTATAAAATAACTGAAAAGGAGCTATCCATTGGAGTTTGCACTTGGTAGTAGTTTCTTTCTTATTTCCTGTGGCTATGATACTAATCTACAACTGAAAAATCTGTATTTGGTGTCAAGGGCTACTTTTAGTATTTAATTTTTACATATTCAGGCAGAGCTGGGCAGTTAATTGATCAGTAGGACCTGAAAGGTGACCAAAATTCTCTATGTTCAGTTGCCATCTCGAGTCCATCATTTAATTACACCTTTCTTAAGGTAAAATTTGTCTTTTTGTCTGCTACACTCCGGGGCACACTGACAACTCTGAAGTGGAAAGTTTAAGCAATTCATAACAAGGAAATTATGTGAGGACCTCCAGTTGTTAGAAAAACAATCACAATTAATTCCAGATGCTGTCAATAGTAAGGTTCAAATATATGTAACACTAAACAAACTAAGAAGGGGGGTTTTTTTCAGTCCTGCTGAGAGGTGTCTGTTCTCCACCTATTCAATCAGTCATCTGCTTTTTTTTATAGCTGAAGTAACTCTAAAGAAAAACATTCTTTTTATGCCCAGTCAAGAAAATATGTTGAACAGCTTAATAACATTTAAAAAATAATTTTCTTTCATAGCTATGAATACTTTATATGACATATAATTTCCTGTGAACTGTGTTTTATATGAATTATTTTAGTTTATTTTAGTTTTATATTTAAGGTTCTTTTGACTAGCTGAAGATTGGTAGAAGTAGTTAAGAATATTTAAGATTGTATCATGAATGCTAAACTGCAATGCATTTTAATTTAAAACATATTTTTTCTTAGAAATGGAGTCAATGGAACATAAAAATGTTCAGTTAAATGCACTCCAGCTGCAGAAGAATGAATTAAAGCAGGATTTATTTACTCTCCAAAGTGAGCTCAAAGGTGTGCCTGATAACTACTTGTTATGATAATTATTTCTGTCTTGACAAATGCTTTTGAAAAATGTTTTCTGTCAATTTTCTTTTCTCAAGAAAAAGGAATCATAGTAACAATATTTAAATTTATTTTTACAATATATAATATGGAATTTTTAAATATGGTTATAACAAATATTATGGATTTCAATGAGATTTATTTGAAATGTCATTGATACTGAAGTGCAGAGATCTATTGAGTCATGAGCTGTAAATACAAAAGAAAGTTTTGCTTTTGCTGGTAAGTCATATACTTAAATGCAGAATTTAATGTTTCAAAGAACTTAAAATCAATATAAATATTGTTTAAAATCTTCTGTGTCAAAGGTGATCACAGCAATAGGCAATAGTTTAAAACCTGGATTAAAATAATGTTATCTAGAGTGCTTTAGTATCTTTTTTTATGGATATCTAAATAACATGTCAGAGTAAGAGCTAAGAAAAGCAGTAAATATGGTCATAAATTGTTTGGGAAATGGAGTGAAATTTTCTAGATTACAATAATAATAAAATAATTCATTTTCTTTATTTAGATGCTTTTACCCTTCAAAGAGTTTCATGAAGAAATATTAGAAACTATAAATTTAGAATATGTAGAAGGTCTTTGAATATGGATGATTAATATATATTTATAGGGTAACTCTAATTTCATGTTTAGACCTTGAGAAAGTAATCAGGGAGGCTGAAAGAAGGACAAAAGATTTAGAAGCAGAAAAAGTCCAAGTCACTGAAAAACCTCAGACTGATCCTGAATGCTTAAGGTAAGAGTCTCATGTAATTAGTTTTTTATTTAATTTTAGGACTGTAACTGCAGTCCAGTCCTGGTAGCAATGACTACTTTACCTTTCATGTACAATATTCCTCCTGAAGTCAACAGAACCATTGATTTTTTATAAGACAACCCCAATTCCTGTCGTCGATTACAGCATTTCACCCTCACATACACACTCCAGTGAGCTGCCAGTGTTTGCAGGGATGTCAGTCAAACCCAGAGGGAGAACAAAACGCTGCTGCTTGGGTGGAAGACCAGTTCCTGGGGTCTTGTAAAAATGGTGTTTGTGCACAAAGTACTGATGAACTACCCAGTGCTAAACTTATTTCTGCTGCCTGGCTGTGCAGAGCCTGATTGCAATGGACTGGACTGGCCTCATAACCTCCTTGGGCAGCTGGGGCTAAATCTGCCCCTAAATGCAGATTTGTTTTCTCTGTGATCTCTGCTATCAGTTTGTCTTCTAATTAAGCTGGTTTACAACAAAATTTTGAAGGCTTAACCAAGACAGAAGAGAAGAGCTAGCACAGTCTCCCTTAACAGTGAAGATTTCTTCTAGGAACTGAGTGGCAACAATTCATTTCTTGTCAGTTTGCTTAAGTGAAACATCATGAAAGAAAATAACGTAATTGAAAAAAAAAAAAAAATCTCCCACTGCAGAAAGACCCATATCACAGAATTGACCATCTTTTTCCTATTTTATGATGTTCCAAATGAAAGTGCCTGAGGATATTTAAAAATATTTAATAGACAATGCAAAGGAACTCCTCCTGATTAAGCTAGTTAAAAAGATTGTCTAATAGAAATTAAGGAAAATGCAACTTATATCACCACCACGGGTTTTTATCCTATATATCCCTAAGCTTTTGACAAAAATACATAAATATAGTGGGGATTTTTTTTATCTGAAAACTTTCAATGGAAAGTTATAAATTTGCAGAGAACCCTGAGCAATTTTCTGAAAGACGATTTGGTAATGACCCATTTTTTGCTGAATATCGGTTTTTGAAAGAAAATGATATATCAGCCCTATTACTAACTCTGTTCAACCTCTTACATGGTGTTGAGACATGGCCAAAATCCCCTCAGCACAAAAATTAATTAGCTCACAATCCTGCATACAGTAGCAAAAAATTTGCATTCAACATATACATAGAAGACACAGTGTAAATAATAACAACAGTAACGATTCTCCAGGACAGCACGTTATAACTCACTCCTTTACATTATTCATTCAATCGTGATGTATGAGGGTTTGTGATACATGAGGTTGTCAGCTTCCTTCCAAATAACATACTTCCCTTGGAATAGTTTACTGCCATGATGCCACTGAATACCCAAATTTGTGTAATTAGTTTTCTATAGTAGGTTTCCTGTGTGTAAGGTACAGAAATATCCAACATTATCATACCTTTAACCCCCAGCTCTGCCACTGAGATCCTGGGGATCAATTAAAAATCCATGTGTGTCTGTCTTTCTATGCAGTGAAATTAACTCACAGCTCTGCAGAATGACACTTTGGTTTTCTCTGGGTAGAAAACTGGATAAAACATATTAAATTCTATTAACTGCAAAATCAGCAAGTGTCATTTACTACCAAAGTAAGAAGGATGATGAGATTTTCTTATTTCATGAACTGCCTCCTTTTATGGTCAAGATAAGCTAACATTGTTTGATAATTGCATGTAGTGCAAAATGTAAAGTGCTCCTACTGCTATTACCACTATCACCAAATGCAAGACCTTCTTGAAGTCTAGTAACATATTGAATACATTTTCTTAAAATTGAAACATTTTTTCATTTCAGATACTGGGTAAAATTGAGGACAGATTTGCCTAAATCATATTTTTATCTTGCACTTGCTTTTGATCAGAAAAGCTCAATGCTTTATAGAGAGAGATAGCCCTGAAAAAGTTAATTCAGATGCCAGAAGCAACTGTATTTCCATGTCAGCACTATTAGATTCCGCTTTTCAGTAGAGCCAAGCAGGCAATCCTCATTTTTCTACCTCTCTATGTCACTGCTGGGCTCTTTAGAACCACCCCAAACCTTATCAGACTCATACAACTCTAGCAGTTGTTTGGGGTTTTTTTCCATTTAACAAAGCCTACTCCTCACTTATTGGTTTGGACTACTGAATTAAGAGAATGAAAGGGGATTTAAAGTATTATACACTATAAATAGAGCAGTATATAAATAGTCCCCTGGAAGGTATCTGATCACTCTCCAGTACCTCCCTATCATCAGGAAGATGGAGCCAGGATCTGCACAGTGCTGCACAGTAGGAGAACAAAAGGCAAAAAGCAGAATTTGAAACAAGAGGATTTAGAGTGAATTTAAGGAAAAAGCATTTTTATCATGAGGAGGCACAGGTTGCTCAGAGAGGTTGAAGAGTTTTCATCCTTGAAGGTTCTCCTTCTCGAAATACACTTATATACTTGTGTATATCTTAACTGGAGTCAATTTTGGTCATGTTAAAATCAATGTGATTGAACCTTCTGTATCTGAGAAACAGCCCTTTTTAGCCTAACAAGATCAAGATTTTTATTCCCATAAAGAGTTTATTGCAGGAATAGAATTCTAATTTTCACTGAAAATCATTTTTATTATACATAAAGACGATAATATTTTGACACAAGTAATGTGGCTCAGAAATAAATATTTTTTTCTATGAAGTAAGAACAAAATCTGATTTTTTTTTTTTTTTTTTATTACAGAACTGGAAACCACACCACTGTTAAAGTGGTAAAAATACCTTTTTTTTGATGCTTCCTTAGAACAAATGTAAGAGACAGTCAGCATCAATAACGTGATATATGTAGCTCCCAGATCACCCTGCAAGTCTGTTACTGCATCACATCCCTAGTCCCAGCTTAAAAATCAATATCAAAAGTAGCTGGCAAGGCAAGAATCTTCATTGCAATTAAGTATATATCTAAAAGTAAATTGTGTTTCAGCTGAAGAGTGTAGCCAGCTAATTCAAATTACAGCAATTCATCTTTGATCTGAGAAAAATGCCCAATACCTCGTCTGCAGTTTCATAAAATTTCTCTCAAATCCATCAGAGAATTACAAAGGGTCATGAGAAGCACACACGGGTAATTCCAGCAGCTGTTGGGGCTGCAGTTAGATGCTTGTTCTGACACACATTGGATGCAGAAAAAAGCCAACCAGAATTGGAATGTTAAGCACAGATGTGTTTAGCAGGCACCTTGGAAAAACGCAGGTCTCAAGATACAGGTGCAAAATTCANCCACCTCCCCCAAAGAGAGCTGCAATTAAGATCAAAAGTCTTGTTTTAATCATCTGTTCTGCCAATGCCATCCTCAAACACAAAACAGCAGGAAAGAACTTTGGCATCAGCTCTCTGGAGTCCCATTTCCCTGGCAGGTAGCAAGTAACATCACTTAAGTGGAACAATGCAGGAGTCAAACAGAGACTAACTGATACCAGTAAATCCCTAACCATGTCATTTCACTGTTATATTCGTTGTATTACTGTATTAATTATTTATCCTCTTTCACATTTTAATTTTAATTTTTTGTGTTGCCTTAAGTAAAACCGCCTAGAAATAATTTTAATTGAAGTTCATTTAGACTAAAACCAGAGCATTTCTACCCAAAATAGATATTTTTCAACCTATTTAAAAGGTAGAGTAAGGATAAAACACTTCTTTGAAACCTGAATTTCTCTTCTACTTCAGAAAAGTAGCAGAAAGGAAATGCATGAAATCTGCTTACTTTGTAAATAGTTCACAGCTTTGTACACTTGTCTAAATCCTAGAAATATAGTACTCTTTCTTATTCTTCATAATCCAGAAAAAGAAGCTCCATTACCAAAATTAGGAAGGAAGAAGTAACTTTTTCTTTCATACATATCATACAGCAAATGTATTCCTTAGAGCTCAACAAATTGCTCATGCAAACAACAGACTGCCTAAGCCCCATGCATGCTTCTGGAGGGTTAAAATTTTTTTTTGCAATTTAATTTGATGTTAAATTTTATAATCAGAAAATATCAGTCTCTGGAGTAATATATGTGGTTCAAACTGAGTTTTTCAATGGCAATCTCCTCATTGATTTTTTGAGCTTTTCTTTTTAATAGCGGTGCCTAGTGGACCTATTATAGCTTGAATTATGTTAAAATAGCTTTCCATTATGAATTGCAGTATGGATTTACAAAAAGTAGATCAAATCTGACTAATGATGCCTTTCTTTGATAAGACAACAGATAGGTTAGACAAAGAAAATTCCAAGGCTATCCATCTAGATATTAATAAAGTATTTGATGTTATCCCACACAGAAAAGTATTAGTTAACCTAGGGGAGACATTAAAAAAATTAAGTAAGGAAATGACTAATAGTAACAATAGTCATAGGTCTGCAATTAAAAATTCTGGGACTCAAGATAACAACAGTCACAGTTGGTCTTGCCTAATGTTTTAAGTAATGACTTTAGAATAGAAAGTGTTTTAAGACAACAGTGTCTTCATTAACAAACTCTACACCTTGTAGAAGAGTCACTAAAAAAGAGAAGGAATATAATTATATACAGTGTAAGTTTATCTACTTGTACACAATTAAGGGCTTCAATAACAGGTACCTGGAAGCAGAGAGGTCTGAGCATACTATGTGAGCAAAATACAGCTATAAACATCAAAAGAAAATATGGCTGTGGACAAGATAAAAGTAAGAGTTATTTGCAACAAAAAACCAGGAGGGTGCAAGAATACTTTGTACAAATCTCTCACCTACTTGTCAAAACAGATGCATTCAACCTGGAAGATGAGCAGAGCATGGAGAGCCCATAAAGCAGACTGAAACAAGGACAATTCTAAATCCTTTTTAGTTGTGAGACTATTATACACATGGAGAAAGCAGTACATAATAGAGATACTAATTTCAGCAATAGGGTAGCCATATTAATTTACCCAGATTAAGATGTAATTTTCTCTGTCCAATAAAAAAATCAAGATAATTGAACTAGAAGAACCATTGACCCCTATTTACTTTGCCTGCCTTTCAATAGGAATCTTATTGACCCCTAGAAACACATTTCATTTCACATCTCACATTCATGCTTGTATATTTTTTCTTTCCTATGTAGCTCATTCTTACAGTTCCTATGAAAAATAGTCCATACAACTTTGGTTTGCTGTCTGTACAAAAGCAAATCTCATCCTAGATGTGCAATTTAATTTCGTGTACCTTAACCTTTCCATGTTTATTCATCTATTATTATATATTCCTTAAAAATATCTTGTGATGTTTCACATATTTGGAAAATACCACCACACTTTTCAAGACCTCTAACTACTCTTATAAATAGTTGCCTGACAGCATTCACAAAATGCAAGCTTTAATCAATGGTAACTATTTATTTTACATTTAACATTTTATTCAGAACAGCAAAGGCAGAAACTTTCCTGTTTTACCTAAGCTGGCTCTATTTCTTTTAATTTCCATTTAATTTCCATTGTTATGTAGCCTATTACCTTCCTTGTGTTCGTGTTTCATCCTCTTGCTAGAATTTATTATTACTGTTAGATCACTTGCTTAATTTTTATAATCTTTCTGCTCCATCAAGCACAGACTTTCATATTTAATTGTGTAACTCAAGTACTTGGCTCTGTATTTTGGGATGCTGAATTCCATTTAGGACTTGTTTTCCCTCTTCCTCAATCAATTGATAATAGTCTGAAATTTATTGACATCTTCAGCCGTATCAATAGCATATTCTGTTTAGTAGTGTCAGCAAATTGTAAATACCAGCAAAATCTTGCTTTCACTGTAGGAACATTCACATTAATTCAATCCCAGTACTGAACTGACAGAGAATTACCTCAATGTCTTACCTCTACTTGAGCTCAAGACAATAAACTAAAGTCTTCAATACTTTTGTTCAGTCCCAATAAAGTCTTAAAACCTTGATAAATGCATCTTCTGATGTTTATGATGAAATCCAACAAAATCAAGATACGTACCCTCAAGTTACATATAACTTCTTAAGGAATTTCATTTTGTACCATGAATTCTATGCCCTGTATATCAGTGTCAAGCAATTCTGTTTTATAACACACCACAATGTTTTCCCCCAAACTTACGATTAAAAAATAAAATGATGGTTGTAAACAAGGCAAAGACAAAAAGGAGACTATGGAAAAAAATTTCTCCTTGTGTCAGCAAAATATAACTAAGAGACAGTCTGCTCCTTCAGCAACTCCAACAACTAGGTAGGGTCTTTCACCCCCACTACAAAAAAAAAAAGACACTAAAATCACATATTAACCCTACTTCCTACAGAAATTATTTCTCCTTCGAGACCTCGTTACATAAAATTATTCTTGGAATGCAAGTTTTGGATACTGAAGTCTTGATGCAGTAATTTGAATCTATGGATGATTTTTAGAGAGACTTGTTTGACAATAACATTATTTTCTTCAGAGTTCAATTTATAATACCAGCATGTATTGATTTCAAATTATTTTTCCTCTTTGCCATGTGCATATAGAGCTGAAATTCAAGAAGAATGTGTATCAACCACAAATGCCAATGACATTTAATAGCTGGGCTCATTTCAGAGCTGCAAAATCGATCATCTCCAGTGATCTCCTCCTTCTTCATCTCTGTCACTTCAAGCATTCAAGACTAATGGAAAATGGGCCATTGATAGCAGAGCTCAGTCTAGGACACGATAGCATCCAAAAAATGCTGATGTTGTTGTCCCACCTACTTGATTTAAGGCTAGGTTTAGCTATTGCAAATATGGCATTTCAGCTCCAGCTGTTCATTAGAGCCTGTGATACTGCAACTTGCCAAGACACTGTTAGTCCAGTGCAATGACTTATTTTGAAGCTATATTTTATTGTCAACCAAAGAGAACAAAATGCTAAAAATAAAGCAAAAACAAAGGACATGGGGAGCCAAATGCTGATGTGATTTTTCAGATTATTTTTCCTAAGAGATGTTCCTTTTTTCATAGTCATAAAAAGGGTATAATTGTCAAATTAATCCTTGTTCTAGCAAAAGTTACATCTTTTTCCATTTTCAAAGGTGACAGAAAACCTGCCTTCCATCTAGACAGTGTAGTTTCATGAATAATTGGTTTGCACATTCAATCTGATAGTGGAAAGATGAATATGAATATCCTGCTTATCTTAAATGTAAAATGAAAAAACTAAATCTGCTTTCAGGTTAAACATTTTTTTTTTAATAGTTCCATTGTCTCATATTCCTTCTGGTAAAACTTCATCATTTATTCAGTAACTCAGGCGTCTCCAATGCATTAATTTTGTAGACTGTAACCTAACAGACAGCTCTTATTTTGTGAGTATAATATTCCTGGCACATACTGTAATTATCTGGCTTCTAAATAAGAAAGAAGGAAGACCTGAAAGCAGAATCAATTGATTAATGTAAGAATTAAACACCACATTTGAATGAATGTCTTTTATCACCTCTACCTGATGCTGTGTAAGGAAATGTGCTGTCATTACATTTAAAAGTTTTATAAAATATTTCAAATAAAATTTTAAAATCCATACACAAAATGTTAGTTTCAAAGCACATCATCAATAAAAATTAATTCACATTCCCAAGACACAGATAAGCAACTCCTACTGTTTATCTTCTGCTTGTTCCATCCCTGATGGAGACCTAACATGGACTGGAATCATTCTGAGCTAACAAGTAGCAAACAGGCTGTGCATCAGTTTTGCCATGTGAAAGACAATGAGAGAGCATTTTCTCTGAGATCGACAGACTCTGTCTTTTCCTAAAGTAAATTAGGCAAAGTAGGGCTTTTGTTTGTCTCAAGCAAATTAGGGTTCTAATATCACACTAACAGAGAACACAGAGAGAAAAAATGCAGAGACAAGGCAATGAAGTTAAGCAGATTTAATCAAGATCATGTGCTGATCTTAGACCTTGAAATGAACTTCTCTCAGTGAAATGTACTGAAAACTAATAATGTACTACAGTGCAGTGAAAATTTAATTTCTTAAAGTGTAGTTCAAAATTTCCTTATATTTGATACTTGTATGTGTTATGAAAAGTATTTCTGAAAGAAAGGGCATTTACTCCTTCATAATGCAAGCACATAGAGCTCATGCTTTTTCCATATTGATGGTAAGATATTTGCATTTTCCAAAGGAACAGCAAAGTTAACTTCCAGTGTAGTCTTATTCTGTTATTCTAAAGCTTCTTAGTGACTAAGCTATTCCTCTATTAAAGATATACCTTTTACTTTTAGTAAAGCCATTTTCTTGTCTAGGAAACCAACTCTCTCTGCACTAGGACAGCTAAAGCGGTGCATCATCTGTATAATAACGTCCAATAATTTATTGTCTATTATGGTATATAAAAGCAAAAGTAGTTGCTACCTTCTGTTTCAACTTCAGAAGAAAAAAGGTTCTGCTTTGATGCATTGTTTAGCTATTTAATGACAAGCACGGTATTTTCAGTCTGTTTGTGTGTTCCAGAATATTCAGATTGTTTCCTGAAACTGTATTAAGGGTAAACAACTTTTTCTTTGTCATTATGCTTTTCTCATGACAGCCATGGAAAGACTCAGTATAATCTCATCACCTTGTATTTACCAGACTACTGAAAGCTCTGGCATAGATTTCTCTGGGCCTACCAAGTATTAATTTAAACCCCTACAGCCATGGATGTGCAGAGTTTAGGTATCTCCTTTTAGCAGGACTAAATGATCTTTCAGATGGAGAAATACCTATATTAAAAGTAATCCTTATTGCAGAAAAGTTGGAGAACTCCTGGCTGAGACTACTGGGAAGCAGTAGATGCTGAGGAATAGTAGGAGCAGTGGGGAGAGAACAGGAACAAGAGCTCTGGAGTCTGTGGAGGGGTGCGGAGCAGTGCTGGCACAGGGTCAGGCAGAGCACCCCTCTAATCCAACATTCTGTCTCCAGCAGAAGTTACAAGAAGATACCCAGGAAAAATAAGATCAGTAACATATGGTACTTTCTAAGTATCACCATTCCAATTTGCATGTTTAAATAAGGAAAATGATGACTAATGAGGCCATGTATTTTCCATAGTTTATGGAAACAACACGGTCCAGAAATTTGTCTCACTAGCAAACTTAAATCCTGACCAGGAAAACAGATCAATGAGGCTTTTCTCACACAAGTCAAATCGGGAATTGGGACCAAAGTTGAAAAAATAGTTACCCAGCAACAGTTCTCTGACCTGAAAATTTATTTGGTTTTGGACACAGACTGAAGAAAGAGCTGGAAAAATGCAAAGATGATAGTTGGGAAAGTGTCTGCGAGACTCTTCAGACAGAAATTGAAATTCTGCAAATGGTATGCCATTTTCATTATCTATTTTAAATGTTTGATAATTTTAGTTCTAAGGGTGTCCTTTAGGATGATTAGCAGTGGTTTTAGATAAGCAGTTTTTTATACTATGTACACACCTAACCATTCTCTCATTGCAGACACCCTCCAATATTCATTTGTTTAAGCTTATTCCCAAATAAGGAATGTAATTTCTAGAGAAAAGGAAAGCACAAAGAAGAATTTAAAGAGATGTTTTTAGCACAAGAAAGATGTACTGGGGGGACAAATATAAATCATTAGTTTATTGAAAGCTGCAAAAGACTGTGCATTTAGGAGCTAAAGTAACCTTTACCTCTAGCTGCCAGTTAAATGGAAGATGGGAGTATGAAGAAATAGGATAATAGCATCCTTTTATCTAGTATTTTATTTTGTCCACTCACAAATTTCTTACAAAAACTTATTAAAACTTGTTTTTCTATAAACGTCAGTCCTAACTTCCAATTTCTTGATTGTCAGTCTGTGTCACAATACAGAGAGAAAAAATATTTTGAAGTCCCGTTTGGGAAACAAAGAGGTTTTAAGGGTTCATTTCAGAGCCCCTGATTGAGCTGTATGAAGACACAGCTGTCACTACCCTCAAGCAGAATGACAGTCCTGAGAAATTTGCATTACTCGCTCTTATAATCAGTTTCAAGTTTCTGTTGAAGTAATGTGACTTACTTGTACTTTGGGGTTTTTTTCATCATATTTCAGAAAGAAAAATAAAAGAGTTCAATGTTTAAAAAATTCTCTGTAAAAAAGATACTAAACTCCTAAGATTTCATTTTCTACAATTCCATTCTTTCTCTTTTCCAGAATTTATCACAAAAGAAGTCTTCAGGGAAGTGAATAATGTGTGGCATATGATATGGAGTGTCATAGAAGCAAGTCTGAGAATTTTTAAGTCGTTTTACTCAGGTTCTATCAGATTTGCTTCTATTTTTTGTTTGATTAAATCACAGTTTGTATCTGCCTTTCCTTTTCATTAAAATAAAATTTTATTCATTTAGAAGTGAGGGGAGGTTTGTGTTTTCTTTTCAAGTTCAACAGCTGTCCCTCTATAGGTTCCTCTTTGTGGCCCATGGATCACAGTACACAGTAAACTACACAAAGCTCAGTTCCTACATTACCAGCTCTTTTCTACACTACTAGCTCTATTCTTTATGTACTATTTTCAAATGAATGGGCTCCTATTTTTAAAGGTAGTGACATGGTCTTATTTGAGAGGAAGTCTGCTATTACCATCAATAACTCCTAACAGGAGCTGTGACTATTGAGTTTATTCCTAGACAATGCAATTCTGTGATGAGCTCCCTGAAACAGCTCAGCTCCAGCAACACTGCTTGACTGTCCAGAAAAGTTTGCAAATCTGCTGAGCTCTAGGTGCCTCCAGTGGTGGTAAGCCAGTCTAGTACTTAGCACTTGCCTTCTGATAACACAAAAAACCTGTTCTCCCTCTCCCACAACCCACAAAATACTGGGTGCTAACTTCAGCACTTGAGGGCAAAGATAAAACCTTATGCTAAATGAAGAGTCCACATTTCTAGAGAACTGGTGCAGAGTCTTGGTTGAATCAGAAACCCTATTCACTCAAGCATGTAGGATGTATAACTGTGACAGCAGTTCCCAACCCCACAGAGGGAACTGACTTTATCATTCAGGTGCCTACAGTAAAACCAGGTAAGAGCATTCACTCTGCTCAGCTCAGCCCACTCTGTGGCCATTGTCTCATCACATCCCTCTGTGTGTGCAAATATTTTCAATGCTTCCTGCCTGGGGGTGGGATGGATAATTGTTCTTCACTACTTTTTCTACACCCAGAGCCCTCCAGGCTACAGTGAGTGTCTGTCACACATAAAACTGCAAAAGATGTTTTATTAAGAAGGGAGGAATAAATCACTTTTGGCACCTGACCAAATTCTGCCTTAGATGGAGAAAGTTTTTCCTCTTGGGACACAGCTGCAGTTTGAAGTTTGGCAAGGTTTGATCTGCAGCACTGGTATCAAAGAGTATTCTGATCCACTGGGTTAGCTAGCATAATTCCAAGTGGTTGGAATTATCATTCTTAATAACCAGTGCTGTTGGAGCTGACATCCTTATAAGACTTTTTTTTGTCTCTTCCCTAAGAGAGATCCTCGTAGGATTGCTTGATTTTAAACAACTTAGTCCCTCTTACTTCTCTGAGACTCTCTGACTTTTAAAGTCAGGCAACTGCTGCTTCTGGGTTTTGATCAAATCCAGAGTGTACTGCAAAATAATACAGTTACATATCAAAACATCTACAGGCAGCTAAAGCAGTGCTATTTCTGAGTTTAACTGATGAAACATAAATCTGGGATTTGCTGGAATGGCTGAGTTTATCGTGATCATTTTATTCTTTTAAGGGAACTTGCTTATGTTAAGTGTATTTGGTAGTCAACCAGGAAAAACTTCTTTTTAAAATTTGTATTTGTCTGCTTAATAGTTGCTTTTATTCACAAGAATCCTTGAATTTCTTTTGAAATGGTCTCATATTTATACAGCTCTTTGGTCCATGTAGATTAAATATTCAGATAGGACATAAACCAGAGCTCACTGGCTTACCTCAAATGCATATTTGAAATTTTGGTGTAAGTGGAATGAGCAACAGCATCCAATAACTAGCAATTAATACTATAAATTAATCTCCCTGTATCACCTGAAAAATAATCTGTGGAAAAAAAAATATGGTAAGCTCTTTTCAGAGACTTCAGATTCCAGCAAACCAGTTTAAAGTTCAGTTTTGCATGTGTGCATCTTTTTATGTTGGGTGTGTGCATGAAAGTCTGTGAAACTCTGACTTCTTGAGTATTGTAGTAGAATTCCAGCATAAATATAGCAACATTTGTAATAACCCAAATGGCTGGAGCTTTCAGAATCAATAGAAGAAAAAAACCCAAGAATAAAGATCACCAAAAAAAAGCGAAACAGAAATCAATACAAATCCTATTGGGCTAAACAAATCCCTCAACAGCTCTGGAAAAAAGTCTGCCAGACTAACCCAGTTGTTTCAAGGTGAATGCAAGACATACTAATTTCTCCAAGTATAAAAATGCATTTGTCACCACTGTCTTAGGAGAAATATAATTTTGGGCAAGTACAGTACTTGTGTTTTTAAGACTCAAACTAAAAATTAAACAAAAATTTGTATTCGGTGGGTTTTTTTTTTAAATTCTCAAACTGAGGATGGGCAATCATTTTAATAATGAGTGCAAAAGAACCTAATATTCTGTTATGTTTAATAAACACAAAAAAGATAAGAATATTGCCAGATTGCCATAAAAATACACACAGAGTTATTATGAATAAAGGAATTGTTTCAGATTTGACATAATAAAAATATCTTTTTAAGTGCAGGTTGTATGTTATAGGGATGCAGTTGTGCCTTTTTATGTCCAAAACAACGATGAATTACAGACACAGAAATACTTGAAAAAACTAGTGAGAAAGAGGTAGATAGTGCAAACAAAATGTTATTATTTTAGAGGGAAAAAAAAAAATATGCCTTCATGTTGGACCTGGGAAGAGCTGCCTCTTAGGATCAACAGAATAAAAAGTCTCTCATTTGTGAAGAGAGACAGAGAAATACTTTAGATTACTACATTTACCTCTCAAGAGCTGTGACAAGCATCAAGCCCTACCTCCTTCACAAAAGGCTTGCAAAGTGCAGCTCCACCTCCAGCTTCCAGTGGCAGCACGGTGCCTCTGCTCCTGTGCCCACATGCCTGAGCCACAGCTGGGCAGCCTGATTTTCTCACCAAATCCATCCCCCAGCCACGCTCTGTGAAAGGCCCTTCCCAGCCGAATGCAAACAGGTCACTGCCAAGGAAAATCCAGCATCCATTTGAAAAAAAAAAACAGAACAGGAAGATAATCAGGCCAGGCCATGGACATGAGACTGCTTGGAAAAAAGCGTTGGACTTTCAAAAACAGTTTTCCAGGCAGGGTGAGGAAGGAGTGAGTACAGAGGCCCTAAGGAGCAGTCTGTTGAACCATGAACCTACAAGATCTCAGCCTCAGGAGTTTGGAAGTATAGCAAGGAGAAGTGGAGGTCAGGAGCCAAAGAAACTGGGATACACAATGACAAAGTCACAGTCAGAAGCCACCCTGAGGAGCACAAGACCCAAGAACCTGCATTCCCAACAAGCCAGGACACAGAACACAAACCATATGACTGAACTGTGTAAAACTGCCCCCATGACCTAATCCTACTTATCCAGAGTTGTAGCTATTCTTGAAGCAAGGAACAGCTACAATGAGGGGGGGAAAAGCCATACAAATAAAAGAAATTAAAATGCAATTATTTTGTATCTTATAAAAATGATTTAAGCTACCACATTTTCATGTTACTTTATTCATTATTTTGAACAGATTATTATGAACATTTCAAAGACTAACAAGAAAACCACTACAATACCTGACCACAGAATGAAATTACAGTTAGCTAATGCAACAGTGCCCACACAAATTATGTCTAATTGGTTGACATTAATATGATTGAGCTGCAGATAGTGCCAAATTATTGTCATAAAATGAAGAACATTTGGAAAAAAACTCATTAAAAGAAAAAGTATCTGTAAGTGAATGACAGAATGAGTTAATGAGAAAAATTCATGTGTGTGACACGGGGCAAATACATCAAGTGAGGTCCCATATCCTTGTTCAGCTGACCCAGCTCATGGGGTCCTCAGTCCCAGAGGGAACTGACAGTCTCCAGCTACAGGGCTGGTTGCCTGCATTGAGCTTGAAAGTTTGGCAGTTGACTAATCTAGAAAAATTAGACACCAAAATCTGTGTGGACCTGTTCAGGCGCTTTCTGCTTTGATATCACAGCATCCAGCCCAAGTGAATTTGGGTGGAACTGTGGGTCTCTCTCTGTATCACCACACTGGTCCCTGTTTAACCTCATCCCAACTCAGCTCAGGTGCAGAGTGAGCCAACTGGCTTAGCACAAGTCATCTTCAGTTTGATAGTGGTTTGTAACACGAGAAAGGATTTCACCACTGACTGAGCTGAAGAAAGAGATAGGGAACTTACAAAAAAACTCCAGGTGATTTCCAGGGAAAAGACAACAGGCTTAGCAGCTGTGCTACACACCCATTTTCAAGGATGACAATGCAATAAACACATACTGCCTAAAGAGGACCAGCAAAATAATTCCAGTTCTCTGCTCTGAAGTTGAATGTGACACTACAGTGTGGTAACTGGGTAAAAGATCAGATTCAATGTCTAACGACCTTATTGCTTGTCAATAGAGTATTTAAGCAAGTAGTAACTCTGCTTCTTTTATTGATTGCCACTGATGTGTAGTGCTTACATACTGTAGTGATAGCCCCACCTTCCAGATTCCCAGCATTCTTACTTTTCTGCTTAGAATTTGTCAACCCCTTACCCAATGGCTTTCACAATGATTTGCTTGTTCAGTTGGTGAATTTTTGGGGCTGAGTTTATCGAGTTTCTACATGCATTTTTTAATATTCTACACCAGGCTGCTGTTAGTAGTCCTTTGTGTAGAAAAGCATCTGTATTCCGGGCTGAAAAACAATTGTATTTACTAATACCTTCTTCTGCAGAAGGACAGTTTTCACCTGGCTCACTAGTAAAGCTTCTAAAGCCCAAACTGTCAAAAACACTTAACAGACTCTAAGTTCCAAGGAGGGGACATGCCAGCTCCGATTCTCTGAAGGGCCAAACTCAAGGCACATCCAGACATTTACAGTCACCTCGAGTCACCCTGCTGATATGTGTAGGGTTTGAATGCATTATCAGCATTGTCATCATCAGCAGGTTTGTATTTCTTTTATTTTTTGACTACAATTTTCAAACTCTATCACTTTGAATTTTAAAACACCAGATGTGCTACACTATGGTATATACCCTTTAAATTTCTTCAGCCAGACCTATACATTAATTCCCTTACTTTATCAGTTTCACCATTCCTGTGATCATTCCCGTAAGCTGGTCACCCTGAAGAGCTGAGGATCTCAAAATTTTCTGGGAAAATGTGAAATGGGAGCTGATTCCTTTCTTCCCACTTAATGCCTTGAGTATTTAAAGGCAATATCTATTTGTTTGGAAGAAACAGCTTCAAAGTGATCAATTTTACATGTAAATAATTTATTATATGGATGAAATACCAGAAAAGAGTCTTTATAGATACACAGCATATTTCTGGCTTCTTACTGGAACAGTAATTCCTGTTACTGTGCTTTAATAGAATTCCAGGCAGTTTTGATGCCACGTCCTAATGAGAGAGGAACCCATAGCCTCTATTTCACTTTCAAATAGAGAATTGTTGTTATTAATTCAACTAAATTTACTCTAGCAGAAAGGCAACAATGCCTAGCCAGCACTCTATAGTCTGAGGAGCATTTAATACAGCTTGGTACTGATTAAGTTCCCTTAAAAAAAGCCTCCAAACATGTAAGTGCATAAAGATAATGCAGATAATGATAGAATAAACATTGAACAGTATATTGTGTACGATAAACAAAGAAAGAAAACTCGTCTTGCCTAATATCAGTTTGATGTCTCTCGGATCCTTCGTACTGTTGTACACAATTCCTTTTAGCCTTGATTAAAATATTTGGATAATGAGGCTATTGGTCAAAGTGAGAAGAATTATAAAGGGATGTTTCAGTGCCATCTAGTGGGTTTACCATGTTAATAAAAAAAGTTCCCTCTTGTATGAAGACTTTTACTTTATAATCATAATCGGAAAATACTTTTTGCTACTGTTCTATGCTTCCTTTTTCTTCCATTTTGTACATAATGATGTTGGACACATTACCATTAAAATATTTGTATTTATTGTTTCTAATGCCATTTTGTTTCTCTGCAAAAATAAGTATCATGTAGGGTGGGAACATACTGAGCTGTATCGTGTACAGGGAGGAGGTATCATAGTCTGAGTCCAAGATCAATAACCTGGTGAGACAACCCCCCATCCTTTGGAAAGAAACAGCTGCAGCTTGAAGATTCCAAGAGTGGGGATGGATCAGACCTGTTCTGCTGATTAATTGACATCTTGATCTTCATCTAATTGAGAGCTTGAATGTGTTTGCTGTAGCTTCTAGCCCTTGTTTTTCCTTGTATTTTCTTCTTTGAGGTAAAAAAGCTTTTTAATATATTCTCCATGTGTTAGTACTTCTGTGCTACTAACAAGACTTACCTTTCAGAGTCCTTTTTGATGAGCTTAACAAATTGCATTCATTCTGTCCTTCACAGTAAGGCTTATTTTTCCTCCCAGCATTCAGATAATCTTTGTGGCTTTCTTTTTACACCTTCTCTATTTCTTCCACTGTCAGAAACACTTGATACCTGACTTGTAAGCAATATTCTACTACTGGCTTCCTCAGTGCTTACATAAACAAAAAATTGCCTCCCTACTCCTACACACTACCTTCCTGAATAGATTTAAAAATTCACACTAATCCTTTTTACCTCACACATCACATTAGAAGTGTGTGTTGATTCTGTTGTTCAAGATGATTTATAAGCGCTTTTCAAAGTTGCTGTTTGCAAGGATACCATCCTCCCCTCCAGAGTTATAAATTTGGTTTTTTTTCAGACATACAAATCAGTAAGTGAATATATTAAAACAGAGCTAATTGCATGGGTTCATTCTGTTTACCAAACTATCCATGTTACTCTGTGCAACTTCAGCATCAATATCTGTCATGCTGTCAACCCCTGTGTCAGCTGCATATTTTATCTATGGTGATTTTATATTTAAATCAGGTTATGCATAAAACTAACACCACTTTCCTTTGAGCACTCATCTTGTGAAGACACAGTTTTAAACAGCCTCACTGGAGGATTATTTCTCACTGCCATTATTTTTCTAACCTATCAGTTTCAGCCTGTGGGTGCTACAGTGGCAGCTATTTTAGATGAACAGTACCACATTTTCCTTGCTGAATGTCTTCTATTAGTTGAAGCATATGATACCAGCACAGTATGATTACATCTGTAATCTCTCAAAGACTTAAATCCAGCCTATTAATTGTATTCCTATAGTTTAAATCTTTATCACTGAAATCCTCTGCCCTTCTCCACTATTTTAGCTGGGTCATATCAGGTTAGCTACGAGTCCTTTTCAAAAGCTCATAAGTTATTCACAGCTTTCCGGCCTCTGCAATTTCCTCAGCACTCCAAAATTCATTTCTAAAGCTCTTCATGTACATGAAGTGCCTCAGCCAAATGTGTTTTCTTTATGGACTTTCAGGTGTGAATAATCCAGATTTGATCATTTAAAAAAATCATCCCAAGCAGATGCCAGACTTCCTCCTTACATATTAATGCATTCAGTGGAATTTATGCATTAGCACATTCTGTTCCAAACACAAGACAGAAACAATATATTGAAGCTCTTTGCCCTTTCTGCATCCTTCTAAATAGCTGTAATACTAATCTCTCCGGGGAGGTCACATGAAATGTGCGTTTGGGAGCACAGCCCAAAATCTTAGAGAAAATTCACCTGGAGCTCTAGGGCCGTCAGTCACAACTTTTCACTCCTCTAGAGCTCCCAAGGTTAGTCCATAAGCACACCTGCCTGCCGTGGAAGCACGATGGAGAAAGCAAAATCAGAGATACCCCACGATGGAAAGTGCCACTGTTGGTAGGGTGGGCACACGGTGACACCACAGCTGCTGTTTCTCTTAGCAGCATTCACTGGGTCAGAAAAAAGGAGATACAGCTTCTAGTGATAAAGGGAGATACTGCTTCTAGTGATACACTTGCAGTCCTACTGCTTGTAATTGTTAAATAAACTGATTTGCCTTCTGCTCGTATTTGAGCCCCTTCCAGTCTCTCTAAACCCCAAGGAATTATCCATCAACCACCAATTTGTCCCTTTAAGCCTTTAGCCTAAGCTTTGAACACTTAGCTTTACATGTGGGCAAGATCCCTTTGCCCAAATCACACTGGAATTCCAAATTAGGGACATTTCTCAGCTATTTATGTGCTTATAGGGAGATTGATTGTTCTGGTCTCTATAAATCTGACTTTGAAATGAAAGTGATACAAAAAAGGGGAGGTCTTAAAGAAAATACTTTTTTATTGAATTAAAGTGTATATAGTTCTCTCAGAATTTAGTTAGTCCATAACCAGAACTACTATGAATAGATTTGTTTTATTTCTTTATATGAAATAAGTATATATTCTTTATTTTCAAGCAAGGACAATTACAGCTAGTATTAGAGAAAGTATATTACACAAAATTCTGCTGCACACTAAGAGAATTTTTCCTATTGAGAGAGCATTAAAATAAGTTTGGGGAATTAAACAGAAAAATAAAAAACATCAACTTGGGGAACTTCTTTTTAAAAAATTATAATATCCAATTGTGACTCTAAAATTGAGACAAATTGAGATTCCAATATAAAAAATATGCAAACAGCCACATCCTTTGCAAATGGAAAAATGGGGTTATGTATTCTTTTGATTTTATTATTACTTGTACTATAACATAGCCATAGCAAGGAGCAACATTATATTTTGCCTTTAAGAATTTTCTTTAAATAATCCCTATATTATATGAGGATGTCTGTTGGACACACCTTTTAAAAAATGGGTTGTTTCATGAAAGGAATAGAATAGCACCCAAGTAACAGCTACACACCAGGAATTAGCAACATTAGCTGGGTAATCCATATTGTTCTTTATTAAAAACAGAATGCTAATTCTTGTGAACTTAGAGATTTACTGGGGGTTTACATACCACAGCACATGAGACCAAGACAATCTCCCCTCCTTTTCCAAATCACACTTCAAATATTTACAAGGTGTTTGTACAAAGCAACCACTGTTCATTCATATAAACCCACAGCTGCATAATTCAGCAGCAGTGTAGGCGTGTACTATTGTGCTACAGAATGATTGCTATCTTAAAATTGCTATATACATGAGAGAAAATGGGCAGATAAAGCATGGAAGTCGGAGTACTATTTACAGAGGACTTACAGGAAGAAAACCCATCAGGTTCTATGTCTATTTCTTTCATTGATATACAGTTAATGCTACAGTCAATAAGTACCTCAGCTAAATTAATTATTCAGAGGAGTTCATAAATAAGACAGACATCAGACAGAATACTGGTGTTGCATTGAACAGGAATTGCACTAGGTGGTAGTGTGAACTCGCTCCTCATGAGAAAGTGGTCGAGGATTAACAGTAATGGTTGTGATGCTCATTAAAAAAATCTGCTGCTTTCTTCAACCAGACATGTACCCAGGAGAAGTTACTAAGCTGAACGAGGTAGCAAATGAGGTAGCAAAAACCAAGAAATTGAGAGATTTTTCAGAATGAACTTTCAAAAAACCCCACAACTTAACCTCATCTTATATTCATGCCTGCACCTCTACAACCAAACACATGGTATATCTTAGTGCTTCCTTAATACTTATAAGTTAAGTACACAAAAAGGAGACCAAAACAACAATGGGTTCTACTCTTTTTTTTGTTTTGCAGGTGATGTGAAGGAAGGGAGAGGAGGTGAGAGCACACCGGGCTCAGGTTCTAGGAATAGGAGTGGCTTAGGATGTCCATCCACCACAGAGAGGTGAACAAACAAACCAAGGCTGGCATTATTGGCTCAGCAGGTGTTGGGGCGGTGCAAAGAGCACAACAAAGTTGTGAAACTAAACAAAAAGTTATGTTAATTCACTTCCCTGAGGGAACCAGCCATTGAAAATAAAAAAGCATCAATAAAAAACCCCAAACCACTTGACTTTCACTGGAGGATTTTTATGACTATCAGCTGTTACCCCTCTCTCTGTAACACTCAGAAATGTGACTTGTAACTCTGGCTCCTGGCTCTAACTATGCCAAGACCAGTGAAAACACTCATTTAATCAGTGTATATTCGTTCTATTTTATAAAACAAAATAGGACAAATAAGGAAATAATAGTAATGTAAATAATAGATAATGGAGTGTAGTGAGTACAATCATGCTCAAGTCTCCAGAGAAACTACCTCAACTACTAGACTACTTTAAAAAAATAACAAATTTAAATTACTGTTAAATCCTTTTAATACTGTGCTCTCCAACTATATCTTCAATGCAAGTATTTGAAATAAATGATCAGTGCTTGTGCTTCTCAGAAGATATTCAAGCAAATATGATATAGGAAATCAGACATACTTATTATGTCTTATTTCTTTGTGTCTGGTTTATTCCTGTGGAATTGAATGCATGTAAATACAAATTTTTACACCCTTCAAGGATTCAAATTACATAAATTGTAACTCTCTACCTGATGGAAGATACTGGAATATGCCAACTGTGTGGATACACTTTAGGGTCTCAAATGCACTGATGCACCCTTATATCCTGAACTCTAATAACAACATGCAGCTAACATTGTAGATATATAGTTGCATGCAAATACTGCCATCCTCTAGCCAAAACTCACAGATTTTATTTTATTTCATTCACGGTGCTTCAGTAGAATGTGAACTCCAATGAACAGCACCAAGATGTTTTCAAGCAGTATCTGATTCACTACCAGAAAAGTGGTTTCTCACTGTGATTTCTGCAAGGAAATAAGTCATCATGTTTTTATTCACTCGTGGGGAGCAGGAAGATGCAGCTCATCTAATTTAAGAAAATTCAACCAGCTCTAACATTTCATATACAAGAACACAGGTATAAACTGAATAAATTTCACAGGGGGAACGTAATGAAGCAGTAAATACGAAAGGACAAAAATATCAGAGCAGTTGTCATCTCTGCTTCCTTTAAATCCTTCTGAGGGATGCTGCAGCATGGTTTCACCTAGAGAATCCCATTACCTCCTGACAGCTATGGGGAGGCAGCAGTGACTGCTGTCAGCTCTCTCAGACTTTGCTTGGTTCACCCCTGGCAGGCTCTGCCTCCTCCAGCCCTCCTGTTCCTTTCAGCTGCATCAGGATCAGGATTGTCCCCTTTTGTCTCTGGGTACCTCTGGGTACTGCTGTGATGCAGCTGGCAGCAAGGATGATGGAATGACTCTAAAGTGGAGTTAAAAGGTGCATGCAGAACTTCCCTCAATTTCACAGCTTTATTAACTTCTGAGCTTTTTTCTTCTGCATAAAATATCTACAGGTGGTTGTTGATCCTGTCCTGAGTAATCAAATGCTTGCACTGTTCATGTGTTTCCACAACTGTAATCATACTTATTAGCTTCATAGGAAACTGCAAGCACATTTTGAGACCCAAATCATAAAGTTCAATTCACAAGAGTTTCTTTTGCTGATTAATACATGCCTGTTATATTCTTTCATCATTTCTAAACCATCATGGAGCATTGCAGTACTTCAAGCCCTTAGATACTGTTTTGAGGTTAATATATGATAATAAAAACTACTGAGAATTTATTTTTAAGTAGATATTTTGAAGTGTTTTCCCTTTAGGCAAGTGGTGAATTGATCTGACAGTGCCAGGGTTAGTAAAATGATACTTCTGTGGCAGTCACAGCATCTCACAGACTGAGCCCCATGGAGTGCCATCATGTCTCAGGTGTGGATTTCTGAGAAAATTCTATCTCCAGAGGTGAGAATTGCTCACTTAGTTGTTCTTGCTCTAATTTAAGATTAGCTGCAAGTATATTGGCATGATTCTTGTGCAGGGCCTGCCATTTTGCATTCCTGGTTCATGCAAGGCTTCCCAGGAACACCAGTAATGCAAATTGGTTATAAAAGTAAACATACTCTCAATGCTACCATCTTACACACTTCATTATCCTACCCCAAAACATCATCAGATGCCCTTTGATCTGAACATGAGAAATGAGGGGACCAAGTTTGCCCTTCACCAAAGCAAGAGTGTTTGCAAGTCATCTCTTGATCTACTGTACAACAGGAAATGCCACCAGAAAAGTGATGTTCCTAGGAATTTACTTTCAATTCTACTGATAAAATGCCTGCATATATCAGTCTAATGGGATTAACTAATGAGACAAGCTGATAATTAATGCGTTGTTTAGAGGCTATGATATTTTAAGGCAGTAATGAACTGCTCAGCAATGCAATGCAGGCTGGGTTTTTTCATTTAGGTTTAGGGACTGGGGAGGGGTGGTGCCCCACACAGCTCCATATCCCAGCTGACTGCAGGGTGAAGAGGGGTGGTGCAGGTTGGGTTTCACTCCTTGTACAGTGAGAGCATTGCCAGGGCACAGACCCCAGCCTGAGAACCAGAAAATGTTTCTTCTTCCTGGGGCTGATGAAGTAGATGAATCATCAGACATAATTAGGGACCAGAGTGTCTCTGCAAATCAACTGAAAATAGGGGTAGGCAGAGCTTCTGGTATTTACACATCCACGTGGCTGACTGTGGAAGGACACTTCAGCTATTCAGGAAGCTCTCTAATAAAATGAGACCCTGATTCTTCTTACAAAGGAATCGTTTTTTGAGATACATTATCGTTCCTTATCAATTCTGTAGATGTATGTATTGCATCAGTTTGAGACTTTTGAACATTGTGGCACAGAAGGCAGAACTCACAGCTTCTTTCCTCTCCCAGTTCAGTAACTGAGATGGCTGCTCACCTGCTGCTCACTCTCCTGAAGTTGTTCATTGTTGTACTTTTTCTTTATGAGTAGGGTAGGGGGAATGAATCATTAATGAAAGAAATAAGTTTATCTTATCATGGGATACCAAACATGCCATGACTTTTTGGCCTTTGGGAATGACAATCTTGCAAGTGCCTCCTTGCAGATGGGGAGGGCTGTAATTGCTTCTCTTTGAGACCCAGAGCTCCCTGTAATCAGCATTTACACAATGGAGAGGAGGATTGTGTAAATCTTAAAAACACATACCTAACTCAGTCTCTGTGAATGGATTCTGTGCTTGTCTGAAGATAATTCTCTCTTCTATCGCTTGAATGACTTAATTTCAATGGCATTAAAAATTATGCCCAATAAACCTCTTACTCATGTATCATACAGACTCACATACACAGAGTGTAGTGAGCAAGTTAAAAGGCATGCATGTACACAGTGCATAAGAAATAATAATTTAGATTATTAAATTTCAGCTGTCTGTAATTTATTGCTGCAGGATAAGAGAAAGACTTCAATATTAAATCTTTCTGGGATAAATGGAGAAAAGCAGAGAAAATCTATAAAGGCAAAACCAACGAATCCTGAAGTGACATTTTTACTATATTTAAGATTTCATGCCAGTGAATCCACTTCCAGTTATTACAAAAGCAGTGTTATACTAAAAAGACTATAAAGGCCTTTATCTTCCGTATTGCCTTAATTTTGTGTAATAAATTGAAAATTAAATAAAGAAAAAAATATTAGCTTACCCCACCTGGTGAATTTTCTACTTTAAAGCAAATAGAGAATTATTATTTAAAGAAGAGACATCAACTACATGAAGAACAATCCCTCTGATGTGTGTTTTCAAGGCTGGCAGGAAGTTTTTCAGAGAAACAAAAGAGCTGGTTTTCTCAGAACCCGTGAAACTGCCAACTGTGAGGATGGCCTTTGATTTCTTCTCCAAATGCTGCATCTTCTTGGGCCAGGTCTGATGTCTGGGCTCAGATCTGGAGGAAGTGGAGCAAGCTGCCTGCAGGCTCCTTAGCTTTTACTGCATCTGATGCAGGCTCTGACTGCTGCTCACATCACCAGTAGCCCCCAGGATTTTGGAAACCCCTGGCTCCCAATGCCTGGCTGGCAGCCCATTCTCAACCCAAATCAGTGTTCAAGGCTCCCTTTGTCATTTGACAGCCCAGCTGTCATTTGACTCTCACCTCTGCTGGCTGTCAATAATTCTAGCTGTGATCATTAGCTGTTTTTCCTTAATCTCAACAAAATAAAACTGAAGCTGGTAGTAGCAGAGCAGATGATGGTTGCTTCAACCATTTTATACATTGTGTATAACTAATGTTGCAAATGAGCAGAATAATCAGTGCTGCCTCCTTTGCATGTACCAGCATTGCTCGAATCAATCCAGGGTTGGCATGTCCATAGCCACGTTGTTATAATGCTGTTTAGAAGGGTGATGAAATAGCCATTTCTTTTCATAAGATTTAAGTGTTCAGTAATCCCAAAACCAGCACAGCTCCCTGAAAAACCAAGGCCTGAATGCTGCAATCACCTTCAAGTGATGTGTTCACAAACCACCCAACTGGTTTTTGGAAGCAGGAAGTCCACACAGAAACCAGCCCTAAAGCTTCTCATTCTCCACCTGTTCACCCTTAGCATTTAGTGCCCGTCCAGGTACAGATCACTGAAATATCACTGAGATATCACTGAAATCTGACAGCTTTTTCAGACATCTGCATGCACTCAGATTGAGCTCCATACACCCCGAAACAGCTACAGAACCCTGAAATCAATGCTGCAGTGCTGCCTCGTACCCTTGCTTGTTGAAAACAATGACAATCACTTCAGCTCACTTAAAAAGAGGCTGGGTTGGACTCTTGTTGTGAAATACTCCAGTTAAACTTATTAAGTCTAATTGGTGTGGTAACATTGAGTGCTGTGCTGGTTGCAACATCCCACTCCCACATTCCTTACACTTAAAATTACTTCATGCTTTGCAGCCCTGCCTCATAACTCTCATTTAGGGAAGCCCTTTAAAAAGGTTTCCCTGCTCCTCATGATTGTTTTCTTTAATTATTTTTTTTTAAAGCTGTGTTTCTTAACTTCAAAGCCAAAAGGTTTAAAATCAAAATGATGATGCTCAGTTTTTCTGAAGTCATTTTGAATGTGATACTGATTTAACTGGTCTGCAAAATATATGGATGACATCCTGTAGCTTTTTCATTGCTTTATTTACAGAGAGATTCTATAAACTAGTTACTTTTCATCATAGTCTACCCTGTATTAGCTGGCCTCTCTCAAAGGAGTTTTGCAAGACCTTCCAAAAATAGCAGAGGGCAAAGGTGGTGCTTCATTAAAACCTGATTTAATTCCATTAGTGGCCCACAAATTCTTGAAATTCCGACCGTATTCTCAAAGTATACTATAAACTCAAATTGCCTGAAGAAACAACAGTACTCAAAAGCAGAATAAAGAAGCCCTCCTGTTTACAGTCAGCCTTGTCACTCTTATCAGCAAATATGATGAAAGAGTATTCCCTGTGCAAGTCATCCTTTTGTCCAGGGAGTGGCAAAGCCAGTGAGAGGCACCAAGCAGCCTTTGGGAACCATCCGTGTGCTGCTTCTCCTCCTGCCAGCATTCCCAGGAGTTCCTCTGAGGAACAAATCTCTAAATCACAGCTCCAAGCTCCAACCTCCTTTTCAGACTCTACACGAATGAGGCACAAACACAAGGCTGTGGTCACAGGTGGAGAGGATACCACAAAACAACACAAAATTTTATGAAAGCATTACAGGTGTTGCCACACAAGCAGTTAAGAACATATTTATAGTGGCACAAACGTAACAGTGCCTTGATGGAAACTTCCTGTGCTCGACTGAAGTTAAAGGGAATGTGATGGAACAGAACCAGTGCCTGCAAAATGACAATTAAAGCCACAAACACCAGGCCCCATATCACATCAAAGGTCTGATATGGAACCATCTGGGGTTTTTGTTATGTGTTTCCATTTAATAGCAGCTAACACCTTGTAAAAATTAGTATAGTTCCTCTCATTTATTTCATTTTTTGCACTGTAGTTTACTAATTTATATCCCAGAAAATTAGATCAATGCACATAAAATACCTCGCTGCAGGAGATTCAAAATTTTCTGTTTGTATCATATTCCTTAGGTCCGTATTTTGTACTTTTAAATTCAATGCTGTCCTCGGAATAAGCACTGAGCACAAAAGTGTTTTATCACAGAAAATGATGACCAGCTAATTCACCTGGAATTCTGTTTGATGCAAACTCAGGCATAACTGCAAGAATATATTTTCTTTCTTAAGATACAAACTTCAGATCTTACCCGGTGTAAATCAGAAAAAGATCTGGGCTTCCATGAAAGTTACAGATAAGTGAGTTTAGATGGCATTAAAATACAAAGTAAATGGAACTTAACATTTGGTACTCTTTCTTTAGCTAAGAAGTATTTTATTCTATGAGTCATCCCATTGGGATTGGCATCAATGAAAGTATTAGAAGCTGGATCATAATAAAGGCACAGCAGATATAAAGAATAACAAATCCCTTCATATCTTTTTCAGCAGCCAAGCAGACTGGAATAAATAGAAAAATACTTGAAGGTATTTAAGATTTTTTAATTCAAAACTGTAACAACTGATGTGTTGGAAAAGGTGACCTTTATTTTACTGTAACATCTATAATATTCACACATTATTCATACACCCCAAACCGAATTATACACCCTGCAATGTGCATAGATAGGTAGGTCCCTGCCCAGACAATTTATTCTCTAGGTTAAGATTTGACAGTGGGTGCAATTAAAATTAAGAGAAAAGAAAAAAAAAAAAAAAAAAAAAAAAAAAACAAAAAAAAAAAAAAAAACTAAAAAAAAAAAAAAAAAAAAAAAAAAAAAAAAAACAAACAACAAAACGAAACAAAACAAAAACCTAAAAAACACCCCAAACAAACCCAAATAAAAAAACAACCACCAAACCAAAAACCAAAACAGCCCTGCACAATAACTTGCCTGAATTATCCCTGTTAGGCCTATTTTTTAATTGTAAGATACTAAATGCACTGTACCTCATCATGTAAGATGATTACAGATGCTGCTAAAGAAGGGAGCTTTTAGGAGAGAACACACAAAGCTGTGTTTTAGCTGCAGAAAAAACCTTCTACCACATTTGGCCACTTCTTCCCTCATGAAAACACATTCATTGATAAAACTTCAAGACAGAAGGAATTTTCCTTACTGGTTTTGGTAATGGAGAGCAAAACACTGAATCCACCTTCTCCAGCCTGATGAAAAAAGCAGTCATTTTCCCATGTCCTCTGGCATAAAAGAGAAAAAACACAAATCAGCCAAGAACAGAGATGGAGCTACGAATGCCAACTTTAAAATGAAGAGGTTTCTGGAGAAGGCAAACACAGAATGACTTGTTCATTTACTTCCACATTAGTGACAGGGGCGTTAATTGAAGTTGGCATTGCATGCCCAAAGACAAAGGCAAGGAGATGATTCTCCTCACAGCTGTACAATTCCAACGTGCTCGAGACAGGATGCTGGGTGGGCTGGAGCTCTGCATGAGCTCAGGGACAGCTTGGACAAGCTTGGATGAGAAATTCTCAGGAACTTTCAAGGGGTGGAGTCAGCATTTTGTTGCTCGCTGCTTCCTAGCCAGGTCCCAGATAATTCTGAAGTAGTTAACCCCATTGAAGTGCAGAGATTTCTAGAAGCCAACACAGAAATGCTGACAACGCTCCTGAGCTATGAGCTTTCCTGGTATTAGTAAACTAGCATGGAAAACCCATTTCATGCCTGTCAGCTGGAGTAAATCCTCTGACTAATTTGTTACAAGTATGAGGATACCTTGCTCTCCCAGTAACCTTGTCTTAAGCACTGGAGGAGAGCTGTGGTGTCTCACTGACTGCTGAAAGGCAGCAAGAACGTCACTGAATAATCACTTTGTGTGTTCTGAGAAAAGCCTGGGTAAGTGAAACTTCATTTGATGCTCAGTGTTAGCTGGAATGATGATCTGTACGAATTGCCTAGCACACGTTTTTACTTAGGACATGAGACAGCAGTATCATCATCTTAGGTAAAATCAAAAGCCCTTTAATATTCTGTTGTTTTAATTTTAACTTGGCGAGGTCACTGAATCTTGTAAGTGATCTGAAATCTGCACCTCCAGACTGCAGTTGAGTCCATGTTGCAGCAGAGAGGTCAAGTATGATTTGGGAGTGATAATACCAGGTTTCAGAAAGGCTTCCTAATGTAATGAGTTACTCTAATTTCTTGAGCTCCCCTGAGAACATCGGCACCAAAATACTCTGAACAGGTAAAACCTATGAGTTCAAATTATTCAAGAATAATTTATTGAATCAACTAGATTCATTTAAAAGTTTGAGTGACCTGTTTCTGCACTAAACTTTCCTTCTGAAGTGTGAAGAAATTGTGAGGATACAATGAAATCAGCGTTTTGTCCAATATTATATATAATAGAAGCAGGTAAGATCAGATACTAATTTTCTGTGGGGCCCTTAAATTCTAATGAATTCTCCTTTCTTTGTCTATGAATTCTTAATGATATAAAAACAAACATTATGTCCTTTCAAATTATCTGAGTATACCATATGTCACAGTTCTGAGTTCCATTAACTATCACTGAATCCAGTTTTGTCCAGGATGACCTAGGATAACTTGGAAGCAGATCTTTTTGTGTGTGCATCCTATAAGCATTTCTTCATTTTTGTTTACTGAAGTTCTGTGGGTGACTGGTTAACAGATCAATTTTCAACCCAACAACAGACTTTAATTATGTGAGCAGAGGATAACTCAATTTTAATGTGACTGATTTAACACTTTACTGGACTAACTTAGTCTTGAAGAGATGAATAGGAGCTCCCTGAGCTACATACTAACCTTGATTCTTAATTTTCTACCAGGGACACAGAGCAAAGAGTTGGAACACACATTTGCTTCTACAATATACAGCTGAAGAAATTAACCTCTCAAGGCTAGCTTCATAAAAAAAGGGAAAAACCTTGAAAATGCTTTTGTACCTAGCATTTGTAAGAATCTCTTTACCCCAGTTCATATTGGTGAGTGCTAGATATGGAATAACTCATCAATCAGTGGAAAGGATTATACCAAAAGGGAGTCTCCCCTTCCTGTACACCCTTGTCTTAGGAGGTGTCCATAGTCACCCTTATACTTAAAGGGTTTAACATTAAAATGTGGAGATGCAGGTTTCTCATTTGTGTCTACACAGAATAATAGAATCACTTAGGCTGGAGAAGCCCCACATACACCTACAGGAACAAAGATTTCTAGGAAAGTCTGATCAGAAAGGTGAACATAATAGTATAACAACAATATAGTACTATGTGAAATGACATCATTATCAAAACACTAAAAAATAAAATTACTGCAATTAATACAATTTAATTATGAAGATTCATGGTGATTGAATGTGGTGACAATCTGCCCCAGAAACTATTCTCCTCTCTTTAAAAGCATTTCTGTCACCTTTTCAAAGAAAAGTCAGGTAATTCATCCAGTAGCAAAATTAGAGATAAGAAATCTACAAGATGAACAAATAAAAAGTGACAGACTAAGCCATTTAATTTTTTAAATCATTTTTCATACTTATTTCTGCATTTCCTCAGGTGACAGTTTGAACCTTGCAAACATATGCTTGCTCATCCCAAAACACCTTTTTTATGTCTTTATTTTGCAACAGTAGACTTAGATATGAAACACAAATTCGAAAACTTTGCTTAAGACTGGAAGTTATGTAAGGCAGGGATCATTTCCAGGAAGGATGTTTTTGCTATTAAAACTGTGGAGTGGAATGCAAAGGATGGGGGCTCTGCCACTGCCATCAGGTGTGATGTTAAGTCACAATCCCAACTCAGCATCACACCAAGATGAGCAGCCCCGCTGATCCTGAAAGGCCCTGTGTTTGTTCAGCGTTTACATCACACTTCCCAGCAATTTTTAGCTTGAAAAATAATAACCAATGGAGGAAAATAACACCCTGTTTGAAACTTTGCATTAAGTAGGTGGAGTCGTGCAGCAACTGGTCGGACCTGGTTGGTGTTATCTCGGATGAAGGCTGACAGAAGGAGATCTCTTGTGGCATTACCCAACACAGCCACAGATGCAGCTGGGAATCCAAGCACTGTGGAGCAGCAGAGGGTGAGCATCCCTGTGCCACGTGCCCTTGGAGGGCAGGCACAGAGCTCTCCTGCTTCTCCCCAGGCTCCTCAAAGAGCTTCTGCAAGGTTCGCCACGATAAACGGAGAGGTCAACCCTGAGAACTTGCTCTGAGCCTTGCCAAGGTAAAATGGGATGTACTGGAGCCAAGAACATCTAAGGAACTGAAATAAGGATCGTGATGATGAGGTGTAGGGTACTTGGTGAGTGGCTGGAGGAGAGGAGATGGAAGCAGGACATGCTTGAACCTGCACTTGGTTTCACAGGGATGCACTCTTTGCTCCTAACAGTGAATTATGGACTTCAGGGGACTGGGAAGACTGGTCAGGAGGGGGATGCAGGGCTCTGCCTCTGCAGCACTGGTTGGATGATCTGGGCATGACATTAGATTTTTTAAGAATTGTCTATTTTCCTCTGAAGATAAGTTGCTCATGGTAGTAGTCAGGCTGTACTTGAAGGACTTTCCCTGCTTCCCCTCGGAGTAAATGATGGGTTCCATTCACTCCAATGCTTACCTATCAGCTGGTGATTAAGTGATCAGGCAGATGAGGGCTGATAAGCCTACATGGCTGACAGCAATGATCAAAGTGAGTTTCCAAGTCTATCTGTGTGATTTATGAGCACAAATTATGTTTGTTCTTGGGGGTTTTTTTGAATACAATCATTGAATGGCAGTTCTGTGAGTAACTTTTCTATTAAATCCTAGGATAAACTTCACTCTGTAAAATTATGTTGTTGCAAATCCTCTAAGAATTTAAGTTGCATGCCCATAAACTGCAGATCTAGAGAAAAAAAGTTTCTGTTTGTCAAGGACTGGCAGATGATCTTTAAGGATTCCTAAAGGATACCCTGATTATGCAAAATCTCCATGGCAAACAGAAATAATCCCAGAGCTATTTTCTCAAAATCTTACTATCTTTGAGAAAGGGTTGCTTTTTTTGGATATAACTCAAGAAATGACTGAAGCAATGAGTTTCAAGGGGTTTTAATGGGTTAAGGGAACCCTTAGGTGAATTCCAAGTTCTAATTTCAAATATGCTTGAATCGTGTTCTTTTTCACTTCAGATGTTTGCAGTATGGATCACTACTCTTTTTCTTCTCAATGCAGCCAGAGGTGAGACACATAATGAATGAAGTCTATAAACTGTACAAATTGTGTGCAGCTTACACCAGGATATCTATAGTCTAGAAAAAGTATGTTCATTTGAAAGGATGTAACAATTCTTCATTAGGACCACTGAGTCAGGTCATGTCTTTGCAACATTTAATCCACTATTCTTTAATTCTGTAAAGGTTTTTGCAGCTAGCAAATAGAATGGGAATTAGAAAGGTATTTTTACATATGAATTGATAATGAAATTCTTCCAGAATATTTTTCCCCTACCCACCCTCAACTCACTCATGGTAGCTACAACTCTGGTAATGAGAGCCTGGGCACCTACTCTTC
Source organism: Daphoenositta chrysoptera (assembly GCA_013397915.1). Lineage (NCBI taxonomy): Eukaryota > Metazoa > Chordata > Aves > Passeriformes > Daphoenositta > Daphoenositta chrysoptera. The sequence goes on along the minus strand of VZRO01003611.1, from coordinate 96,807 downwards.
ACAGTGCTATGCAGAGAAGAAGAAAATAGTCTTGGTCCAAAATACCTCTCTAATGACTGGAAAGAACAGACTTTTTAATAGCAATACAAATTACTTGAGATTTCACAACTGTTGTACTATAAGTGTGGAAGGATGACAATTAATGGCAACACCCGCATGTCATATTTGCACCATTACTGTATTAAAGGTACAATAGAAATTGGGAAACCAGTCCTTCAGGTGCAGACCACACTTCCTGAGGCTGTGCTTTGCTCTAAGCTTCCACTCAAATTCCACTTTATTGCTTCCACTAAAATCTTAGGGTGATAAAAAAAAAATAAGGGAGATGTTTAATGTGTGCTGTGGAGCAACCAGAGGTATCTATTTTAATGTTTTGGTTTCTTTTTGCTCCTTCCTGAACTGTTGTGCAAGAAATAACAATTTAGATAATCCCTGGAGCATTAGGACTGATTTGAAGGACTACTCTGTGCTCACAGCAAAAGCTGGTTTCTTCTCTGGATCAAGATTTTATTGTCTTTTTCCAAGGCCTGTGGTAACAGTATGTTTGACCAAACACATCCTGCATTCTCCTGAGCTCACCAAGCTGAGCTCCAGGCTCTGTTTCCTGCAGGAAGCACTCCTGAAGTTCAGGTTCTTGCTACAAACACCAGAGCACAGCTGAGCCCCTTAATGAAAAATGCTCCCAAGTGCCATCCTAGTCTGAATCAGGCACGTTTGTCTTTCCTGGTGTAAACACTCTCCTGCCAGCTTCGTGTACAGAACCTGAGGCATTCCCAGAACACTGACACCTTTCTTTGCATATCCCAGGAAGGGAAGTTTGCTACAAAAGGCTTGGATGCTTTTCAGATGGCCCCCCTTGGGCTGGGATCCCAGGGAGACAACTGGCAGGCCTGCCCAGCTCTCCAGATGATGTGAACACGAATTTCCTTCTGTACACCAGAGATAACATGGTGAAATACCAAGTAAGAAATGGCTTTGTTTTTAAATACCAACAGTGTACAATACATTCAACAAATTCTAGGGACAGTTTCTTTTCTCACATATTTTTGCTCATAAGACTCCTGGGAAAACCTCCAATTCTATATTAGACACATGATAATTTTCTTCCATCTTTTTTCCTTTTTCCTCATTTCAGCTCTCTGAGGAGCCACGTATATTTACAACATATTAATTACAGCCCTCCAACACAAGTTATTACATGTAAAAGACTCCAGAGTTAAGGGTTTTTATATAAATGGCAGTCACAAACAGTGGAAGTGTTTATTAAATCACTTCAGAACAAGTCCAACTCCTCCAGCTGAGAGGGCCTATGAGGTTTTAACAAATCAGTCTTTCACTGAAGGTGACATGTGTGCTAATTAGTGCATGACATCCCTCTTTTAAGTCAACAAAACCATAACAAAAAATATGTAAGAGCTAGTACTCTGAATTTCTTTTAAAGAAAATAATGTCTTCTTTCTCAATACACACAAAATACTTACAGCCTCTAACTTTGTAAGCCTGGTGAGCTTTCCCATAAAATATAAATGAAGCAATGAAGGTCTTATCTTCAAAGGAAAACAGAAGGAAAAATAGGTATAGTTTCAAAGTCAATCTCATAATACCTTCCAGAAGATGCTATCTACTATTTCTACAGCCAAGCTTGATAAAATCTTGTACTTACATGGCATGTTGTACCACTATATCTCAAAGCATTGTGCAAAAGATGCCAGTAGCATTAGTTCAATTAACCAGAGGAAGTGAATCAGTTGTTGAAGTGATTAATTGATTTCCCCTCAAAAGGCAGTTAAGGATGAGAAACAAGACCCGTCTCTTCAGGGTTCAGGTCTATGCCTTAACCACTGGGGTACTCTGCCCTTTATCAAAATGCACAGTGGGATGGAGCAGTCACATCCTTGTTGTGTTTGTTGGTTGTTTGGTTTTTTTGGCACAGAAAATTTCAGCCACAAACCCTTCAACTATAAAAGCTTCGAATTTCCGAACACACAGGAAAACTCGCTTCATTATACACGGCCACCTGGCTGGAGCAGATCTCCCCTGGATAACGAGCATGTGCAGGGTAGGTACAGCTATTGTTTGACAGTCATTTTACTGGTATTTGAAAGTCCAAATATCCACATCTGGCTTAAAATTCCCATGTGAAATTTACTCCTCTGTTCCCTTGTTAATTCAGGGGATATATAAGGAACACAAAAGTCAGAATGAAACCCAGTTGCACATGACCACTCTCTTGTTCCTGGCTATGAGTGTAGTGCACTTCAGCCTTCTACTGAATGCCCTTCTGCTGCTTTCACCTCCATGGGGAAAGCTATAATAAATTGATTTTTCAATTCTTTGCCAATAATAAAGGGGGAAAAAAGAGTAAGTTTTCTCACCTCAGCAAAAGGTCACAATAAATGTGTCCGTTTGAGTGACACATTTGATCTAATAAAACCAAAAGGCTTTGTTCAGCAGATTGGTTTCATTTTACTCTGGCACATTTCAAAAATGAAATTGTTTCAGAATAAAAAACAAAATCAGAAAGTTCCACTGGCAGAAGTGGATAAATAGAATATTTTGGTTAGAATGTGTGAGCTTTAGGGCTGAACAATTCAAGCACAAATTTGAGAATCCTTTTAGACAAGCCAAGCATAAAAAATTTGAAGAATAAAGCCCGGACCTCTGTCAGGGTTCTGACAGGGGTACTGTCATTAAGAGAAGTTGGTATCTTAGATCCAACCAAGGCATCTGGAATGCACAAAGGAGCTGAAGGAAGCTTGTGAGTGTTCTCTAATCACCGGTCCCACTCTGCCTCCTTGTGTTGATCTTCAGCATCAGGAGGAATTACTAAAGATCTGTCTCCACAAACAAAACAAAATACAGTTTCTATATGCCCTGCTATGATTGTAATTAACCCATTTTTGCTTCTTCTCTGTTGTTCTCCTGTTCTCCCCCAGTTCATGTTCCACACTGAGGACGTGAACTGCGTTTTGACGGACTGGCGGGGCGGCTCCAGCGGGCTGTACACGGACGCCGTCAACAACGTCCGCATCGTGGGGGCCGAGCTGGAGTACCTGGTGAACCTCCTCGAGGTAAAACATCCCTGGAATGTGACAGCCAGGGCATTGTCCTCATGGCAAAGATTGTGCTCAGAGTGGAACCTTCAGGTTTGATCCAACAGAGGCGGGAAGAACAAGAAGTAGCTAGTAAAGGAGCTCAGAATGTTATAAAATGGCTCTAACCCCACACAAATGAAAATACCTGCTTAAGTGTCATAATTGATTTTGAAAAACTACTCTGACATGACTATTCAGCTGTTCAAAAGTTTGAAAATCTGAAACGAAAAATTAAATCCCCTAGATTTAGTATATTGGGATAAGATGGTAAATAGCCGTGAACACCCTGAAAATGAAGAGGGGTGGGATGAGTGGGGAGTTGCTTCTCTTTAAGCAGAGATCCCATGACCCAGAACTGTAACTTTCCACCAGGACACTCGCCTCCATCGCCCAGTGGTCTGGCCATGTCCTGACACTGCATGGGGACATGCTGCAGTGTCACTGGCTTGTGTCCCCACACTGGTGTTCTCTCCTTTCCATAAATCTTCACAGAAAGACTACGGCTACTCTCCTGCCAACATCCATTTCATCGGCCATAGCCTTGGAGCACACGTTGCAGGGGAGGCAGGGAGGAGGAAACCCGGCATCGGAAGAATAACAGGTACTGCAGCCATTTCAGCTGATAAAACTTGGTATTTTCACACAACTTAAGAGAAGTGAAGAATCACTTCTGCTTTATAAACACAGAGTACAGACTGCAATGTGCTGGTTTGTCATAAATAACAGTGTCCAGCCAGCATGATGGCACACGAGTCATGACACAGTCACACATCACTTTCTTTTAAAAACTCATTATTTTCTGTTTTCCCTCTCCCACAGTCAGTTCTTTTCTCTGCATAGACATTGCTTGTCTAAGCCATGCACACAGTGAGCAGTCACACGAGCAATTCAGGCAACTGGGATCAGAGCTATGTTTCTTTATTTCCAAAGAGACCTCACTGACACTGAAGTAAAGGGATACCATTTTTAACCAGGATATTCTGGAAATAAAAATAGACTTCTTGCCAAAAAAATTTCATAAATAAATCTACATGCTCAGAATGACATATGAAGATTTCATATTTTTCAATAAAATGAAAAAAGAAAAAAAAAACCAACAAACCAAACCTCTTCTTATATCATTGTTCCCAAAAGTAAACCAAGCAGCCACCAGCATTTTGCTGTGCTGCAATACCTTCACTCAGGTTTCTATTAATACCCTGCCTGTTTTTCCTGGCTATAGACAACAAAATGGATTTTAACACGTGGAGTAAAGGCAGAAATGTGCACACATTTCTACCTATAGTGCACACAACCTGTATGTGATGATATACCTATAGTAGTATTTACTCAATCAGATGTATCTCCATTCATTTAGGTCTGGATCCAGCTGGGCCCCTTTTCCAGTACACTCCCACAATGGTTCGGCTGGATCCTTCGGATGCAAAATTTGTTGATATAATTCATACTCACGCTGGTCATCTTTTCTTTGACTTTGGTAAGTTCCCACGCAAAGGCTGCCATTGGCACACAGGTTGGCCACAGAACACCTGGGAGTGATCTGCCAGGATCCATTGTGCATTTCAGCTCCAGGGATTCTTCAGACTTGTGGCCACCTGGATTTTTACCCAAACGGTGGGAAGAAGATGCCAGGATGCAACCAGCTTCGTGTGCCTCCTGCAACTCGGGATATCAATGACCTTATGAGAGGTAAATATATTTTAAAGAAGTAATAAATCATTGTAAGTTACTGTTAGAAACAAAGGCTAGGATAAGGTAAGACTTTTGGATGTATATATTATTTCTATAGCTCAGATTTGGAATAGGGAGACAATGCTCAAAAATGGAACATTTAAAGCTGCCTCTGAAATACTCTCCACATTTCTTTTGTACTAACCAAGGCAAATTCCAGATGAAATTCCAGTTAAAGCATGCAAAATTGTTCATCACAGCCTTTATAAGAGCCTGCCACTGTGCTGAGAGGCTGATCTCAGTGGGAATTCCTCACATGAAGGACTGGGAAAATTTCATTCATGGATAATCCAAAAATGAGTATTTTAAAATCTGAGCTCTCCTTCTCCCAAGGAAGACATCACTCCCAATATTACTGGGATTCATCCATGCCATTAAGCTTTAGTCTCTTCAAAGGGAACAGCCCAAGGTTAGAAATATAAAAGATGATAAAATGACTGCTCCATTAGTAGTTCTTCAAAGAAAACTGAGCAGTTAATCAGAATTACCCTGGGACCCACTACAATAGATCCACAAAATCCTGTCTTCTGATCCTAACCTACAGAAATGAGAACATCTGTTATTCACAGCTAAATGTTTTGAAATCCCTGCCACTAGTTAGATAATTTGCTTTCAAAAATGGTCCCCCTTAGAACTGGTCGAGAACTTAATAATAAAGAGAACTGAAAGCTGGCTGTGCTCAAAGTCACTTGGAACAAAAACACTTTCCAAATGGAATGCATAAAAATGTCTGCCTTTTCATTAAAAAATTAAATATTTTCCAGAGATATTTCGCAAGGCTTCTTGCAATGTTTTGCCATGAAGGAGAAACTCAGCTCTACTGAACACGAGCAGATGGAGTTGGTTGTTCATGCAGCGCCTAAAAATAGAGACAGCCTTAACTCCCTCCTCTTGGTTAAACCTTACTTTGTTTGATAACCTCTCTTTTCTTTGCTAATGTTTACATTTATGTAGTGCTTTTATGTATGAAGTGCTTTAGAAATAATATTTAGTGGCTTTTTTCCTACAGTTTTTTTATGCAGTAGAGAGACTATAGGTGTTAAGTGAATTTGCCACTAACATAAATTGAGCCAGCTGTAAGAGCCGAGGGTTCAAAAGCACAAACCCTTCTGAATTAAAGAAGGAGCTGTAAAGAAAACACACTCAGGAAGCTGTGATGGTGTGGATTATTTTCAAGACAAACAGACAACAAGTACTTTTCAGAGATGCTTTAGTATGTTTTTTCTTCTTTCCCTATGTAAAGAACAATGTGTCAGCTGCTCAACACCCACTGGTCTATCTTTAAGATGCATAAATATTGCTATTAAGGGAACTTTTGATTTCACTATAAACCATGCTAGCTTGAAACTACTTCAGTGCCTCCCAGATTTTCCCCTATGGTTTGGTGAGCCCCCACCATATTCTGCAGAGGAATAGAGCCCACTTTTATACAACCAACCTAACTTTAGCACATTGTGCTTTGATATAGGAGAGACCTCGGGATCAAGGAAGACAACATTTGCTATAAGGGATGTGTAAATATAACCCAAATAGCACTTTCTTCTTTCCTTACTGGCTGCTTATAAATTCAGTCTGATGGGAAAAAGTACTTGGTTCAAATAGTTCTGACAAAATCAAGGACACACAGCCAAACATCCTGCTTTTCAGAGAATTTCAAAGAATTACTTTCAAATGACTGCAGATTTTCTAGAGCTTAAAACCACCAAAAGCCACTGAATTTAAAATAATTGCTAAATTACCTTTAATTCTAGAAATTAGTGGAAACTGTGATTTTACAGAATACCACATCAAGATAACTGTAAGAAAAGGAAAACTACTTCATTGTAACTACTGTATGCTTTACAAAAACTGTAGCTGTGAAATATTCCAGTCTTTGAAATATCAAAGGGGAATGCTCCTAAATGCTTCTTGTTTCACCTTGGTGCATCTCCAGCTCTGTTAAAAAATACCTCTTTCCAAAAGAAAAAAAAATACATGTAGGCATAAGTACACTTTCTCACTACAAAACCAAATAACTCACACTTTAAATGTTTCTTAATTATTGCTATTTCTTCTACCTGAGACATCAGTCTATGTGCAAGTACTTTTGAGGAAAGAGACCCACAAATGTTTCTTTGGCTTGGACTTTATGTTAATGTATAGCTTTAATTGCTTTTTATCTGTTGGGTTTTTTTGGGTTTTTTCCTCCAGCATACAGATCTTTTGGATGTGGACACAAAAGAAGTCTCAGGTATTATGCTGAGAGTATCATCACTCCAAATGGCTTTGTTGGGTACCAGTGTGACACCTACCAAGAGTTTGTACTGGTAAGTACCAGGTCTGTTTTTATCTGGGGGCCTACAGCCCTGCCCTTCTCCTTTTAATAATTTCTGGGACACCTTCTACATTTGGGATCATGGGATATGGGCACAGGGGATATTCAGAGCCACTGACTACGTTCATCCAGACCATACCCAAACCAGGCAATTTCACAATAGACAAGTGATGCTGATAATTTAGCCTTTTATTCACTAACTGCACAAATAGCCAAAGGTCTGCAAATTCCACTTTGAACAGAACCTCCCATATATCAAAACTGAACTACCTAAATATAGCAATGCTATTTTTTCCAACTGCAATTAATTTGCTTTCATGCTTATCTTTTTTTCACCTTTTTTTTTAATGGATGTCAAGGTCCTGATCTGATTTTCTGATCTGTGTAGGTAGATAAATTTCATTAAGGCTCTGCATGGGAGTAAAGGACGAGAGCAAATCTTAATTTGAAAGCCCAACCTTCAGTATTCCTAAACATAAATATTTTTTACCGTATGAGTGAGATATCCAGCCAGCCCTCCTTGGAAATGTGGTTACTCATCCTATAACTAGCAGAAAACCTTCCAGTGGACCCGATGAAAGATGAATATATTACCTGGATTTTACAGATCGAGTAGCAAGGCCCAACATTCATTATGGTATTTACTTATGGTCTCTGCAAGACCACGAGGAATTAGGCCAGATTTCCAACCTGTTTCTCTCCGATTTTCAACCAGATGAAATAAGCTGACTGACCATCTCAACTCCTTTTCCAACCACAATGATAAATACTGCAGATATGATCTGAACTGAGAAGCAAGTACCTTTTCAAAAAGAAAAAAAAAAAGCTGGGAAAAAGCTGAAATACCCTAATTTCTTAAAATTTAAGAAGTAAGATTAAAATAGATAAAGTTTTATAACACACATTTTTATTTCCCCGCAGGGAGACTGCTTCCCATGTTCAGAGGAAGGATGCCCACTGATGGGTCATTATGCTGATAAGTTTCCACATAAAACTAAAAAGGAGCAGCAAAAGGTTTATTTAAACACAGGACCCTCCCCTCCATATGCTCGTAAGTGCTCATTTTGTGGTGTATTTTAAAGTGGCTATGAATTATGTGTGAAAAAGGGCTTTACACTGCTGCAGAGCTGCTGCAGTTAACGAATTGCACTCAGTGAAACATCTAGAATTTTAGGTGTTAGGAACATGCAGTACCAGCATTATTTGGGAAAGCTGAAATAATTGTAAAAGCAGATCAAATGATGCTCACCTTTGGGTTAAACTTGGTTATTACACAATGCATTCAAATATTCTATAAAGCAGAAAGTGGGAGGAATGTTATGCTGGAAGTGCATAATTTCAAATTTTAAAATGTTGCATTGTTTTTATTGGCAAAAATTAATAAAACTGGAGCATTTCAGGATATTTTTGCCACGCTCATCAAGTCAAAATGGCAGGGAGCAATAGGAAATAGAGTTTTAGTTGTGATTAATGTAGAAACAGCCACAGGACTGGGAAATAGGAAAATTAATAAATAAACTGTAATTCATCACAGGTGTTTGCTTATAAGCACATTTGTGGAATCCTTTTCTCTCTCTTAGAGACACTGAAACATATAAGAAAATTTTCCCCTTAGGAAGGAAAGCTCCTTACAACCATAATCCATTTGATTTTGCTTTCAAAGGCTGGCGAAAAGAGATCCATGTCAAAGTATGTGCAACAGAAACCATGAAGGGAAATATAGATGTAGCCTTGACTGGAACTAATGGGATCAGGAGAAAATATACCATTGACAAGTAAGTTTAATGTGGCTGTTGAAGACGTGGCTCTATCACTGTTCTCATATGGAATGTACACACAGCTATTTTACACGCCTCTCCTTGTTCTGTGTGGTCTGTGATTTACACTGGTAATAAAAGTAGCTGATCAGTGATTGAAGTTCCCCGTGCTACAGACTGTGGTAAAAATCTGCTTGCTGGTCTCCATTTTCCTTTGTTTTCTGAGGTTAGCACAGCAAAGTGGGCAAGAGCTCTGTGGCTGCTGCTGGACTCAAACACGAGTTGGTGATCTCTGAGAAGACAAAGAGCTCAGTCATGTACAGTAATTTTATCATCCCCTCCTCTGGGGAATATGTGAATAAGAAAGTTGCAGCTTGCCCGTGAACTGTGCTGGAATGTGGGATTCCTGTCCACTCAGCCTGGCTTTCTCCAGTAAATGTGAATTTAAATATCAATAAACAGACGCTGGTCTGCAACCCAGCTTCAATATTGCAAAATCAACCTCTGTGTTTGAACACAGCCCTGTTACTGGTCTTTGGTTATAATACACCACTCAGCAACAAACCTGCAGATAATTTCAATGTAAATGTCACACTGCAAAGTGTGTTCTGTTAGAGGGAACAGTGATAGCACAGAAAGCACAAATGTAAACTGTAATTTTCAATTTCATTCATGGCAAAATCAAACCAGAAACACTGAGAGAACTTTTTGACTTGGATTTACTTGAAGATAGATCTTATTTTTCAAAAGTAATGTATAAAATAAACCGCAGCCATATTGACAAAGGCTGACTGATATAAGTGTTTTCATCCTGAAAGACACAGGAATTTCAGCAACCCTATTAAAAAATTCATAAAATTATAACAATAGTATTCAAAGCTCCAACTCTCATGGCACCCCTCAGCTCATCTCCCTTGTTGCCTGTACTCAAGCTTTTCTCTTCCCCCTCATTTGTGTAGAACACCAAGCATCACTTCTGTGTTTTTCTTTTGGCAGGGGAACTTTCAAACCAGGCAACACATACTTGAACTACATTGATACCGAAATTTCTGGGAACATTTCAAAAGTCGAGTTTCTCTGGAAAAAGCATCTAGGTCATGTAGACAGAGGCTGCATGGGAGCTGAAGAAGTCAGAATTATATCTGGGGAAAATGGAAATATGTAAGTCCATAATCTAATGGCGTTCCAGAAAGGCAGAAGTTTTTCTCCTAAATTGCAGTTTCCTGTGCCCAGCTCTCCAATAGCACAAAGCACAGCACACAGAAACAGCTCTGCAGGGTTCAGCATTGTACCTGCCTGGGCAGGGTATTTCAGGCTGACTCCAACCTGAGCCCCTGGGCCTGGCAGCCACTGGCATCTGCAGCACATTAGATACACTTTTGGAGCACACCTCTTGTTTAGTTTTAACCAAAATTAATCCAGCTGATGCGTCCACCCCACTCTGTCACGTAAACCAAAGTGTGGTAAGTGGGGAAAACAGAGTGAGCAATTCCCTTCAAAAGCATGCTCCTGTCCAAAATGAAACTGCTAATGGAGCCTGATCATAAAGGCAAACATCCTAAAAGTTAATAATTGGTCATTAACTAGTAAGTCTTAAAAAAAATTAAATTGATAACACACACTTCATGTTCTCAGTCTACTGGAACTCATGCTTTGACCTAACATGAAATAAAAATAAAATTTAAATTAATTATGCTGGGCTGCTGCTACGAAAATGTCCCATTTTGCTGACAAATATTGTCCCCTTTCTCAGGTCGGTGTTCTGTGGGTGTGGAGCTGTGCAGCCCAGCATGTGGCAAGCCCTGGCTCTCTGCTGAGGCTGGGGTGCCTGGGGCACTGCAGCAGCACTCACCAGCTGCAAGAGGACACTGCAGGCAGCAGCAAAGGACTAACTGGGCTCCCTCAAGAGACTCTCAGAAATTTACCCAGCCCACTACAAAAGCTCTATTTCCAAGTTAGTGCTGGCAGCTTTCCTCCAAGCAGGGCAGTTGCACTCCTGTGAGCTATGGTTGTGATGACAGATCACCTGTATGTTAACAGAAACCAGCTGGGATTCTGAGGATGCTGAAAAGCTCTCAGCAGAGAGATCTCCCAGCTCTCTGCAGTATTCTGTGAGTTTTTGTCTTTCTTACACAAGCCATGAGAAACAGTGAGATGGTTTTGTAAACGAGTTCTCTGTCTTAACACCAGCAGCTTGTTTGCCAAGTGTGTTGTGGTTCTTTGGGAAAATGTTTTGGAATGGGTGTTGTAGGGTTTCACCAATCATGCCCGAGAGGTGGATGGTCAGGGACCAATGGCCCTACGCCACTCAAGTGAACTAAGAGATATAAACGGGTCTGTAAATTAATAAATAATTCCATTTCTTCCTGGATCAAGTCTATGTCGTTTGTCCGTCGTCCCCAGGACAACAGCAACAGGATTCTTTCCTATGCCTGAAACAGGCATATTCTTTATCAAAACTGTATTGTACTACTGAGGAACCTGAATTTTCTGGCAGCCTTCAATAAGAAGTTTGTCCGTCTTTACCAGTGAAACTGAATTTTCCTCATCTACTTTGTGACGATGCTGAGGTCAGGCTTGAGCTACATTATTTGCATCAGCATTGCCACTCCAAATTTATCAGCATTTTGATTGTCCTGATTAGCAAAACCAGACCACTAAGAGTTATCAGCATCAGCCAAAGTAAGCTAAGGTTCCTTTGTTTCAACACAAGCTATCCACAAAAATTCTTTCAGTTTGTAATTACCAGCTGTTGTCTAAGGCATGCAACTGATTTTTGCATCTGATGTGAGCTTAATCATTTGGGTGCAGAAATTATGTGTATCAATCACATTGGGCAACTCTGTTCTGTCCCATCCTGACAGCCAGCTCTTCCAGAATGGCTCCAGTGAGGTTCACCAGAAGGTGTTGGTGTGTTACACAAGGCAGCACGGGGCTGATGAACGGGTGTTATCATTATTCACGTTATGCAGCAATACCTTTGAGATGTCAGCCCTGTCACCTCCTGTGAAGTTTGCCGAAGGAGCTTGCTCAGGATATTTGATAAATCAGGAGTCTGCCTTCTCAGGCACTCTTCAGTTCCCTTTATTTTTCATCTCCACACGAGCAGAATGGGACCAGAAACCATTTTGAGCAGGAAATTCATCCTTCTTTACCCCTTAAGGAAACTCCTTGGCAAGACACCTGTCTTGAGCAAGAAAGGCCTCCCCTCTTCCGTGCTCGCCTGGAGATATAAAAAACCCCCAGGTACTTCTACACAGTTTGGAAATACCTGTAACTGGTAATTACAACATCTTGGACATCCTCCATAAACCATGCATGGCTCTCTGCCCCAGAGTTGCATAAATTAAGGAGACTCAGAGAAGGAAAGACTTATTTTTCCTTTCTTACAGTCAGGAACTGAAGCAAAATAAATGCAAATATTTTCCTCAGGATCACAAAAATGTGTGCAGCAGGGCCAGGAACTGGGTTTAATGGCATGAACAGGAGTGTGATCAGTGCCATGTGAGGCATCACTACTTATAGGAAGGAAATAAAGTCCTGTTGGACTCAAGACTGCTCTAAAGCCCATCCTCTCCTGCCTCCATACTTGTCTGTGCCACTTTTGCAATTCTAAAAACTAATTTGACATTTTAATGAATAATAAATCATATTCTTTCAAAAATACAAGTTTTGTTTTGTTTAATTTTAAGCCATGGATTTCAACAGCGTTCTGACAAAATGTGACAGTTCATTTGGGCTGCTGACTTGTGCTACAAGTGTGGTACAGCTGATTAGACCACTTAAAAATATGTATTTTCTCACCCAACCAGTTCAGCTAAAACTAGAACATTGCATTAATTTCTTCCCCTTGTGTTGTTCTGTTTTTATTCTTGTCATATGCTATTTCTTGAGTTAATTTTTATTCTTTGGTATAGTAGATATCAACACTTCCCTTCTTTGTTAATATATTTTTAGACAAAACAAGAGAGATTAATTTTTATAAGATAAAGGAGAAAAAAAACCACATTGACAGCAGCTGTGTGTTGCTGGTAGCAAATAATCTTCCTCCTTGTTTCTATCTGTATTTAAAATTTAAAATTGTTCTTTGTATGAAATCTTTGGATACTATCACTTTGTATTAATGGTGCTAGTCCAAATAATGCAAGGGTTTGATATTTCATGAGACAATCTGCCTTTGACAAAGCCCTGGACAGGCAATTCTTTCATATCTTTACAACAAGGTAAGCCATCTTTTCAGAACAATTTAAATTGAATCTTTAAAATGCCAAGTGAGACACACCATTCAATATGTTTGGCTGTCATGTGGAAAGGTAGAGCTTTTTAAAATCAAATGTGCTGCATTTCTACAGGGATTTTAAGGGCATGTAATGATTTGCATTCCATCTTTTACATTATTTAAATATTGTGCCAAATTATAAATGCTTCAGAATTACAGTACAAAATTAATTTTATACTCCTTAAGCATGTGTTGACTACAAAAAGTATGCCAAAGGTAAATTGATAAGAAAGCCATTATGAAGCTTTCAGCCTCAGTCACTTTGCTCTCTCGTGACACTCTTTTGACAATGGGGTACAGTAAAACAACTGCACAAACAAACCTCTTCAGCCTTTTGTAGAAAAAGGGACAGCAATAATGAGCAATCCAAAATATGAGCTCTATGGTCCACTTACATCATCTGTATTTACTTTATATGTGACATCAGAAAAATAATTTTAGGAGAGCACCTATGCTTGTCATAAAGGTGTATGTGCAGGTGTGCTGATGAGAAAACAAGGGCCATTTTTGTCAGAATTCTCTGATGACAAAAAAAAAATACAGCATAGCACAGCAGTTTCTCTTCCTTCCAAAATCACAGCCTATCAAAATGCCCCTCATAAATATTTGTGACCCCAGAACTAAAATTACAAGAATAATTAAAATTAAGTAAATAGGACTAATAGACAGAGATCTCAGCGTTCAGATTGTGCAGTTGTCTCTTTTTCTGCTTTTGATCCTATCTCAATCTGTGACTTTTTACATTTTTTTCATGCTGCTCTAATACACTACAATATATTGCTAAAATCCTTGCAAAATAACCATAAATTTGCATGAGTAAGCCTACCAAGGTCTTCTGGTTTTTCATCTTGTTCTTTTTCCTACAGCAGTCTCCAATTCTCAAATATGTGTCTGTTATATAGAAGCTAAAAAAAGCCTTTGGAAAGCAATTTTGCAGAGACTTTAATGCAGTCAGGGTATTCTGTGTGGCCCATAGGTCTAACAGTAGTTTGACAGGCTGCTGGGAGAGAAGCAGCCAAAAATCTTTGTGTATTCCCAACATTTATTTGAGTTATTCTTCCATAACCAAAGCTGACTGGAATTGGGGTTACCACTAAACAACTGACCTATCACTGACCTATCAGTAAATCTGTCTGGATGGAGCCTCTACAAAACTTGGGGCTCTCTGATTCTCTGTGATATCACACTGTCAGGGACTTTGTAAATTCAAGTAGTTTCCAAGCTGCTTTAGGTTGCTCTGTTTCCAGTAATTAGGGAGCAGAAGCTGACAGCATGCCCAAATCTCTTTTTGTGGCATATTTCCAGGACAAAACAGAGCCAATAGTCTGTTCTTTATCTTCAACTATCAAGGATAGAAAAATTTCCAGAAAGATCATGGCTCATCAGCAGCCCTTGCACAAACAGAGCACGCCCACGTTGCCGTGCTGAGGAACACAAACCTCTCCTCCCAGCTGCCACAAGGGTCTTGCAACACCAGAAGCATAAGCAATATGTGAAAATACAGGCTGCCAGTGGTGTCATCCCAGAGCTTTTTCCTTTTCTTGTGGCACTAGGAAAGCGTGGGGCCAAATGCAGATGTCCAGAGCTCTAGAGGGTTAGTTTTCATCAAAATACATATTCAAGATTTGCATCTGCCTTTCAATTTCCAAGGCGAATCTATAGTTATTCCCTTTTCTGTCAGCTGATTCTTTCAGATAAGTTTGACTCTCTAACATTAACAGAAGATAAAGCATTCAGAATAATGAATTTCACCCTCTTCCCTTTAATTCTGCCTATTACCTGTAAAGAAAATCTGTCTGTACCTAAGGACTCCCCTCTGCCTTAGGTTACTTTCGTCATCTGCTCTAAAACTCCCTTTTCTAGTGCTATTTCCTTCAAATACTATACTCCTTCAAATACTATACTCCATATACTATACTATACTAGTCTCCAGCTCACAAAACCAATAGTTAATATTTTCTTTGCTTGCATTGAGTGATTTAATTAACAGCCAGCATGTATTATGGAAAATCATAAATATTTATAACTTCGAAAACATTCCTTTAATTGCTGTTGTGTGATACTGGAAGGGATATACTAAGCCAAATTGGTTTTGTCTCTATTCAATTTAAAATTTGTTCACTTGACCAGAAAGAACACACTGGAGTTAAACAATAGAAATATCAAGCAAATCTTTTATTCTTGGCTCTGCCACTCAGTACTGCAGGTAAGATTCTCCAGGGAGCTGAGTGGCCTTTGTCTATACATATTAGCAATTCCCTAGGGGATGGAATACACAAAGCTACTTCCAAATGACCTCCATCCAAGCTAAGAAATTCATTAACCATCTTCAATCTAAAATTGAAATGACAGCGAGAAAAACATTGCTTTTACAGTTTTATACACTTATCCTTCTCTGAAAGCCTCAGTAATTTGTATATTGCTGCACTCGAAACACAGTTTCTGAGACTCCTTTGGAGAACAAGATTCTCAGTGAGTGTTTTGATCCTCTTTTTCCTACCTATGTGAAGGCCACTGCTCCCAAAATGCATTTATGTCCTTGATAATCCTCAGGCTGACATTTATAAAACCACTGAATGTATTTACTTGCACATTGTCAGAGGCAGCTGCAAAAACTGGGCTTTTCCTCCTGCCCACTAAAATCAGTTGTTCCTCTTAAGACATAGAAACAGGCCCAGGAAAATTGACCATTCTTAAAAGGAGCTATGCCTCAAAACCCTACTACATGTGTTAGAAATTATTTTTGCTATTAATTCTGGCTTGTCATGCTGGCCTCCATTAATTTAATCACACAACTGCGAATTTCCTCTGAAATACACTGACAGTGAAACTCGGTGGCAGTTTCAGCACTCACACACAAAGACTAACTCTGTGGAAAGAACAGCAAAATATTTGAGCATATCCAGCAATCCTGGTCCCCTAAAATATGTTTCAGAGAGGTCTAATCTCCACACAAAGATGTCCATCAGATTCTGAAGATGTCTCATCATAAATAGAGGCAGCAGTTTCAGTGGTTGCTTTGTGTTTAACTTATAGGCCAGAATTTTGACACGAGGCACACGAGGGCACATGACATTCCTTATCAGTTTTCCTTGGCTCCCCAAACTCATTCCTGCCCAGACTTATCTGAGGAGCTGCATTGTCCTGAGGAGGTATGTGTCCTGTCACTGCTGCCAAATCTCCATCTTCCAGCCAATGAAGGTAGGCTCGAGTGTTGAGAATTTCTTATTAGCAGCATTTCTTCTGTCTTATATGAAATTACACAGACTTTGTCAGTGTAAGCAGCAATTAAATACGAGATGCAGTCCCTTACTGGCCACTGCTCCCTCCACATTCCTCTGAAACTTCTTTCTAATGATTATTTTCATATATGGCACTGCCTTGCACCACTCTACCAAGAAGAACCAGAGCCAGACTCAGCCATTCCTGTGGGTGCCAAGTGCCACAAGGAGTGACAGACACTCCTGACTCAGTTTTTACAATGCCTTGCAGGCTGATTGCCTTGTATGCAATTCAGCATCTGGAGAAACACTTTTTTGGGGGGTGTTATTTCTGAAATACCTTCTTTCAGGCAATGTACATATCTCAGGACCACAAATTGGCTCCTTATGTGAACCACAGATCCAGCCCAAGTTACTTCCTGCCCTCAGGCACTTGAACCACTCCTTAATTAAGGGTGACAGTCACTCCTATAGACTTGCCAGAGCAGGTGATTATGGCAGCAACCATCCTGCAGATAGCACTGTAGGGACTTGAGATCTTGCTCAGGAACTGAAAGAACTGGGTTCTGACATGGCTGTGACTCACAGTCTCCAGAGCACAGAAGAGAATCTGGGATTTACATGATGGACAAGTCATGAAAAGATGAATGACATGATTATCATCACCCTATCCTTCTCCTGAAATGATTTTAAATGAAAGTGCCTGTGGTTTCTCTGATCCAGGTGCATCACAATAATGTCAGTATGCAGCAGTTATATTCAGAGCTGACAAGAGAGCTTGGTACTGAGATACCTAATGTGTAAACCCCTCATGGACTAAGAGGACATAGCTCAGTCAACATGGTTGTGGGTAGACAGAGCTTGAATAACTTCTCTGATAAAAGCTATGAAATGCTCAGATACTTATATTGTCCCTAAGTTGTAAGACTATTTTTCTTATTCCCTTCTTTTAAAAGAAGCTACTCTGCCCTTGATTTTTAAAAAAAAAGTTAAAAAAATATGAAGAGGTTTGATTATACGAAAATGTACAAGGGTTTGCTTTGACGAGGCATGTTCATCAGACAGATGACAAAAGACAGCTGGTGGGGGACACAGAGCAAGGAAATAAAGCTGCTGCTCGGAACTCCCTGGCAGCAGAGGACCAGTCATTCCCTGTAACACGAGCTCGCAATAACCAGTTAACTCAGGAGAGCATTTCGTGTTGGCTGGGATGAGTGTTCCATACAACCACCCCTCCGAGGGCTCAAACAGCCTCCTCTTGCTTTCCTTCAAACCAACAAAACTTCAGGAGAGGAAAATGTCCATGAATTAGATACAAAGAGAGACAAGAAAAGGCAACATCTGTTACATCCAGCATGGAGGGGATCATTCTTACAGAGGTTCTCACTCACCCACATCAAGCCTATAATTAGACACCGTGTGGGCAGGTCTGCACCTACTGTCGTGGGACTGATTCCAAGTGAAAAAGGCCAGCAGCCACCAGGATTTGACAGGGAGCTGGCTGAACACAGCCTGCAAAGCAGCAACCCCTTCTGCATTCAGAGTGGTAAGTGCTGAAAAACTGGGGGGGTTTGGGGACAAGTGTCTGTACAAACTGCAGGTTGGGGCTGGAGGACTCCAAGGACTCCCTGGCTTAAAAATAGCCAGGCTGAATGGTATGGTCTGAGTGAACATGCAAAAAGCAAACAGCAGCACTCAGAGAGAGACCCTGGCAGCAGCTAGGAGGCTTAAAACTTTTCAATTCCAGGAAATCCCAGTAGGAGATGAGAATTTCTGGGCTGCGACAATGCAATGCAGCTTGGAAAACAGGGTGGATTCAGTGGGGCTAAGGTAATTTCAGACTGAATATATCCCTGTTTTTAAAGGAAGAACAAAATGACAGCATATGCAGATGGGACCTGGACTTGTTTCATTTTAAGGGAAAGTGCATTAAAACACAACACCAGAAGAGAAAAAGGAGGATTAAACAGGCATTATTAGGAGCACTGAAAATTTAAAGGGGGAATGGAAATGGAGAAGAACTATAGACCTTTTTTGTGGAAGAATGTGAAAAATTAGACTTTTTTTGGTAGTCTGCTGTGCACAGGGGAACTTGAACTAGTCATTGACGAGGGCTATTCTGCACTTCAGAAATGGCAAAAGGCCAAGAGTGTTGGTTTTTGGAGTTGACTAAGTTTAAAAGCAGCCTAATCATGGAGACCAACAGTGGAGACCACCCTGGGAAGGCAGACAAGTGGCCAGGTGGTGGCTGCAAGTCGGCTGAAGGCTCCCTGGTCACTCAGAACTGGCACAGCCACTTCCCTAAACTGAATCACATTTGTTGCTGGTTTGTTTTGGTTTTTTATGATGCTTGTAGTCAGACTAAATTATCATAATTGTCTCTGTAAACTTGAATGTATGAATACCAGCGTAAGGTCAAGGTGAGAACCCTATTATTTAGAAAATCTGAGCAAATACTGCACAGTAGGAAGGCAAAGAGTTGTTGTTAAATATGTTTTCTTCACTATTATCCTACAGTTTCTTTAGGTTGTTCACCAGTTCTAAGAAACTGACCTAAACACCTTAAAAGCCTAAACCTTACAGCACGCTCCAACACACCTACTAACCTTTTATTGGAGCTCTTCCCACATTAAATACCTCAAGAAAATAATTTGCATCACTATTCTGAGTCATTCAGGTCAATATCCTAATCCACTGTTTCAGATTCAGTTTAAGAGGTCAATTGGCACTCAGAAAAATCTACTACACAGACCAGACGTGTGTGAGCCCTGCCTTGCTGTGATAATTACTTTGTATTGGGTGCTTTGGAGGAAGAAAATTTGCAAAAGGTTCTGCCCGTCTCTGCTCTGCTATAAAATTGATTTCTCTAATATTAAATTTGTGGGCTCCAGAGCTATTCAATTAAGGCCAGTTTCCTCCTGCAGGACTTCACTGTACCTAAAAGCTGGTGAGCAAGCAGGAAAGGAGGCTGACCAACACCAGGATGATCTTTTACTTGTTATTGCTCATTTGTATTGAAGCAGTGCCAAAGAACCTTCATCCAGAATCAGGACCCTGCATTGGGCTGTTCATGGGGAGGAGCTGGAGATGAAATTAATTCTTTAACGATTATGCCAATTATTCTGCCACCTGAGCTATCACACCGTATCACCAGCATTGTCCTCAGTACTCTGCACCCCAGTTTCCAGTATTTAATAGTCTGGGCAAACAGTGTGCCTGAGCCACTGATTGTGGGATGTGCCTAGGAAAAATTGTATTCTTTGTATGCATGTGTAGAGTGGGCTGAACAACAAAATTGCACTCAAATAAGCAAACAAAAGATCATATAGTACTTTCAGGTATTTATATATAGGTAAAATCATACTTTCAGGTATTCAAAAAATTTAAAAAATCATACTTTCAGGTAGTTATATATAGGTAAATATATACATGATTCCATTAATGAGGCCTAAAGATACTATTGGGATTTTTTTCATTTACTCTCTTTTACCATTTTAAGTAATGTTCAATACTTGGGTGTGCAATTAGTTCTCTAAATGTCTCACACTCAAAGCCATGCAAGAATTTGCTGGGAGAACAAGAAATTTAACCTACAGCTCCTATATCCAAAGCTTATATGATAAACTCTGGATGGGTTCTCCTGTTTTGTATTGATTTACACTTTTAACTGAGTTCTGAGCCAAACTGCTGAAAAATAAGAAAGACTTTAATAAAACAGTGGAAAGACAGAACAGCAAAAATATTCTCTGTTTAAGGACAGGGCCAATGCAGGAAATACAGGAAGTATGGCTGGAGTGGTAAGGCAAGAAAAAAATTGCAAAAAAAAATCACACATCAAAAATACGTGAAAGAAGGTAAAGAACTTAAATTTCAGTATTGAAGGGAATAAAGCAGATCTGGAAATTGGAAAGTAGTATTCTCCCAACTGTACGTGTGGAATCAAAGAATAACAAGTTCCTTGGACCTTCAAAAATCACTACTAATACATTAGTAAGGCTTTGAAGGTCTTTTCAGTTACAGCTTCCTCAAATGTCAGCCTCAGTTCTGCAAACATGATATGCAGTGTGACAGCATTTAATTCCCCAAACACCAAAAGATAATCCTGCATTCTAGACCTGCACATTTTTTCACTGTACTTTAGCCCAGATGTCAGTATTTTTTCAGTCTGAGCTCATGTCCAGCAATACCAGAGTTGAAAGCTGGCATTCAGTGCAAAGCCAGCAACTGATTCCTCTAAAACCTTCATCAGTGATGATCCAGCATGAGCAGTGAGTAAAAGAAAAACCCCTGAAGCTAAAAAACCAAAAAACATAATCATACCTTTATCATGGTAAGATATAATATATGATATATGATATATGATATTATATATGATAAGATACCTGATATATGATATGATGGTGCACATTAGCAAGAACTGTACTTGTAAATCCAGGAGCTGCCTTCTAGTTCTTCCAACTATAGCCTGAAATGCAATAATTACTCAATTTTTAATCTACTTAATCCATGCGTTTAATTTTAATCTACTTAACTGTTGTAGTACTGCATGTATATAATTTTACTTTCTTAATCAAAATGTCAAGTGGCAAAGGAGATCTTCTTTAAATCTGAGTATCATGTGACTTAAAATGTTGCTATTACAAGACTGTCAGCTTGTCATGTCATGGAACTGAATTCAATTACACAACTTTATCTTTTGACAGTTTTTCACAATTTTTCTTTCATGACCGAGTATCCTGTGGAGAGTTTCATTATTCTGCCTCAGGCTGACATTGGGCTGAAATTCCACAGGTCTGAAATTCCTCAGGTCATTCATCCTAGTTTTTTATCTAATATCATATTAATTTTCTTCAAATTATGGAATTTTGCTTACAAATCCGTAACTTAAAAATTATTGCCAATCCTTTTTGAATAGATTTTTGTTTTTTAAGCATCTCAGCTATGAGTTACTGAAGTTCAATTATTATAGAATATGTGGTTCCAGCAGCTGTTTTAGAGACCTAAAAGCCTTGTCTGAACAAAGTATCACCATGAATACTTTTGTTTTTCTGCTATGAATTTCACCTGGTTTTGGTAAAGAAAAACAAAAAATATTGCATTCTTTTTAATTCTTCCATACATGAAATATTTTTTCTTAATTCACATCTTAATTCTAATGGCCATAAATTGTAATGTTGGCATTATCATTTTCCTTATGAAATCCTGGTAGCTTCTGTCCATTAATTCCATGTTACCAATACTGCCCTTTTTTGCCCCCTTGTTTTCTTCCAGTTTCTTCCACTTCACCAAGTTACCCATTTGTTTTTAATTTCTTTTCTATTATTTGTTTTCAGCATAAAGCTATCCAATTTTCATTAAAGAAAACAGTGGCCGTTTTTGTATCCTGGTGCTGCTCTCCAGAGAAAGAGATCACAAGGGTTAAAAGAGAATGGTGAGTAAAATTCTTAGCAACTTGATACATAACAAATGTTGTTTATAATGTTTAAAATAAAAATCAGTTTATGGCAGTGAAATTATTGGGTTAAAATACTGATAAATGAGAACTCCTGAGATCTGGCCTTGCTTCTCATTAAGACTCTGTGTGCCTGCTTGTGTGCATGTCCCCAGGAAGGTGTGTGGGTACATGTGTGGGACTCAAAAATGCACTGCAGACAGTCATTATGCAGACTTTCTCATATCTCACCAACCACCACTGTGGCCATGAGTCACTGGTTGAGCAACGCTGTCCTGAAGGTGCCTTGATGTCCTGTTGTGAGGGACAACCACTGCTCCAGTCAAGCTTTTATACTCTAGGATGGCAGTCTATGAATATTTGCAATTTTTTTTCTGAGCTGAACATCAATGTAAGAATATTTAGAGCTGGTTTTGCAGGTCTGCTGTCCCTTGAGATGTTACCTGAGCTCAGCATGCAGCAGCCTCTTGCCAGCAGCGCTGGGCAGGCTGAGATCACACTCACAAACAAGTCCTTCCAGTTCCTCTTGTTCAGCTCTACGCCTCCCAAATGCCCAGTGAAAGAATTTTCAAATTGCATGCTGCCTGAACGCTTTTTACATAGCTTTTTAAGCTCTTTGCAAGCTTTTTGTCATTAACATAGACTGATACAGAAAGGCTTCCCCTTAAAAATTTATCTTCTACCCAAACTACAACTCTTTAATTACAGAATGTATCAACATTCCATGAATGACAAAATTTCTGCTGCTTCTTTTATTTCCCTGGCCACATGCTCATTTGTTTTCTACCTTCAAAGGAAGATCCTTTGAAGGAAATTACTGATCACATTTATTGGGCAAAAACCTCCCACATTTCCTTAAATCCTTACTTTCCTTTCAGGTTTTAGGTCTGAAAAGAAATTCTTCTCTCCTTCCTGCTGCAGTGTTCCTGACATGCACTTACATCTCCGGGGTAGGAGGGTTGTCCATTAATCATTAGGAAATCCCGTGGAGCTCTCCAGTTCATTTGCTGAGCCACGTCAGCTGTGATTTTCCTGCACTCTCATCAGGTTCTCACCGTGGTGATGGGCACCCTGACAGACATTCCAGCTGAATGGAGCTGCTCCTTTTGGCTAAGAGTTGGGACCTCTTTGTTCTTGTCCTTCACCAGCTGCTTAGAATAACTCCTGATCCTTTTCTCTCCTATTTTACTGCCAGACTTCCTCTCTGCTTTCCACTCTCCTGGAGCAGATAGTTTTCCTCTCGGTTACCTACATGAATGGATAAATTAGGCTTAGGATCAGATCTGTATTTCTAAGGAAATTTCATGGTTCCTCTCAGCTCTGCACTTTGCAGCTCCTGCTCACTGCTGAGATATCCATCCTCGCTCCTCTGCCCTAACACACAAACAAAACAAGCTATTACCAAACAGGGATTTCAGAGTTTATTAGAGAGTGCTCTGACCTATCCCGTTTGGCTTTGTTGGGAAACCATGTCATTACAGCCCAGTAATCCCACTTCCATCAAAAACAAGCACAGAGGTGGATCACACATTCCTCCTGTCTGATATGTGTCCCACAAGCTTCAAGGACAAATTCTGTAAAATTCCCAATTGCTTCTTTTTTGTTCCTGAAAGCATTTTGTAGTGTCAAAGACCTTTGGAGTGTTGTGTTTGTGGCTTTCTGACATCTGTAGAAATATCCCTTGGAGAGTGCTATACACATAGTGAGATTATAACTCCTGAATTTACCTTTTTTTCTTAATATTTCTAATGAGCTATCCCAGTGGCCAGGGCTGACAATTCAAAATTTTGGTTTAAAAGAAAAGCAGTATGTTGGAAATGGAAGGCAGGTGCCACAGGAAACACCTAAAAGAAGAGAAAATTGAGAAGAGTGAAAGAGGGAAATGAGAGGGGAGGGGGTGAAATTAATGGAAGTCCTGCCATGGAAAAGACAAAAAAAGCAAGTGTAGAGGAAAGAAATCTGATCAAAGTTTTTCTTGCAGTGAGGGGCCTAAGCTGCCAAGAGTGCAGACTTTACCAAGTTACATGTACCACTGTGCTTGCTGTACCACACCTCTCACCTACCCCATCACAGCTGGAAGCAAACCCAGCCCCTGGGACCTGATGGGCTCCATCAGCCATCTGCAGGCAGTGCTGCCTGTGCAAGAAATGCAATAAACACCAAACTGAACGCTGGGGAAGGGTCACTTCCGACACCCTGCTGGGAACACTCCTCCTCCAGCAGCCCAGGCTGCTCCTGGCTGTGGGCACTTTGCTCTTTTATGGTCATCTGGTGTCTGCCAGGACCCTCAGGCCTCTTTCTGGCTGATGGGTCCCCTCTGTGCACAGACCAATGTGTGAGGTTATTCCTCTTCAGGTGCAGGTCTCTGCATTTCTCTTTGTAGTACACTCTTTTAAAAAGGACAAATCACTCAAAATAAAATGCTTAACCTGTGTATTCGATTTGCTTTAGGTGGTTGGAATGTGGATTGTTGCATTTTATCTCCTTGGCACAGTAGCAGGTGAGAAATTGTATCTTTAAACACTACCACTAGAAAGTCAATTCAGATGAAGCGGTACATAGGAGATGATGACTTATTTTCCTTTATGTTGATACTTGTCTTGGAGTGATTTTATGGTGTTGTATGTAGCATGATTTGTGGGTCATTGTATGGCAATGTCTATTACTGTGCATGGAACTAATGCTAAAAGGCTCTACTGTCTTTAAAATTTATTATTAAGAGCACAAGATACATAACTCTGCGGAAAATCCACAGAGAAATTCAGAGTCATGTGTCCTACTTCTATCAAGGCAATGCAAGATCTGTCTTTACATTACTGCTCTATAAAGAGAACTGACCAGCAACAGGGTGCTCAGCACAACAGTGCTAAAACATAGAAGTTGAGTGTAAGTGAACACGAGACCCATTTGATGTAGAAAAAACTACTATAGTGAAGGAAATGTTCGTATCATTCATAGTACAAGGTTACCTTCATTCCTGTGACAGAGACACAATGCTTTGGAGCAGAAAGCATGCAGGGACAATTCTAACAAGCATTTCTTACAAGGCTGTTTTTTAAAAAGAAATTGAACTAATCCTTTTCAAGCCTAGAAAGTGGTGTCAAAACAGTGTGTGGGTCTTGACTTGGTTTATCCTCAAATTATTTAGCTCCCCTTGTCTTCCCACTTCAGGCAATATCCATAAAGGACAGAAAAATCACCTTCAAAAAATTAATTTCAAAATCAATCATAAAATCAAATCCTTAGTTTTTTGCTCTTTAAACTGCTGTAGTCTCAAATGCATCATCAAGCACAAGAGAATCAAAAATAGAAAAAGCTGTTTCTTCTACTCTAGGTAAAGAAGTTTGCTACGCCAGGCTTGGCTGTTTTACAGATGACCCACCCTGGTCTGGGATACCAGGCAGACTTCTGACAGGTTTGCCTGATTCTCCAGAAGAGATGAACATCAGCTTCTCTCTCTACACCAGAGAAACAGGAAATAACTCACAGGTGACATTTATTTTTGACATCAAAAGCTAGAATCTAAAAATGTTTGTTAACTTCTTACAAAGTCTGTGTCAGTCACCAGAGGCAAAAAGTCAGAATCAGAAGATAGTTTGAAGGTACAGTAATGAATGTACTTTGGGTAAAGCATAAAAAAGAATTTATGAATGAACTGTAGGGCACAAAAAGTTTACTGGTATTTTCCTGAAGGAGGATATGGGTTATGGCACCTTTTTCATGTATTTAAGTTTTTGAGGAAGGTCGAAGCACATAGGATACACTCAGCAGCAGGTTGCTCAGCACTTCTGCTGTTGATAAAATAAATCAAAATACAGCTTGAACTACTTCCATTAAACTTAAGCTTATCTATGATCTAGGACACAGCCCTTCCACACCCAAACTCCCTGAGCTCACATCACAGCCTCTGTATTTGTCTGAAAACAATACAGACAGATAACATTCTCAGGAAAAAATAGATAATTAAGTAGCTTGCAGCAATGTGTGAAGTTCAGCTTCACCCCTGCTGCATGCACTCCTTGCATGAAGCTCTTCCAGCCCTTCTGGAGTGGCTAAAGAGAAAAACAGGCTGCAGCTTAGAAGGGGAGCAGCACAGTGAAGCCAAAGGTCAGGCCAGTAAAGGGACAAGCTGGAGCAGGAATTGTGGAGCTGGTGGGCTGCTCCCTGGAGAAGCTCATCATCTCAGGCCAAGAGGCAGCCTGGGACAATGTGGCACTTTGAGGTTGCTTCATATTCTGCAAAAGGGGGTTCTTCATGCAGAATAGACGGGAGCAGCAAAACCCACATGGGCACAATTTCTATGGAAACCATAGTGGAACTGAGAAAGAAGAGATAGAGGGGTCCCCAAGTTCCAAAAACCACAGACTTTGTCCTTTCAAAATAGAGTCCCTTTAGTCCTAAAAGGATTACCTAGCTGACTTTTTTAAATGTTTGAAAATATAAATAGATAAAACCTTTTATTTTTTTTTAACATATAGGTGATCTCGGCGATAAACTCCTCGACCATCCAAAAGTCACATTTTTCCTCACGTAGGAAAACCTCCTTCATCATCCATGGATTTGGCAGCACTGGGAAAACAGGCTGGGTGGTAGAAATGTGCTTGGTATGAGAGAATATTCTCTGGTTCCCATCAGCTCTGTCAGTATCCTTTAGGTGTTAATATTCGCCATCCATTTTACAGTTCATTAGATAGTAGAAGATGAAAACAAATAATTAAATTTCACACAGGCCGAAGTGTTCCCACTGGGGAAGATGCAGCATAGTCAAGGCTCCTTGGTCATATCTGACATTGTTTTTCTCTGGAGTTTCCATTCCCAAACCCTGCAGATCGATAAAAGCACTGACTGAAGACAGTCCCCAGCCTCTGCACCCATGTCCAGACTCCAATTCCCTGCTGCTCCCATCAGCAGCAGCTGAACCTTCAGTCCAAAGGCTCCTGACTTGTAAAGCTCAAGTTTCAGTCTATAAATACTGCTCTGCTTCACCACTATTCAATTCTTAGAGACAAACAAAAAACAGCCAACAAAACAACAACAAACCCCAAACAAGCCGACACCAGAACACCACCAAACTTTTTGGGGATTGTTTGATTACTGAGTTCAGCGGAAAAAACATTTCAAATATGAAATGTGGAAGCTTCCACAAAACCAGCAGAGAGTACCTTGGCTCTGGCAGACAAGCAAGATCTACTCTTGCTGCTGCTTCTGTGCTGGCAGGGAAAAGGCCAAGCTAGGAAAAAACACCACTGGATACTAAGGCACAAATCTGAAGCACTACTTTTGTTCACAAATCTGTGAAAACTTTTAATCAGAAATATTAAGTTTCCTCTTTTTTTTTTCTCAATTGAAAGGAAACATAAATTCTTTCTGGCTCTCTACACTACAAGTTTATGGTCCCCACAGGAGAGGAGAGAGTCCAGAATGCACTATTGTTTCACTTTGGTTTTCCTTGTCATTCACCTTCAGCTGTTTTTTGTGGATTAATTCTTGTTACCACTCCGTGTTCTATCTCAAACCTTAAGTGAGCCTTAGTCACAGAAAGCTGTAACTGCAGACTAACACATGATTCTTCCACTGGAAAAATCACTGATCTCTGCAAGACTGTGCCCAGTACCGAAGTGACCAATGCTTCTTTTGCTGAAATAGAACCTTTCTGCCCTCCACCAAATTTTTAAAGTCTAACATGACATTTTCAGTTTTAAAGCCACTTGGTAAATAAGACTACTTCTTACAACTCAGTTAAACTACCAACATCCCTCAAAGAAAGTCACAATACAGTACATAGAGTCTACTGTGCGGTTGTATGGCATTTCAAAAGCATTTCAAATAGAGAAATGGTGTATAAAGTAAAATATTTTTATTACAGCTTTCATAATTGATATTTTTTGGAGGAATGGTTTGTTATATTCTGTCGTGCAAGAAGACGTGTATTTCAGCGTGATGTGGGTTACTCTTCAGTGAAGAGTTCCATTCAGTAAAGAATGAGAAACCTCATTATTACGTTACACTTTAATCCTTATTCCGATTTAAGTCGAATGTCTGACTGTTATTTTGTTTCTTTAAATACTTTGCTTTCTGCGTCCCCACATCAGCTGCTGCTGGAAGTGGAAAACATCAACTGCATTGCTGTGGATTGGAAAGAGGGAGCAAAAGGCACCTACGTCAGTGCAGTGAACAACATCCGCGTGCTGGGGGCCGAGGTCGCGTATTTCCTAACAACTCTCCAGGTAAAAACCCTGCGCTGCCCCTGCGGCTGCTCGGTGCCCGCGGTGGGGCTGGGACACCGCTGCTGTGGCTCTGAACCTCGTCCACTGCGGTCAGGCAGGGCTGTACAGCTGAGATCAGCTAATTGCACTAATTACCGGCCCTTCTCACAGCCACCAACGAAGCGGAGATGTGCCAATTAATTAGAGACCAGTAGGTGGCAACATTTCCATACGGTGTTAGAGGCGAGCCAGCATTCCCTGGAAATGAGGCGAGGTCGGTGCTTGCAGGGGTTTCCCAGCTTTGCATACACGCGCCAGAAGTGCATTAATGTCTCAGCTTAGCGCCACCGAAACGAGCAGTAGCAGCCTTACTTGTTAATTCCATGTTTGCTGCCTACAGGCACAATAAAATATCCAGCTGCCTTCGGGTCGTGCCCCTCCCGTTCCCAAAGGCAGCTGTGCACACTCACACGCAGTGCAGAGCTGCTCGTTTGCACAGTGTGTGCATCAGCATTTCCACTGAGTTCAGAAAGACTCACGAGTACCTGGAGCAGCTGAAATCCAGAATCAGCATTTCCCACTGAGTTCAGAAAGACTCACGAGTACCTGGAGCAGCTGAAAACCAGAATCAGCATTTCCCACTGAGTTCAGAAAGACTCACGAGTACTTGGAGCAGCTGAAATCCAGAATCAGCATTTCCCACTGAGTTCAGAAAGACTCACGAGTACTTGGAGCAGCTGAAATCCAGAATCTTGCCTGGCACTGGACTTGGTCCTGGTTGGAGTTGCTGATCTTAAAGTGCAGCAAGAGGTAGTTCAGAGCCCACGAGGCAAAGTGCCAACCTTGCCAGCACCTGAGGATCAAAGAACACTTTCCCAGATTCTGCTGGGGTACAATCTGCTGTTCCTTCCTAGGAAAATCATACCTAGACTCACACATTTGGCTTCTGGGTCTTTCTCCTGTATGTATAAATACCAGGTCTTTTGAAGATGTGTTTAGTTTCTCATTTACTATCAATGTTACTGCATCATTTGGAGTCTAGGGCGCCCTTTCTTCCCTTACAAAAATGCATAAATGATGCTTAGAATTCCTTTTCTTTTCCCTAATTTACAAACTTCTGGAGTTTGACTCCAGAAAAAAAGGTTAAAGGTAGGAAAGGTTAAGCTGCATTGTAAATGGAAGCACTGCAGTAAAATATTTTCAGAGGAATCCACCATCTAACAGTAAAGGCAGGCAGGCCCATCCAGATCTGCTTTAATTTTTGTACACACATTACAAAACTTAATGTAAAAAACTCAAGCAATATGCAACCTTTTGGTTTAGGTGCTACAAAACCCAATGAAATGTGTCCCCCGTTTCTTCCTTTCCACCTTCAGTGCAAGTGCAACATCTCAG
The DNA here is from genome assembly GCA_013397915.1 of Daphoenositta chrysoptera. Taxonomy (NCBI): domain Eukaryota; kingdom Metazoa; phylum Chordata; class Aves; order Passeriformes; genus Daphoenositta; species Daphoenositta chrysoptera. Next base: position 67,357 of record VZRO01003611.1, on the reverse strand, counting down.
CAGTGCAGGTCTTGTACAGGTGAGACCTGGCAAAGAGGAGAATGGATGTCACTCTACCTGAGCTTGGCAGTGAAAATCTTATTCATTATATGATCACATATTCTAAATAGACATGGTTAATATATACGTGATAAAAAAATGGCTCCAAAGTAGAATAAATAAAGAAAAAAATAAGATCATTTTTATGGAAGATGGCATTAGGCATTGATCCAAATGGGAAAGATGGTTCACATTTTGTCACCCGGGATAATGGAATGCAGCAAGCATATGCCAACACTACAGCAGTGAATCCTTCATCACTATGCATGTAAAATTCCAGATGGGATCATTTTTCTGTCAATTCTTAGTGAAATTTAAACAGCAATTAACTCAAGGTTCGCTATGCAGAAAGTCGGTCTAGATGTTCCCAGAGGCCCATAATGTCAGACCTTCTCTTTGCTTGTTATTCAAAGCCTGTGTTCTTATCTCCTACCACCACCACTTTAATGATCAGAAAATGTTCGGGTACTCCCCTTACGAAATCCATTTAATTGGCCACAGTCTGGGAGCTCACACTGCAGGAGAGGCGGGAAGAAGGATCCGAGGCATCAGACGGATAACAGGTAGGCTGCTCACCCACATGCAGAGCTGACAGTGTGTGTTTAAAGGAAAAAACCCTTCCAACACACTGGTCTGTAGACTGGAATTACATTATTGGCAGTGCTGGAGATACCTGCCATGAGAGTGTACAAAATGTGTGCTTCTCAGAAACAGGGTAATTGTTACAGCTTCTTTCTGTGTTTAGGTTAAGTACTCTTTAGTGGAAGGACACGCATAGCTAATATGTTTGTAACTCACCATTATTCACTGGGTTACATCAAGCCCCACACAAAGACAAAGCAAAAAGAACCCTTAGTTTTCTCTATTTGTAAACCTTTACAGGCCAGTAATAACCTCAGAGATAATGAAATGTCTCCTTCAAAGTAATACTGCGCCATTACATAATCTACTGAAAAAATATTCTACTTATGCTGGAATAAGTTTTAAGAAAGGTTCACATAACCATATCATTTACATATTTTTTACAGTTTAGCTTGGAATTCACATCATTATTGGGCTTGCCTTTTGCAAAACTAAACATCTGATGTCATAATTTGGCAAAACACATATTATCAAATGCAATATTTCTCTCCTCCCTCAACCAATAAGTGTGGGGATTTTTTTTTTTTAGGTTTAGACCCTGCTGGGCCCTACTTTGAAGGTACTCCTGCCGAGGTGAGACTGGATCCTTCAGATGCAAACTTTGTTGATGTTATCCACACCAACGCTGCTCACTTTCCTGCGGCAGGTAAGCGCTCCTGTGCCAGGAGGTACCTGCAGGGATGGGCAGGGCACCAAGGCACTGACACCTTCCCCTGCACATCTCAGGGCTGGGAATGTACAACACCACTGGGCACCTGGACTTTTACCCAAATGGAGGAACTGTGATGCCTGGATGTGCTGATTTAACTCCAGAGGTGAAACCAAGTGATTTCGAAGCCATCATTGCAGGTAAACACAATTCCAACATGCACCCTACTTTGTTTTTGTTCAGTTCTGAAACGTGAACGGTGAAAATGGCCATCTGTTCAGGAGAAAACAGGAAAACAAAACTGCTTTTTGCCTGTTTACTCCTAAGTTAAGAAGGAAGTAAGAAACAATAAAGGCTGGAACAGAGCAGTGGCCCACAGAGAATGCTCTGGGGAGAGGAGGTGTCACACATGCCTAAGCTTTGCTTCTGTAATTTGAAATTGGATGCAAACCCCCAAAAGGCAGGAAGCAGGGAGCCTGAAGGTCCAACAACCCCAGCAGGAGACTTTCCAGGCTGAGACAGGCCCAATCAGCAGCATGACAGCAGCACCTCTGCTTTCTTGGGGATGCTGTAAAGGGCATCCAACATTTCTAAGGCATGAATTAGGTAAAAGCACTGAGTGTTTCCAGGGGCTGCACATACCACACCTATGAACCTGAGACTTCTCTCTTTTCAGAGATTTTGGACAGTTTGGTGGGTTCTCCATGCTCTGTTAAGTCCTTAAAAACTGTAATGAATGTCATCTTGCTGTGACATCTCACATAGATATATATTTTTATATATATATATATATGTATGACTGTCTTCTTAAAAGGGCCTATTACATCATAGCAGACCAATTGAAAGACCTCACTTGAAATCTTGTGGTAATGCTACACCATTCTCCTGACAAAACACAAACAAAACAGCAGTTTCTCCTGCAACTAGAAATTCAGACCAAAAAGAAATTATTACGAGCCCACGCTGCTGCTCTGTTCTGTGCCTCGGCTGTTTCCGTGGTGAGACAAGTGCAGCTCTTGCAGAGGATAACAGGAGGTTATTTCACCACAGCTCACAAACTTTTTCCCAACAGACACCACAATCTTTGCGGGGTGCCACCACTCACGCAGCCACGAGTTTTATTTCCAAAGTATCCTCTATCCCACCGGATTCCTCGCATTTCCCTGTGACTCAGAAAAATCCTATAATGAAGTAAGTATTTCAGCCCAGGAAGGGGTGAGGTGTAAAGAAAACAGTTTATCTGGAGCAGATAGCGCTTGGCTGCTGGTGGCAGAGGTCCCATGGTGTGGCTGGCTAGGGGGAAGCACAGCACACAGCAGTTCTATCAACTATTCCACTCTGGAAAAGGATTCCTGAAGCATTAATGATGCCACCAAAATAGTGGGGAAAGAAATGAAAGCTCATGGAATTCTCACCCCAAAGCTTTATGTAGAGGAAACCTAAGTTAGATAGATCTATCCTGCTAATTCCTACATTTAGAGCCTCCAGAGGTCTTGACTGCTCTCTAATTTACATTGGGCACTGATTAGAGCACCTAAATACAGGCACTTATGAATGATGCTCCTTTCATTTTCCTCCATTTGCGAATGCAGGCAAGTTCCCTTCCACTAGCAGGGTAAAACTGGCCTATATTTTGCAGTAGAATCTAACTGAAAAATATTTGAATTCAGATTATTGCCATACACAGATATCAAACCTGCTCATTCTGCACCCTCTTGGGTGCAGCAGCCATTATCTAAAACAAGGTTATCAGGTTTTGGTGTTAAATTATGAAATCTTAGAGCACTGTCACAGCTTTGCAAGACCAGAACAGCATCTTGAGCCTTAATTTCACCACGGCTAGCATGAAAAAAAATGATTCCTCATTAACTGCTGCTCTTACTTTCCCTAGGGAGACTGTTTCCCATGTCCGCCGGAGGGATGTCCGATGATGGGGCACTACGCTGACAGATTCCCAGAAAAATTGAAGAGGGAAAACCAAAAGTATTTTTTAAACACAGCAGCAGATAAGCCTTTTGCTAGTAAGTGGAGAAGGTTTGTTAGAGTTGTTCACAAGTGTGAGAAGTGATGGCCTTGATGTGATTTACAGCCATGCAAAGTGCTGCTGGTGGAAACAACTGCTAATAGCTCTGACAGAAAATGCCTCATTGCTTACCAAAATTTATGCTCACCCATGGTAATTTGGATTTATTTTTGCTTTTATTTATGCAGCCTGGAGACAAAAAGTATTTATCAAACTGTCTGGGGTAAAGAAAACGAGGGGAGACATAAACCTGGTTTTCTATGACACACAGGGGCACACAAAAGAATATGAAATTGCCAAGTAAGTTAAATTAATATTTCCCTATAGCATTTAATGCTGCCAACATTAATCTACACATTTTCCACATATTTAAGCAGTGTGAACACTAATCCTGCATTGCAAATATTCTGCTTAACATCAGAGACAAAAGAAGTTATTACTAAGTAAGAGCCATGAGGGCAGATGGATGGTTGTAAAAAGGAAATGGAAGCCACTTCCATTTCCATGAATTCTGTGTTTCTGGGCTCCAGGTGAGTGATCCCTCAGTGATCCCTGCAAACTCGGCACACATGGGCTCTGGGGACAGCCCCAGTCTCACTCTTGTCACCTCCCCATGGTCTCCTGCCACGGGCATGTTTAAAGTGTTCTGTGATGGTTTTCATCCTTTCCCTGTTCAGAGCCCTGGTCCAGTGCCCTGTGCTCTTACGAAGAACAGCAAAAATGCAAATTTCTGTTGTAAAATAGGGAAAACCTGAAAATTTGTGGAGAATGTGATTTATTTCAGTGATCTCTGACCGTTTAAACTTAATGTTGTTGTTTTCATTCTATTTGCAGTGGAGATCTCTCTCAAGATGAAGTTTACACAAAATATCTTGATGTTGAAATCAACCCCAAAAATACTACAAAAATTGAATTTCTCTGGAATAAAGCCATATTCTCTCTGCTCTGGGCAAGACTGGGAGCAGAAACAGTCAATATAATACATGGAGCAGATGGACATAAGTAAGTATATCCCATTTAGAGGTCAGAAGGCAAGTGAAAAAACTCTGGGAGATAAGAATGAATAGCGGTCTTTAATTGGACACATGGTTTGCAATCAACAATGTGAATTTCAAGAAGGACAAGGACAAGTATTGCACTTTGGACAGAAAATCAGATTTTTGACTATGCACCAGGGAATGACTGTCTGGAAAAGAATATGGCAGCGAATAATTTGAAATGTATAGCTTTTCCACAGCAAAACAATCACAAACCAAGGTAAAGCATATTAAACCTCAAATTTTACAGCTGGTCCCCAAAAGAAGGAAATTCACCGTGTTACTGTTAATATGCAGAAGCTAATAATCTTTGCAGCAGGCTTTTTGGGAGCCTTAAGTGGGATTATGGGTTGGACTAACAACCCTCAAGGTGGACGCTGACACCCTTTCATTTTTCATTGGGTGAAAAGAGATAAATCTTGATTCAAGTGGTTTTTTTCTTCCCAGGTCAACGTTTTGTGGCCGTGGAACTGTGGCATACGGAGTTCCTCAGTCACTTACACCTTGCTAGAGGTCACCAAGGTCTGTACAACCAGCTGAGTAAACCCTCAGTCTTGTGCATGGAAATCTTGGCACATAGGGCAATTAAAGCAAATTAAAAAAAAAATGTTGCTCCCTTTGGTTTTTTTCAGTTCTTTGCAAACACGCTTGTCAATGTTTTTCATGTTTGAGCCACGTTTATTGTGCTTGTAACTGTGGAGCAACTAGAAATCACACGAGCTAAAATCCATTTATGACACTGCACAGTCTCACCCTACCAGTTCCTCAAGGAACTGAGTCCCACCACACTGACAGAGAAAATCTGGGATATTATCAAACACTCTTGAGGCAACACATGTCCTAAGAACACCCCTGCAGCCGAGAAGGCTCCCAAACACCTCCTTCCTGCAGCCTGTGCTGCTGCTCAGAGCTTTCTGCCCCACACCAGAGCATTGCCCTCAGAAGACCCCTGGGATGGGGCAGGAGCAGCACAAGTCCAGGTTATTCCTGCAGCAGCTGAGCACAGCCCTTTGCACCTGCACCTGCTTGGAAAATGCAGATAAGGCAAACCTCCAGTGCTCCTCGCTTTGGAAGGAAGGAAACACTGAATCCCAGCTCCTGGGTAATTAATTTCCAGCAAGAACTTTTGCAGTGATCACTGACAGTCCTGGAAAGAAATTCTGAGTAACCAGAAAAAACCTGGGGCTGACCATTTCACAATAAAATGAACCCTCCTGCTCTGCAAAGCATGGCATGAGTGAGTCTCCTGCAGCTGTAAGAGACTGAGGCACTGGATATTTTTCTAAGTATAAAACCCAAACTCTGAGCTAATGAATAGGAAGAAAGAGTTAATAATTTATTCACTCCCTTTTCTCCATGTTTGAAAAATGACGTACAAGCACTTGGGCAGATAAACTTCTAAGAAATAGGGGTAGAAATACCATGGGAACATATTTATGAATATAGACTTCTGAATGAATTTTTTTTTTAAGAGAAGTCCCAACCATGTATCCTTGACTAAAAACAAGCCTGTAAAAAATTAAAAGCATAATTAAACTCAAGTCTGAGGTTCAGCCAGAGAGACCTGCAGTTCTGAGTCCTGCAAGTCTCCTGGGGACTTGACACGTGGCAAGGAAAATGTGAACAATGCTGGGAAACTCCACAGCGTCCCAGGAGAGAGCCCCAGCATTCTGCAACACAAGAAATCCAGTCCTCTCCTCTGCCTGCTTCCTATTCCAGACTACACCTTCTTCAGGGTTGCAGAAACATAGCTGTGCCTTAATTTATTGCTTTTTTAAAAAGTCAAAACCCATCCTTCTCCCAAAGCCCCCGAGTGTGAGGCCTCCAGGAGCAGAGCAGCTCCTCCAGGCACAGAGCAGCCTGCATCGTGCTGAGGGACCTGCATCCCAGCCTTCCCAAAGGAGGAGCAAGCAGCTGGAATCCAACTGACCATGGCCTAAGGAATTGTCCATTTATTCTGCCCGACCCGTGTTATTACAGTGGTGAAAAAGAGCAGCAGACTAACTGATGAAATCCTAACTCAAATCTTTTCCACCAGCTCTTAAATTGAATGGGAAAGACTGTTTCACCCTTGTTTTGAACAAGTGTTAAAGCTTGTCAGTGCATTGGGGCATGTCCTGATTCCACTGATACAAACCTATTTGCACACCAAAATCCCACTTCAGCTAAAGACAGGAGCACTGAGCTCTCAGTATCAAAGGTGGTATCTTAATAAAAAATAAAATATATCTACTGTTTAAAGAAATAAACTCCATTAGCACAGATGATAGCAGTGGAACACCTGGTACCCATTTGGTCATTCCCAGAGGTGGAGATTAGGGAACAACAACTCTGCAAACATATAAGGCCATAAAGAAGAGCCAAGCTGACAAAGCTCTGTAAGTGGAGTCAGCTCAGGTCTCATTTCTTCTTGAGTTCACTTACAGCCTTCTCCTAGAGATAAACAGGTCCAGGGGGTTCCCAGAACTAGTCCTGAGGCTTTGCACAGGCTGTTTTTCACCTTTTAGTTGGTGTTTCTAGTAGAACAATCCACAGAGCTTTGCAGCATTCCAGCCATATCCCAATGTCTGGAGGAATTTTGTGTGTTATTTGTATAGATTTCCAGTGTGTTTACAGTTCATCACTCAAAGACTTTTCTCACAGCTGGGGTTACCTGGGTAGTATAGAAAGGATCCCAAGGGTTATACAACTGTCCTTCTACATCTACTTATTTCAGCGAGGAAATTAAAGGATGTCTTGGGGTCACTTTATGATGTGTATCCCCTATTGCCTCCTCTATGCCCAGACATGAATCCTGTGTCCTTTTCTGTAGCTTTAGGGCAGACCTTTAAGAGAGAGGGGGCAAAGCCAGAGGAATTCCTTCGAAATACCAGGAAATCAGACCCTTTCACTATGAAAAGAATATACCAAGTCCACTAAGAGTTTTGCAAAAGGGATAAGCCTTCATCAGCAAACCCAGAAAACACAGGAGCATTTCACATCTGAAGTCACTTGACGCAGGGCAAGGAAGGGGACTTAAAAATGATGTGGTTCCCTACTAACTCCCCCAGCAGAGTTCCTACACCTCGGCTATACAATATGAGAAATTAAAGCATTCCCAGCCAAGACAAAACATACAGATCTATACAATTCTCTTTAATGTCCCATTCCTGACAAGTTGCTGCCTGGGAATTACCAGCATCTGGAAGAGCTCCAATCCTATTGTGGGCTCCAGCTCACTGATTCAAGAAATCTATGTCTGTAGATTTTGGAGCTATCAGAGAAGCCAACCATTAAAGTTGTTTTCCACCTTAGCTATAAACTATAATCTGAAATAAATATTCCTATCTTTCTAGGAACATTTCCAAGGATAAAGCAGACTATAAAAAGTACAAGCAAAGTTTACACATTCATGCCAGGAGCTTCAAGGCTGCATCGTAAGTAGTTCAGATCTGGGGGTTTTTCCTTGTACCTTGTCAGGTTTGTGGCTTCTCATGGCACAGGAGTGTGAAGGGGAATGGCAGCTCACATTCTCTAACCCTCATGCTAATTCTAAAGGAGCTCCTATACATCTGATTAGAAGTGGAGCCTCAACAGGAAAAAAATCACCCTGGATTTAGGCTATGCTTTTGTATATTTATGGCCCCCCAATCTCTGGTGGAGCAAGCAAACACAAAGCTGACTCATGCCTGTCTGGCACACACAGCAGTCAGGGACACATCCTGCAGAAACAACAGGCACTGTTCATCTTGAGAATATTCAGCACCAGAGGGCTGAGTGTGCTGCTTGCTAAACGAGTGGGTTAGCAAATCCTAGCTGCTTCTTTTTCTCCTGTTCCAGATGCTTGGAATTTGGATTCTTGCCCTGTTTCTGCTCAGCGCAGCAGAAGGTAAGCATATGGGGTTAGTGTTTGTATTGCCTTTCTATGCTGCTATATTTTCCACCTATTCTCTAGGTATTATTCTACACCCTGCTGCCTTAGAACTTCCTGACTGAGCTTAATGAGGTTCACTTTCCCACACCAGGCTGGTGAGATGAGAGTGTGTGTTGTCTTTCTTCTCCACTCTGGGAATTCTACCCTAGGAGCAAGCAAGAAAAGCTGATGTTTCCTATCTCAGAACAAAGCTACTGCTCTACTAAATATTGGGAATTATTTCTTGTACTCTTCTTAGCGATGGAAATGGAGAAAAAGCCAGGGGCAAGGGGTGGAGGCAGTTGAATGAGGGCACAGCTTCGTATTCAGCAGAAGACACTTGTGTAGTGTGAGACTTCTCGGGTCAGCTGCTCAGCACAGTCTCAGTTTATTGCTGATTATCTGCAATATTTTGGCTTGGCTTTAGGAGGAACTCATCAGCTGTCTCTGCCTTGGGCAAAGCAACAGCTGGGGGAAGATATCCAAGGTATTGCAGAGGATAGCACGGAGGAACTCCTCTGAAGACTTTGTTGATGAGCAAAGTAAACTGCAGCCTCCCAAGATCTAGGAGAGGACAACTGCTGATCTGGGCTGTCCATAAACTCTGGGATTTTCTAGGAACAAAGAGACCCCCAGAGAAGCCATGCTCTGAGTTCTGACTGCTCCACGTCCTTTCTTGTTCACATGTGATTGTTTTGGTCTTTGCTACAGGCAAAGAAGTTTGCTTTGAAAGGCTTGGATGCTTCACAGACGATGTGCCATGGTCTGGGACTACGGAAAGGCCAGTCTATAAGTTACCCTGGAAACCAGAGAGCATAGACATTCACTTCCTCCTGTACACAAGAGAAAACACTGATGACTTCCAAGTAAGAACTGTTGTAGTTTGAACATTAGTGAATCACATGCAAAAACCGTAAATAAACACAGACTTCAGCCGTGTTCCTGAAAAATGTTAAAAATGGCCAAACTCCCACTTTATTCAAAAGACCATCTCTTCCAGCTCCTTGGCAGGGAGCCCACTGAGAACTACTGGGAAACTGAGCATTTTGGGGCAATTTTTTCCACAGATAAAATCAAAACACACTGAAGTCTTGCCTGCTCTAAGATTGGTGCCAAAGCTTGCTTTGAATGGAGATACAGACCACAAGCCTTCATGTGAACTCTTGCAGACGAGTTCAATGTTGCATAACTTCTAAACACCTGCACAGATAACCATAGTTCAGGTCCTTGCAGTTTTGAAAACCTATGTACAGAAAGCAGATTTAAAGGTTTATCAAGTTATTATCTAAGCTAATTTATTACTTTTAAATCCACATTAATGTAGGAAGTCTCTGCAGTCGACAAGTCAACAATCGAGCGCTCAAATTTTAACGCAAGCAGGACGACCAAATTTATTGTTCATGGATTTGTAGACAATGGAGAGGAAAACTGGCTGTCAGACATGTGCAAGGTAGGTACTACAGGGACTCCCTTAGCATTTATAAACACATAAATATAAATTGTCTTTTTTAACCAATTTTTCTCATGGTGTTTGTAGTGATAAGAAAGCGAAAAATAGGTCACATTTTCAGGTTGTTACCAAATTGAATATGTAGCTTTGCACCTTGAGGAAAGGCATGAGATAAAATGCATTCATTTTTTCTCTTTAGTGAAGTGAGTGACAAGAAGATTTGACTCAGTAAGTGCCCTTTTTCTTGGTACAAAGAGCACAAACCCTGGAGCAAGACACTGATTAGGATTGGGGTGATTCCAGAAATAACTGCAGACTCATAGCTCCTTCATCCTAATTCTCCAGCCAAGAGACAAATTTCCAGGTGTGGAAGGTCTGTCAGAAAGGTTTGGGCACGCCACGTGGGTGCTGGAGGCCGAGCACATGGGCAATAAAGATGTAGAAATGTCCATGCAAAGGGGACCTCAAGGGGAGCATTTCTAACAAAGCTTTCAATCTAGGACTTGCCATGAGCACTGAGGGTAGTAAAGCACTCTGCTTTATTGATTTTTGTGCTAATCCCACAAATTATTTCTTAACCCTGTCCTTATGCAAAGGGCAATTCCACCTTGTGGTTTTCTCAAGTCCTCCAAACCTGCCTTATATTGCAGCTGCAGCTAATGAAAGCCCCATGTCATACAGCACAGGGCAAAATACCAGTGTGTGGCACTTTGGGGATAAGGTTTTTCAACCAATAACACAACTACAATTTTTAAAAATTATGTCTTCCTATTTTACTTATGAGAACACTATGAGAAACAACGTGAAAATAAAATCAAGGTATTTCACATTTATTGCATCCCCATTACCTGTTTCTCTTTGATACTAGATCAAAAGAAAAATGATGGATGATTGCTGGATTTTTAAGTTAATAATTTGTTTAAAGAATCAGAAGCAGAATGACATTTCTATCATTTTCTGTCTTACAATTTGAACTCTTAAAATAGAGGTTTTTTTCCTGGAACTTCACAATCAATGAGATAGCTCACAATTTGCTTAAGCTTAAATCCATTTGATCCATTTTCCAGGATGTAGAGACATGAGATAAATCCTTAAATTCTTTATCTATTACAGTAGCCTGTGTTTTATCACAATACTCTAATTTATTTATCTTTAGAAACAAGCTGGTCTCAGTGAATCTTTTCAATAAGGAGTGGAGCAAAGGGGATTGTGAATACATCAATCCTCCTATGTGTATCTGTTACTTGCTTTCCTTCCCATTAAGCAATAATCCTATCTGCATATTGATTTTTACCACTTCTGTCATGGGCACAGACACTTTTATTGCCTTTTTTTGTTCTTTGTCAGTTGTTGCCATATATTTTAGCTGCTAAAGCAAAATACTTTCAGCCAAACAATCCAGCTCAGTGGAGAACAGAAAAGCTTCTGATTCTGTGGCAAAGTCTATGCCTGCCTATACATTTTTCCAAATAAAACCGTAAATCTGAAATGAACACCAAGAGTTTATGCACCCTCTTATAAAAACACATTCTCTTTCTTACAATTCTGCATTAGAAAACCACTCTTGACTTTTATCATCGATAGTATTCTAATTGAATTTGAGATAAAGTAGTGCTTTTAAATCACTGAAGTAAATAGGTGCACAAGTAGAGCTTTTATTTAGTGCTACATACCAAGTTTGATTGAAAATAAAAAGGATATTATTGATATTGATATTATTAATGATATAAAAATTTGTTATTGATATTGTTTTCTCTTCTGTAAAAAATACTGCTCTGGGTATTTGAAAATGATTATTCCATTACATGTCACCCTATTTCAGCATTGTGTGATCACACAAACCCCTCTGAGCAGCATGACCACACATCCTGCTACAGCTTTGGCTTTCAGGACATTCTCATACCAGTTCACACATTCAGTAGTTGAGCCACAATGAGCAACATCAACCAATTCCATACTGTGTTTACCACGGTTTTTACTTTTGTTTTACAAAACAGAGGATGCTGACTGTGGAAGACGTGAACTGCCTCTGTGTGAACTGGAAGAGAGGTGCAAGGTGTCAGTACACCCAGGCATCAAACAACGTCCGTGTTGTGGGAGCTGAAATCGCTTATTTTATAAATGTTCTCATGGTAAGAGTCTGCTGTTTCTAAAGCTGTAGCTGTAATACTGATTTGAAAGAAATACAGCTCTGGAACTGTCACAAATGTGGATGTAGCCAGCAGAAAATATTGTCCTCTACTCCACGATCAGTGCTGAAAACAAAGATTTTTGAAAAGGAGAGGATGGTGTGATCACGGCAGGGTCTGCCAACTTAGAGAGAGGAAATTCTACAAGACATTCTCATAGTACAGCCAAAGAGTTACTCTGTAGATGTTAACAAATGCAGTGTAAAATTTTAAATATGCAGAGATAATGGATATGGCAAACTGCTTTTTCATGGAGACAGAAGCTACTAAAATCTACCGAAGAGCTCACAGGAACACCAGGAAACCAACTGGCAGCACTGGCTGGGGGCAAGCAGGACCCAGCAGCTGCCCCAGGGAAAGCCATGGGGGACAGTGCCCAAACCTACAGCAGGTGCCCCTTTTGCAGCCAGCCTCACATGGCAAGGGAAGCTTGGTCTGAAGCCTTCTCTTATCATTCCTTTCAACACACATTTCCCATCAGAGAACTATAAATAACTAAAGCCAGAGAGTGTGCTGGGTCTAGCAGTGCTCTGACCCGCCTCTCACTCTCCACATCTGCATTGCAGCTACTGAATTCCTGTCCAAAAAGGCTGAAGGCATCCCTCCTCTCATGCCCTTCCCCATCTCTGTGAGTTCCTTAACCTGCAGGTGTAACTGAGAGCTCTTGCCTGGCCGACTCTTGCAAGCCAGACAAGCATTCTGTGATTCTTAAGGGGTCCTCTGGAAGGACACAAAGCCTCTCAGGACCCTTGACAGAGCTGCCTGGAGTTATAACAACCTCCAAACGAGGGCAGCAGCTGAATAAGGAGGTTTGGAAAATCTGTGTTGGACAGAAGTAACTGGGAAACAGGCGCTGAAATCCTACAGGAGCTGCTGAGTCAGCGGGCAAATTAAAAGTAGCTTTTCACCCCCTTTTAAGTCTTCCCTGCTGCTGTTGCAAACAGACAGTGTTTATTTATTGCTGTTTTGTCAGGATGAATATGGATACTCTCCAGCTGACGTCCACATCATTGGCCACAGCCTGGGAGCCCACGCTGCTGGCGAGGCCGGCCGGAGGCGCCCGGGCATCGGGAGAATAACGGGTCAGTGCCTGCAGCCACACTCACACTAAAACCACCAAACAAAATCCTGCTCTTCACTTTGTATTGCATCCGTGGGCTGCAGTGTAGTCAGGGGAATTGGGATATTATAGAACTCAGCCCCTTCTCACAGTGCCCCAAGGAGCAGGGCCGTGGAAAGCGTGGGAAAGGAGTGTGATGGTTATTTTGGTTGCACGTGTGTTACCCAGCAAAGGGATTTTTTTAACGTGTTCAACACTTTCAGAGGTTAAAGCTGTGGGTTTGATCTCCTTATTCATCACACAGGCAATGCCAAGGGCATTGTGCATAAAGCAGAGTGGCCTTTCATGCATAAAAGACAATTTTGGATATTATTAACACAACCCTTTTCAGTTGTTACTTTTCCTCAGGGATTTCAGGCTTGGTGAACCTTGGACTAATAGTCTATAAAATTCTCTTTAAAAGCAAACCCAAAATGTGTTGCCCAGGAACAAGAAGAGATACAAGTATAAGGTAGCAAAAACTGTGCAATTTGCAAGACTTTACAAGCACCTGAAATTGCTGCAGCAGTTTGGGAAGCAAATTGATTCCATTTTCTGCTAGGTTTGAAAGCAAAGCTCGTTGCTTCAAAACTAGATGTATTTCCCAAAATCTGACTGGAACCAGAAGTAGACAAGCAGGTTTCAACACCTCCAAGAAGGTGGGGTGCTATCAACAGAAATTCCTCTTTGAGGACTCTCTAGAAACCACGCAGATGGCTCAGTTACTTGGGATGCAGACACAGCAACCTCAGTTTGAGCAATGTTATTAAAGAGAAGTTCAATTAAAAAAAAAAAGTTAATTCCAAGTGTTGGGATTCAATACTGCTGTAAGTATGTAAAGCAGTAAAATTTAATAGGCTTCCCACAGGTGACTTCCTGGGAGAAAAGCCACTTGGTAAGAGAGAGCACACATCCTCATTTTATTAATGCCTGTGTTACTCAGGTATAAGGAACAGCAGGCAGCTATGCATGTGATATTCAAAAAATATCATCAATCAATGATAAATAAAATTATTCTACCTCTACATCTCTTTATTTTTTATTTCATACATAACACTACTGTTTTTCTCTCAGGACTGGACCCTGCCCAACCCTATTTCCAAGGCACTCCAATTGAAGTCAGACTGGATAAATCTGATGCCGACTTCGTTGACATTATCCACACAGACTCAGCTCCCACAATCCCCAACTTAGGTGAGGCTGCAGCTCTGCTGTACTGATATGAATTATTTATGCCCTGTGGCACTGGGGTGTTCTGGTTGCTCACCGAGGCTGTTGTGCTGTGTCCCAGACACAGAGCAAATCCACCACTTTGGTCACTAACAGCTCCTCTCCTAAAACACCGTGCACAGCCTTGAAGGCAGCAGCTACAAGTAATGAGGCAACATGAATTTAAAACATGCTTACCCCTGTTTCAAACGCTTCAGGTTTTGGCATAAGCCCAGCTATAGGACACATTGACTTTTATCCAAACGGAGGAGAGCAGATGCCCGGGTGTGGGAAGAACCCTGTTTCTCAGATCGTGGATCTCGACGGCATCTGGGAAGGTAAGTGTGTTGTTTGCATTGCAAATTCAGGGGAAGGTCACCCCTCCAAGTGTAGCCACTTATCTTTCCTTAATTCAGGTGTTTTGCATTAGCTTTTGGTGTATCCACCAGCAACAGCAGCTGCAGGCTGCAGTGAAACTGTTAATATGCTCAAACCACACCACTTTTCCAGAGCTTATTAAAAAAATAAACAAGACAAAGGGTTTGCCTCTGGAAAATGAGTTTTCGCTGAAGGATCTAATGGCAGAAACAAAAGTTGCTGGAGCTGTGCCAAAAATTTTTGAAGGGTCTGTAACAACCCATTGCATTTTGTGTCCAATTGCCCAGCAGCAGCACTGGTGGAAGTGGGCAAAGATGTTCACAGCTACTCCTGTGAGAGTGTCTTCAGCTGAAATGCTTCTGAGACAGAGCAATTAATTCAATTCCTTGTTAAGTTACCGATTCCAATCTGAGTTGTATTCAAGTGATGTCATTGCATCTATTTTTAGGCAGCTAAAAAAAGATTGGCACGCAGTTGCTCAAATACGCTGTTCTTTGTTGTTTTATGTGGTTCTAATAAAATCTCTAAGTGTCAGAGAATTCCTATGCGTCTTTCTAAAATTAAATTGCACATAAGATTTTAAAAAATAAAGAAAAAACCCCGAAGATTTCTGCTGTGGAGATTTTTCAGTCCATTATCTGAGCTCTTTCTTACACTACTGCAAACACCTTAAACTCTGGGAATCCATTAACCGATTTGTGATAACTAGCCTTTTACTCCAGGTTTTATTTAATGCAGCTGGGGGCATTACTTTTTCATTCTCCCCCCCTCCTTTTTTTTTGATAGAGTAAACTTGTTATCAATAATGGGGAATTAAAGCACAAAGAAATAACTGCGTTGTATATGGTCTTCTTTTTAACCTGAAGTCAGGAAAATACAGGCAACACAAAGGAAAATAATATATTCATTATTTTAATTTTAAGAGTCTCCCTTTCTTAAGCACCCCCCAAATAATAATAATTTTGTTTTGAAGCCCTCAGCTGGAGCAAATCAGCACTGCCCTAGGAAGTTCACTGTTAAATACTTTTCATTTGGTTTTCTTTTGTTATGGTAATGAAACTGTTGTCTACAAAAGACCTGCTTCAGGCAGCTCTCGTTTCTATTGTTAAACTCGGTCAGATCGCTTGAATAAGTGTTTTTTGAGGGGCAGGGGCTGGGCTGAGCTGCACAGTCGGTCTCCACAAAGCCTTTCAAGTTTGCATTTTATACCTGTTGAGCCAGTGGCATTCCCTGGGGCACGAGTGCATCAGAAGCAAGCAGGGTTCCAACCTCATGGTTGATACTCCAAGAACTGTGAGGAGGCTTTTGAGCAGGAATGATGCACCCAATGACACGGGTTTCTTTCATTGAATGGTAACAGAAAAGAAGAACTAACCCGGGGGC
This sequence comes from Daphoenositta chrysoptera, assembly GCA_013397915.1. Classification (NCBI taxonomy): domain Eukaryota; kingdom Metazoa; phylum Chordata; class Aves; order Passeriformes; genus Daphoenositta; species Daphoenositta chrysoptera. The sequence continues at coordinate 51,367 of VZRO01003611.1, read as the reverse complement.
ATCTTTTCACAGGAACTCGGGACTTCGTGGCTTGCAATCACTTGCGGAGTTACAAGTATTACTCGGACAGCATCCTCTACCCTGACGGGTTTTTAGGCTATCCTTGTGCTTCATATGATCTTTTTCAATCAGTAAGTATTTCTCAGAGCTTCGGGACGGACCCTATTGCAAAGAGCGGCCCTTACCGACGCATCTGAAATTCAATTTATTTATGCCAGCTTGCACCCAGTGAGTGCATCTGCAGGAGGAGTGTCAGACATCCCAGAGTGCTGCAGCCTGTGCAGATGGCAGGGGCCAGTGACAGACAGGGACAGCCCTGGCTCTGTGCCGGGGTGGCAGCCCTGAGACATTCCTGGGGTTAGGGTGGCTTCATTCCCAGACCTGCTCTGCTGCATCCAGCTGGGCAAGAGGGGAGGTGGACACACTCTGAGGGCCAAATGTCTTTATCAAAGAGCAAGGAGCCCACGGGTCAGTTTTCAAGCACAGCTTATGTTGGGTTCCACCATGGGTGTTGTAGAAGAGCAGGCCTGAAGGCCTACAAAAGCATCTTCCCTAGGCCCACTGGTAACCATGGAAACACTTCCAGGGCACCTGAGATGGGCTGGAAAAGAGGACCATGGGTCAGTGACCTTCTTGACCAATGGCCTGGGAAGATTGTGGTTAGTGGCCTTATATGGGATTATTTACACCTTAGCATAATAGGGAATATCTAGGGAATGCTCCAGCTGACTGGGTGAAATCCTGGGATTTGATCTTCCTGTTTATATGAGGTTATATCCTGTTTGGGGACCAGTATTTAAGTAAACTGAGCTGCACAATAAACGTCTTTGCACTTCTCCATTTTGCATGCAAAGTCCTTGCCCAGAGTGAATGCTGCAGCTTAAGTTCCTGATTTTTGAAGCAACAAGCAGTAAAATAACAGGTGATAAGCTGATGGGGTCAGCCTGTTATCAAAGCACTCTGGTGACTGAAGATGGCCCCAGGGATGGAGAAGTGGTTTTTGGGACAAGGTCAGGAAGCCCTTCCATGTCCCACACTGGGAGACAGGGAGCTACAGTCTAAGAGTTGGGTCACTCCTATGATGTTTCTCAAATCATGGCAAGGGTTACTTGGAATTTGTTGCTGTGGTTCAGGGCCAGTTAGGTGGATATATGAAAAATAAATCCTTTGACTATTTTTTTTCTTTTCTTGGCTGACTGGATAATGTTAATAATAGATCTATTTGTTTTCACTAGGGAAGCTGTTTCCCATGCCCAGAAGAGGGATGCCCAAACATGGGTCACTACGCAGACAAATTCAAGGACAAAATTAAAAAAAATTTCCTGAAACTTTACCTGAATACTGGAGAGGCCAGGGATTTTCCTCGTGAGTTTCAGATGCTTCCATTGATACATACTCTTTATAAAAATTTTATTTTCCTCTTGGACAATTAACTTTAGCAGATGAACAGATCTCATCACAGTGCAAAGTCTCTTCAGTTCTTCATGCTTTTTCCTCTTTTGCTCCACCACTGATGCTAGTTTGGGGCCCTACAGTACAAGAACGTTGGTGACAAACTCTAGAGCCTCGTGGAGGTCACAGATGTTTAGTGGATTGCAAGGTGCAAGGAGAAGGGAGGAGAGACAATGCACAGAAGTGGCAGCAAGGGAAATTCTTATTTAACACTATGAAAGCCACAGTCACAAAGGCAGCGGTTAAATGCAGGAAGAGGGGCCCAGGGAAGCTGGGAAATCTCCCTCATTGGAGATGCCAAAAACTCCATTTGACAAAGGCCAACGAGCTGATCACAGCTGGCCTGGTTTCAGAACTGGATGGACAAAATCTTTACAGCCTCAGTTATCCCAGCTCCAGCTCTCACATCACAGTGCTTAGGTAGCCCTTGTAAGCACAAATCAGAATTTTCTTGAGCTCCTTTTGCTAATTGCACACTAAAAGGAAGATCCCACCCACAAAAATTATTTTTCTGGAGCTTCAGAACTTTTTCATGCTGCTTAGATTTGTGTATATATCCTTATTTATTCCTAATACCCCCTTATTTCCAGCTTCAATGTATAGGAAAACCTTCATGGTCAAAATGCTGAGATTTATATCGTGTTTACCATGGTATGGACTAGTTTTCTCCTTTTTCTTTCCCAGAAAGTAACACAAATGTCTTCCATTTCTCGTGTCGATCTCATTAGGACACAATGACAGATTTGACTCACTGATGTTTTGTATCTTCTGCTCTCAACCTGTACAGACAGGAAAACAAGCAAAAAACCCTTAGCATTTGATATTTTAGAGACTGTTTCTCCCAGGGTACAATCTAAGTCGCTGCATTTCTTCTGTGTAGTTTGGAGGTACAAAGTAACCGTGACCCTCTCTGGAAGGAGCAAAGTGAAAGGATATGTAAATGTTGCCCTGTATGGCAGTGGTGGGAACACGAAGCAGTTCCAGATCACCAAGTAAGTTAAAAATTCAATAGGAAAGAAAGTTTTCTTCTAAAACCCCTAATTTGTATTTGTAATTAATAATTTTGTCTCAACTGATCTTATGAAGAGAGAAACAAAAAGGCAGCATATCAGGCCCACCTGCCTTTGCTGCCTCTGAAAAGGAGTGTTTTGGGATGAATTACATCAGAAATCTGGCAATAATGTTGCTACCATATAATAAGATAAACGTTGTCTCTCTGCTAAATTTCTACCCTCTTGCCACCACAGCAGAGCCTTTGACAGAACTGGTAATTACCAGTAAATGCTGCCATGCCTCACATCCATAAAATGATGTTTTTCACAGGGGTACCCTCAAACCAGACAACACTTACACAGCCTATATTGATGCAGAAGTTAATGTAGGAAAAGTTACCAAGGTTAAATTTCTTTGGAACAACAACTGGATAAACCCAACTTTTCCTAAACTGGGAGCTGCAACTATCACAGTAGAAGCTGGACAAAATGGAACAGAGTAAGTATATCCATTGTGAAAAGCTTGAAAGTTACTAGAGAAGATAGGTGGCAAAATTAAAAGTGGAGTGGAAGCCTTTTCACAAGAAAAGCTATTTAAGGCATTAAAAGGGAAAGATTCTCAAGGAAGCCTTTTCTTTCCTTCCTTTCAAGACACTGTCAATCCATAGTTCAATTCACTACTACTTCAACCCTTTGCCTTAAATAACCTCAAAGAAAAACTGAAAACCTTTCCAGGCTTTGGAAGAGCAAACTTTCTGTATAACCCTTTGGATGGGAAAAATTAATGCTGGCTTGGATTGTCAGCATCATTCTTGCCAAGCTCCCACTGCCCACAAAACCAAATTATTTGTGGGTCTGATTCGCTGTCAGCTGGAAGCAGCAAAATATTCCATTGATATTGATGACCCCTGAGGGCCTGATTGACTAAAGAGGATTCTGATAATAAACCTGCCTTCCAATGAGGAACACTAACACTTGGAGCCTGCACTGAAAGGCTACATATAAAGCTGAGGGAAAGAGGCTGAAATTGATTTCTCTAGACTTTGTGAAATATGGCTTGGATGTTCAGATTATAGCAGCAAGATTTACTGATCCAGTTTTACTAATTTGCCTGGACTTTTAAACATGAATTCCTTCATTTTCTTGATCAGTTATTTTATTTTATCCACACCACTATTTGGTATCTAGAGCAGGAGGTACGGTGTAAATTTTAGACCTATCTACAAAGGCACAGTCAAAATTCCATCACTTAAAAGACAACATGGGAGATGGAAACAGTTTCAAGCAAAGTGAAATGGTTACAGCCCAGCACCACTTGAACTCACCTTAAAGCAGAGGTCCTAAGTCTGGTTGTAGTTTCCAGTCACCAAAGCACATTGCTGACATTCCTGTAGAAAGGAACTCACCCTTCTACTCACTTGTGGCTTTTGCACAAGTAGCTGTGGCCATCTGTATAGAGAAGGTAGCACAAAATGGGGAAAAAAACCCCAAAACTGTAAAATTAAAGTAAAGCAGGCTTTGAAGCAGAATGAATACAGTCCATCAATGCTTCCCCCAGCAGTAATACTTCAAATTTAGAAGCTCAAAGTTTGTTCCATTCCATTGTGTCCAATGACAAATCAGGTGAAGTTAAAATCAAAATAAATCCACTGGTGTAATTTCAACAACTGCTGACAGCTCAAGGTGCTTGCGTTTATTTTCTCCCCAGGTACCGTTTCTGTGGCTCTGGGACCGTGAGGGAGGATGTGCTGCAGACTCTGACTGCTTGCTAACAGCACATTTGGATTGCCCAAATCCTTACTGCCAATAAAAGCTACTCATACATAAAACACCAGAGTCTGCAGCTGTAACGCTGGTGGTGTGTGTTGTTTTGGGTGGGTTTTTGCTGGTTTGGGAGGCAGAGGTTAAGTTTGTGGATAACTTTCTATAGACAGAATTTTTAGAGTAGCTTGAGAAGTGAATGTGGCAAAACCAAAACCTGTTGAAGAATTCCCCTGCTTTCATCCTGTTTCAAAATAATTTCAAGCAGGAGGAAAGAGGGCAGGTAACAGAAACAAATTCTGTTCTGTCCCCATTTAATCCTGCCTCATCTCCCTCAGCATTCTGCTGGACAAGGGGGCTGTGTCTCTCCTCATCCTCACTGCTCATCCTCACTGATAAAACCTCACAGGAGTGCTGGGGATCTGCTGCTACACAGAACTACTGCTCCTGGGGACCTTTTCTCAGTTTCTCCTGATCTTCCCCAGACTGGGGCACTCTGCTCTTTGTCTCTCTGGGTGACTTTTCCTCTCCCAGAACACCCTGTCCTGAAGGACATCAACCCCTCAGCAAGGCTTTAGATTCTCTGTGCAGTGGTGGAGGTAGAAACCAATTTATTTTGTGTTGGAGCAATACTTTTCTAGTATAGAAAAGAAAAGCAGTGGTTTTTTGTTCTTTTTTTTAATTGAGTGCATTCTGCCAGCTCTCGAAGGGTGATGGGAGGGGATGTAAATAATAGAAGAACCATCAACACTGAAGATTAGCAACCTGTGGGCATGCTCTGGGCTGGAGAAGTTCTTTGTATAAAAGCCAAACTGTTCCTTGCTTTAACACAACTGAAGAGAATATCCTCCAGCAATTTCAGTTTTAGTCAGAGACATGCAGGCTTGCTTTTATGTTTAAAAACCTTCTAAATTGCACTTGTGCTTCTTACCCAGATTAAAAGGCACTGTTTGATTTAGATCAGATGTGTGGAAGAAGTTCTTTATTGCAGGAGTGGTAAAACTGGCACAGGCTGCCTTGAGAGGTGGTAGGTGCCCCATCTCTGGAAACATTCGACACCAGGGTGGTTGAATTTGCTGAATCCCTCCAGAATTCCCTGTTACATTCCTTCTCTCCCTGTGCATCCCTCAGGCAGCAGCAAGTGCAGCAAGCACTCAGCAGAGTTCTCTCTGTGTGTTTTCTTCCCAGCCTATGCTGCCCAGAAGGACAATTACAAGCTGACACTTATTTTGTCTCCAGTTTTTCCCAAACGTGGCCAGTCTTATAGTGGTAGAATAAGACAGTCAGGTTTAATAAATTCCGGGATTGCAGTTCTTTGTCCTGCATGAGGCTGGGGTAAGTCCAGCTCTGGGTTGTTCCTGCACAGCCCTCCTTGGCTTTCCACGGCTGCATGGCCAGAGCTGGGCAGGAGGAAGAGGATCCAGCCACAGGAACAGAGGCTTTCACACCATCCAGCCCCTGGAGGAGCACACAAAGCCTCTCCAGGGAGATAAACAGCTCTGGGTTTCGGCACAGCCAGAGACATGGAGCTGGCATCCGATGCTTTTCATGCACCCCACATCCCTTTGGCATCCCCTGCTTCCTTCTGCCTTCCCTGCTTGTCTCTCCCAGGATTTGGTGTCCTGAGCTCGGTGCCTCCTGCCGAGGAAACCTCAACAGGGTTATTAACTTCCTAACACTGCAGAAGAGTTTCTCCTTTGTCTTTTGTTCCAGTACCTCGGAATAAGCAGATTCTTGCCTACACAATTGTTTTGACAGTTATGATATTCTCAGCATTATCCTTTGCCATAGCCACTTCAGCAGCCCATGTAATTTTAACAAACACCTAACAGAATCAAGACGTTAAAGTTGACAATAGCATAATAAAAAAATCTCCTTTTAATAATGAACTGGAGCTGCCGTCATCTTGTTTTAGCAGAGTAAAATCTCTCCCCCCCTCCCGAACACTTTACAAAGCTATTACATAAAATGCAATGTTAAATGAACAACAAATTACTTTCCCTTTAGCTAGCTCTTAATGCTAATGGTGCTATTTATTCCTGACCTTTTGAAATATTAGATTTTTTAAATGACAACATAAAAAGAATTCTTGTTTGAAAACGCGAGCGACTTTAAACCACATGTTATTACTTGTAAGTATAGCATGCACATGCATCATTCATTTCAGTGTCCCATTTAGGGCTAATTGGTATATATTTCAGTTGACATATATTGTTCTCCTGCAAACGTGTCAAATTCCTTAACGATGGCAGTGACAAAAGCAGAATGCTTGAGATATATAAATTATGCTCTTTACCATATAATCATTCTTATCTATTGGGAATGCTATTTGTGACAAACCACGCTCAAAAATACACAGCAAATTGATTTTTTATTTTTTTTTAACGTTAATATCACACCATTCACTGCAAGTCTTTGATTGCATCCTTAAATGTAGAAATGTTTTGATTTTTATCTGCATCGTTTTGCGGCTTTTGAAAAGCTCACTTTATTTATTAAAGGAAGAGTAGCACAGCGAGGATCTTAAAATGTATCTTTTGTTATCAGCATAAGGAAAAAAAAAGGGGCTGTAATTGTGGATATAGAGTGAGTAATTTGGTGAAAAATGCTTTGTGCTGTAGTTTAGGTTTTATAATTCCTTCCAGAAATTACTATTATTTTGTTGGTGGGCAGCATTGCAAGAAGAATTTTAAATATTTTAAATATGGGCACAACTTGGGCCACGTATTTCCATTACATTTTAGATCACCGTGTGTGATGCATTTTCCCCCTTTATTACAAATCATCTTAGAATTAGAGAAAAAAACCATAAAAATTGAAGATTTCATGTGACTCTAATTATTACTGCGATACAGCAGTGCTCATTGTTGTCTTTAGACAATGCTGTCCACAGTCATTACTTTGCTCCATAAATCAGTAGCATAATGAGGTTCTATCTTTCAAGAAATATTTGAGCGTATCTTAATTTGGCATTGATGAATTCTCCCTCCCGAATCTCTGGAGGGTTTTTTTAATCTAGTTTGGCATATCAGAGCTTTCATCACCTAGCCCCAGCTGACAGTGTTATGGCTGCCTGTTTATTTCCATACCTTCCTGGGATGTGTCCTCAGAGGTTGCAAATAGGAATTTTATGATGTTATGCCTTGAAGGCTGGTTTTTCTTGATTGGAGTGTAAATCCCAAACTGTTTTGCCCCACCCTCATGCTTCAGAAATATATACTATGTGTGGTTGTATTAACATGTGGAAAAACAAGTTTAAATTTGTTAACTTCTTGATGCTGATATAAGCTGGGAGCAGTTTCTTTGACAAAAGAGATACTCACTTGAAGAAAATACCATCTTTTTCCAAAGAAATTATATAATAAGTTCAGATACCCATTTTTTTTCCTAAAATTTGAAGAAAATTTAAAAAAAGGTAAAATGTATTCCCGTTTTTAATCAGTCAAAACAGGTCAGCAGAGGGAGAGGAAGAGAGGAGAGGGTCGATGTGATGCTCCTCAGCTTTAAATGAAAAAATACTAATAGTGCCCTATGTGACACTACCTCTAAACTGTGCTAGCAGACAAACAGAAACAAGAAGCAAAGTACTCTTTAAATTAGTCTGAATGTTGTGTTCAATTTCACACTGACAGTTGGGTGGCTACTGCACCTGCTATCACTTTGGTGACCTATATTTTGTGAGACCCAAAGACAAAAGTTGAATTCAAGTCCCTCTTTGTGCTCTGGCCCATGGAATTATTGTTGTGTGTTTATCCTATGAAAAACATTATCTTTAATTGCATTAAGTAGATAATGGCTTCACATCTAACCAATTAGGGAGGTGAAAGGGGAAAAAGAGGGATCTAAACCTCCGCAGTAATGCATTTATTTAGATAATAATTCACATTATTGTAATTTAGCATGTAATTTATATAACCTAAGTCTCACTTCCTTGTGAAAAATAACAGCAATGAACACAACTCTGGTGGCTTGGGTGCCTCAGCTTGGGGTGTGCAGTCTCAGAGGATGGATTCCCTGGGAGTCCTGATTCTCCTCTTTGGAAAGTGAGACCTCTCCTGAGTGTGGTACCATTTCGTGCTCAGAAGAGGTTCTTCGTGGAGGAGGAATATATACAGTCATCACCTTAATTATGTGGGATACAAAATATGGGATAAGCTTGTGTATGTCCTGCCTGAGGTGAGGGAAGAGCAGGAGCCACCCCTTCTTTTCCCAACAAGAAGCATTCTGTCTTCTGGGTACAGCCCACCACAGGAGCTGCTCAAAAATAAATCAAACAAACTCTCTGTTTAGATTGACAACCTTCTTTGTGTTGTATTTAATTCTTTACCCAAACACCAGCCATCTCTCATTTGAGGAGGGGAAAAAGATCATCAGGAGGGAAGTGAGAAAGAGTTCACCACCCTCATCTCCCACCAAGGTGCTCTCAGTTCCTCGGGGGATTCTGTGGCCTGACCTCACATCTCTTTCCAACCTTTCCCATCTCCCCCTTGCTTGCAGTTTGGAAATCAGAGCCTCTGACCATTTCACAGCCTGCAGAGGCAGAGCAGATTCAGCTGATTCAGCAGATTCAGAGGCAGAGAGGATGTGTTTGTCCCTCTGCACCCTCCCTCTGCCATCACCCACCTCCAGATCCCCACCTCCCACAACACACAGGGAGGGCTTGGCAAGGGAGCCTTCTCCCCTTCGTTAAGGACAGAATGCAGATCCTCAAGCCTTTGCTTTCATTCCAAAAGGAGCCAAAATATCTTTGCTGGGTCATGAAAATCAGCCTGTCGTTCCCTCCCACGGACCCTGAATTAGGAGCCCTCTCCTGGTGGCTGTGGCAGAGGGGACATTGCTCCTGTGCCTTCCCTTGCTGGGTCTGAAGGGATGGCAGTGCAGCAGCAGAAAAAAGCATATTTTTATTGCATAGGACCCTTGAAATTTATTAAAAACTTCTTTTTAATCAGGGAAAAAGGTTCAAAGTGGAGAGCAGGTTGACTGCACCAAAGAATAATTCTCCTTTTGACCCACAGAGAAAGAGGTGCCTAATGAAAGTATATGATCACGGACAGTGTGAAGATAACTGTCTGATCAGATAATGGAATTGTTTTCAGTGATAAGAATGAATCCATTACTAATGCAAATAACTATAATAATTATAATTTGCAATACAGTAAAAATCACCTAGTCTACCTCCTCCTCTGACAGGAGACTGTGTAATAAATTATAGGCTGAGAAAAAAAAAATCAAAGGGATAAAGGTTAAAAGATTAAAAAAAATTCTGAAACTTAAAAGCTTAACAGGGAAGTCAAGACCTGAAAGCAGAAATTGGTGCTATTAAATAAAGCAATTGTGAAGAATGAGATATTATGGAATTGATTAACAAACCAGAAACCAAGCATTTCCTCGTATCACTACCTCTTGTCACAGATTTCAATAATTCTGAAAGAACAAAAAATTAAGAGTTGGCGTATAACAAGGAAATTAATTATTTAAATGTAGGTGAATATGCTAATAGTACTCTGGGAAGATGAATATAACTCCACACACAAAAAGCCCCCAGAAGGTTCAATAAATTTGAGGAGTTTCTCCAGTTGCTTTTGCTTTGCTTTAGTATCCAAAACTGGTCCAGCTGTTCTGGTGCTCCCAGCCAGGACTGCTCCTCTTCAGGGCAGATCTTTCAGGGTGTTCTGGGTACACCAAGATGCTCATACCAGTCCCATAATCTTCTATGTTCATGTGAGGTATTTAGGGCATGGAGGCTGTAAAAATTGCTTCATTTCAGCTCTGGAGGAGTAGAATAGAGCAGATGAAACAAATCCTGTGGGCAGAGTTTGCACTACAGTGAGCTGTTTTCTGGTTTACAGCAGCTGTGCTTTCTGCACTGGTTAGGCAGAGAGGAAATAGTGATGCACAAGGTTTGTCATTCACTCTTGGCATCATACCAGTCATAGTTTAAGTTGCTGGAGCATTGGGAATCTCCCAAGAGATCATATGGTTCTTCCCAGAGCCATCAATTGGAGTAAAACAGCTATTAAATAACTGAGTCTAAAGCACAGTCTTCCAACACTCTTCATTTAGATCTTCATTTTCCAAAGGTCAGGATGTCCCATAGCAGCCACAAAGATTTTAATGACAGGGGTGTGTAAGGGAGACTTAGACACCCAGAAGTGCTGACACTTAGTCAAAAGTAGGGGTGACTACCAGATTAAATTAATCTTTAAATCAGAGCGGAACCCAATTTTCTGTGGTTGGAGTATTTTCCTGCATTTTAAATTCAGTGTAAAAAGCTCAATTTACCCTGCCAAAACGTCCTCCTCAAGTCATTCACGAAGTCAGAGACTTCTCACCCTCTGAAGTTTTTCATTGCAGCACTTATGCAGCTGAAAACCTCAACACCCTTCAGGCCTGCAAAGCACCAGCAGTTTATCAGAACTTCCACAGTACAGGAGTTCAAGGAAAATGTTTTAAAGGTGCAAATTCCAAAAGCAAAGTGAGTGGAAAACTCACAGTCTGCTTCATAACCATGATTTGTGGTTACCTCCTAAGTGCCATTTATCCAAAACACACCCAGCCAATATAACACTAACTCCTGTCACAAGCTCCTGAGGTTTAAACACATACCTTTCAGCTTAAACACCTGAAGGAAGGCCTTTAATCAATGTTTGCAAAAGACAAAACCACAACGTGCCTCAAATACCCACATCCCATTTCATTGTTTGTTGATGCTTCACAGGGCTGTTCTGGAGAGGGATGCTCCACACACGAGTCCTTCACGTGTTTTCACAAGAAGAACTTCAGCATCAGTTTCCAAATCTCCTCCCAGCAATAAGATGCTTATCTGCCAGAAACCAGCATCCAGTGCCTAATCCTCAAAGCTCCCAACAGAGCCATAAAAAACATCACAGGTCTATAAAACACGATTGAAGGACCTGGGGTTTAATTAAATAACTAGATTCACGGCATGAAACTGGTCCTCAGATATGTCAAAAGCTGTCAGGGCAGGAATGAGATGAATTGTTCCCGTGTTCTCTAGGGGTAGGACAACCACAGAGAGTCAAAGCTGACATTATGTAAGACTTCAGAAAGATGAGAACAGTGACACAAACAAAGCAGGTGACACCATTTCAGCATCAGAAGGTTTAAAATCAGATTAAACAAAAGTTGGGAGTAGTTTAGGCAGAACTAATACTGTTTTGCAGCAGAAGGTGAGGTATGATTGATGCCTGAAGTCCTTTCCAGCTGTATGAATCTCCTGTGATGCTCTGACAGAGCTGCAGTTGCAGTCAGCAAAAACATTGGATGGATCTGAACAGAGAAGAGAAAAAACCTGAATTATCATATGCTACTTGACTCTGAAGGGGAGAAATTAAAATTGCTTCAGTGGGATATGATCAGTGTAGCTCGTCAACATCTCCTCAGTCCTGTAACATCCTTGATAAGTGTGTGGTACTTTTTGGTCTTCAATCTCATGTGTTTTACCCATAAGACAAAACAAAAGAACTACAATATTAATTTAAATGTGCTTTGGAACTTCCTCAGTGATGTTACCTGATTCTTCAGCTGCCTTACACAATTATCAGGCTGAAACGTTGACCTTGTTACCTGAGCAGACAAATCTATTCTCCTGCCCACTGTGTAAGGAATTTTTCATGGGCAAGGCTGTGTGTTCACAACACCCTGCAGATAGTACTGTTACCCAGACCTCTGCCAACACAAAGAACACAAGAAGGAAATCATCTGAAGAAGGATGCTGGAATGCTGTTTGTGGAAAAAAACACATTTAGATACAACTCCTGCACACATCGTGCAGAACCAGCACCTTTTCTGCTGGATTCTGCCCTGCTCACAGCGAACTTCCTTCAACCCACTCATTTTGAGGAGTCATGTGGGGCAAAGTGTTGGTGGGGTGACCCAAGCCGAGAAAACAGATCCATTCTGATTGTCCCTAGATGGAAAATGCCTCCTGAGCAGTGCATTACCTGCAGTGCTTTAGCTGCAGCCCTGAGTGTCACCAAGAGCAGGGCCTGCAGGCTCTTCGTGTGTGAGAAGCACCAGCGCTGCAAAGGAAGAGGATGTGCTCAGTCTGGCTGCTCTTATCAGCTGATGGCAGACGGAAACTCCTACTAGAGGTGCAGAGATTACTCCTCAAAAGGAAGGAAACACTCCTTGTTGTCCTTAGGAAAGGGAGAGTCACCTTTCTGAGTCCTTAGATCACTGCGGTTTTACAAACCCTGGCAGTCTCATCTCACCCCTCTCTGCTTTGAAAGCATCCCTGACCCTGTAACTGCAGGAGCAGCACTCCAGTGCCTCTGTTCTGCACATCAGCTCCCGGTTACACATCTCTCCAGCCAATTCCTTTGTGTCCTTCCACTCACTCTGGTATCATCCTCCTTGGATGTCTTGGCTCTGCTGCAGCACACAATATTCTCCGAGTAAGCTTGGATTCATTTTTCATTTCTCCGTGTCTGTGTCAGCTCACCTGTGGACTCTGATAGAAGGGATCACAGTGGCTGCAATCTACCAAGTTCTTAATTTTTTTTGCCATCCCATTGTAATGAACACCATGTCCTCGTTCAGTAACTTCTGCTCTGGGCACAAAGCCAGAGCTCCTGGGATACAGCATCTAGTAAACTTTTCCCTATTATTGCAATCCCAGAAAAACGAGAAAATAGGTACTCCTAAAATTATAGCCAGCACCTAATCAACTGTATGTTAACTAAAGACAATACAGAGTTTCTTGCTTTGCAGAAAAATGTTTGCAGTTAACTCAATACATGGCATAAGGATGGCAACTGTCAGTTTTTGCTGTAAGAAATTGATCTTTGCATCTGTGGAACTGCACAGGCTGTGGTGGAAACTCCTTCCTTTTTTTGAATACCCATGTTCAAGTCCCTAACTTGAAGGAAAAAAGCAAAATACCTTATTGTGACTCTGCATTGCTTCCACCACAAAAATGTTTTTCTGTGTTAGAACACAGCAAGACATGAATGAGAATTAATAAAACAGAATTTATTCCTAAAAACATTGAAGTACATGACTGGCAAATAACAGGCCTGACTCCCAGTCACACAAAGCACCTGCACTTCTCACCAATTTATCCAGGCTGCATCTCTTGAAAACCAAGCAGCTCTTGCACAGAGTAAATGAGCTCTGAATCCGTTGTCCCTAAGGCAGAGAGCGGGACACTGCTCTAAGGAAGGTTGTTTTACAAGTTGTTTTATTCCACAGCTTTCACATGAATACAAAATCTGCAAATTTCAGTAGGGACTTTACACAATTTTGTAGAACCAACAACTTATAAAAAATTCCTCCTTTCAAGTTGGGGTTGTAGTTTTAAATTAAAACACACTCACATGAGAAAGCCTTAAGATTTAGAAAAGTCCAATGTAGGGACCAAATTCTGAATGCACACACATGAAACTCCACTGGAATCTTCAGCATTGTGGTAGAACACTGAAAGCAAGATTTGGTTCTTAATGTGTCTCTGAAGACTGTAATTATATTTCCCATTGTACTAGTAACATTAATTGAATGTTTAGCTGAAATCAAGTTCATTACAAGTTAAATACAGTACCTAGCCTATTAGGATGGTGTTTATAATTATAGTCATAAAGCACTTGTAAAACACCTTCATTGCAGCAAATGGGTGTAGTGGCTGCTAAAGCATCTCAGTTCTCTCTCTGCATCTTTGCAGCATCGTGGACCAAGGTCACCTGTGCCACTGAATCACCTCCAGAGCTTGTGCCAACACTGCTGAATCTCAGAGGGACATGGCCTACAGCTCTGAGCAAAAAAATGTAATGCTGCACAAACTGTTATGCAAGGGCTTCTTCAGTGCAGCTGGACCTTACTAAACATCCCTAGATCTATAAAGAGGCTCATTCTCATGCTAATATACCTGGTTATTGGCCAGCTTATTGGCCTGATAATGCATTTTTAACAATAAAACAGCTTTTAATAACCCAAGACCTAAGAAATCAGAGTTCTCTTTGATTTACCAAAATTTATGGTAATTTCCTGGGTCTCTGAGAGCATCATTACAGAAAATTCCTGATCTGCTCCTGGTATTGCCCAAAGTCTTTCTGTCTGAACTCCAACAAAACCTTAGGCAGCTACACCAATTTTACTGGAAGTTGAGCCATGAGCAGCAGTGAAGTTCCACCTTGGGCACACTGGGAGGACTCAGTGAACTAAAGCAGTACAGATGCTTGGTGTCACTTCTGCTCAGTTACACACATGAAGGAGCACCCAAATTCAAGCATAACCACTTGGCCTGTCTCACTTTTATAATAAATTAGGTTTCTTTTTATAGCTGTTTTCATAATAATAGTAGCACCGAAAAAAGAGAAATTAGTTTTAAGGTATTTTATTTGACATGATTGAAGACACAAGAACACTCAAGATACAATCCAGACAAGTTGTGAACAGCTCCAAGTATCAGTGAAATCTGAATTTATCTTGCACAGAGGTGAACAAGACCACAATGGTTGGTTTTATAATATAGTTTAAGACTATTTCAAGCAGGTGAGTACTGTGACATTATGCCCAACAACTTTTATACTATTCATCCGCTTAAGCCACTTCATATCATAAATATGCAGCTTATCTTGGCTATTAAATCTCTGCAATATATAATTAGCCTTCTCATAATAATGCATTAAAACTCCTGTATATAAATATTGGTATACTCATACCAATGCAAACTGTCCTAACCACCACTGCACATTTATCATATTCTAGCACAATTAATCATTCCATCACAATTAGCTGCTAAACTTCACCCTAGAGTTCAGTAACTTGGACCCAAACTTGCAAGTTGCTGCTTAGAGCAAAACTCCTGCCAAGACCTTCTGCTTTCCCTATGGATAGCAGGCCCTGTTGTCTTTTCAACATTAAGTTGCACAATGTCATCTGAAACCCCTACCAAAAAAATGCTCTGCAGGGAATCTCCTGCAAAAGTATCACAACTACAATTCTAAAAATGCCTCATTTCCTAGTAAATTTCGTATTAATTTTACAGCCTAACATCCTTTATCAAAATGGGCATCCACATGCCTCTTACAATGTAAAGTTGTTTAATTGGGTTATAGTCTACAGACCACAGCATAATATTCTACTTAACAATTCTAATTCCTTAGAGAGACAAGCTAATTTTCCATTCTGAAAGAGGGCAACAAGGACAGCTGGGAGTTTGTTCAGTAGTTCAGTGCTCTGCAAAGATAAGCTTGATAGTGTTCTCATCTGACTGAAGGAGGAAGTGCAAAAATATGTAAACCACGTTTTACAGATAGAGGGATTTCAGCAACGAGCCCCTGCCTGGATCCAGATGGGATCTTACAAAAGGTGAATCAGGGAGGGCAGAGAATTGCTGCTGTGCAGGGAACTGTGCTTCACAAGAGCTGAAAAACCACCTGGAGCCTTCCCTGCAGACAGGCTGGAAACAGCACAGAAATCATGGGCCACCTGATCTTGCAGGTCACCTCCTCTTCACAGGGGAGACAGGGGGTGGCAGCCATTGATTGGATCAAATCCTGTGTTAAGGCCACTGAAAACAAATCTGTGCAGAACTGGACAGATTCAGCTTAACATAGCATGCAAAGACAGCAAAGCTTATTTTTCTGTAAGAACTTTGTTTTTTGGTAGGTGGACGTGGTAGACAGAGACTGGATCTTACCTGCAGCTACAATACAAGAGTGTTGCCTGGCTTTGGAAGGTAGTTTTTCATTTGTTGTTGTTGTTTTTTAAACTAGAGAAGATCCTTATTAAAAACCCAAAACCTAGTGAAGAAGCTGTATACCCAGATGTTACAATCTGATTTTTGGTTTTACAGGAGGATTCATCCATTATTATGAAGAACTGCTGGAGATGGAATGGTCACCATCTGAAACAAAGAAATGAAAACCCCAGCAACAGACTATTGCATTTGTGTGATGTGCTTGGCTGGTATGACTTGCATTGCAGGAAGAATGTTGTATTCTCTGACACACCAACATTTCTTTCCTATTATTATAAGATCGGCCTTTCACCGATTTCATATCTTACCATCTTTAAAAGCCTATAATTACAGAAGCTGATTGAGAAACTATGTTATTTAAAATTAACAGCTGAATGAAATCAACAGAGGCAAAGTGCATTTTTATACAAGAAAATAGCACTGTAGAAAGAAAGAGTCTGTACAATATTTAAATATTGTATATACATAAAATTATATTGTTCATAACTCATCTTAAAGTTTCTCTTGTTTGTAAACCATGGAAAGCAACACACACAAAAAAATCCCAGTATTTAGCTTTTAAAGCATTTAGCAGGCAGCAGGAAATCGACTGCTAGCAAGCACACTTTGTAATTATAGAAAGTATCCAGCAGGATACTGTGACTAGCATTCTCCATAGTCCTTTATTTACTTATTTATTTATTTATTTTAAAGCTGAATGCAGAACACATTTCCCATTCAACCAGGGAATTCTGCAGGAGACACAGAAAACTCAATGACAAAATGCAGTGGATCAGTTCTGCAGCTCTCTACTGTGGCAAAACTCCAGGATAAACACAGAAAGTTTAAGTGCAGGATTGGAACATAAATTAATGAAATAACTGATAAAGCTTTAATCTCCTGAAAGTGTCAGTAATGGATTTAACTCATGCTCAACTTTTTAAAATGGCAGGTTTAGATTGATAATTAATGTTGCAAAGTTTTGAAAATGTAATGAATTCCAGCAGGTAATCAGGCAGCTCTGCATAAATAATCTGAAAAGTGTCAGCATTTTAGGGTGATTTTACAGGTTGGTACCAGTCTGCTAATTTGGAGTGGGATTAGGATTTGAATCTGAAGTTGTTGGTTCATGGCAGATACAGAATGCGGGTTTCAGAAGTTTTCCTCCTGTAGCATTTTGCAAAATAAAAGCTATTCTAGTTGCAGAAGAAATTTTCCAGGTGAGCATGCTTAAGGAAACATTTCCAGAAAGCTGTTACCTGGAAAACGAGATGCTACCACGGCCATAATTGCATTTCCTCTGTGTCAAGAGCTCTGTGCTCACTGCCAGGTAAGGAATGCTTTATTTAATGCTATTTGTAGTTTCATTCTATTGGCTTCTGCCTTCCACTTCATTGGCCACTCAACTCAACCCAGCAATATAGTTCACTCAATTAAAATGTTTGCTACAAAAAAATATATTATGGTACTTTCGATCTGAATGTTTTGTCTTTTCTGAATTGTTTAAATGTTTGTGGACAGCCATCACCTAGCTGTGCTTCCAAATCCTGACACAGGAACGAACAAGAAAAGAAATACAATCACTTGGGGAAGTGCTTGATAAAGCAGATGGGTCAGAGGGATGTTGGCAGGCTGGAGAAATGTGCAGACAGGAACCTCCTAAAGCTCAGCAAAGGCAAGGGCAGGTCCTGAAGCAGGGCAGGGATAACCCCAGGCTCCAGGAGAAGCTGTGGACCAAGGTCTGGGCAGCAGAACAGCACCTGGGCACGGTGGCAGGCACAGGGCTGAGCCTGAGCCAGCAGTCTGCCCTTGCAGTAAGGAATGCCAGGAGCCTCCTGGGCTGCTCTGGGAACAGCACTGCCAGCAGGGCTAGGAAAGGGATTATTGCCCTGATTCAGCCCTGGTGGGTCCATGTCTGGAGTGCCAGGTCCAGCTCTGTGCTTCAGGAGAAGAGAGACACGGACACACGGCACCGAGACCAGCCAAGGGTCACGAAGGGATTGGGGGTCTTTCATGTGAGGAGAGGCTGAGAGAGCTGGGGCTGTTGGACTCAAGGAGGCTCAGGGGATGCTAGGAATGTGTTCAGGTGCCTGAGAGCAGACAGGAAAGTGGATACAGCCAGACTTCTCAGAGGTATCCAGTGAAGGAGCAAGAAAGAGGCAATGTGCACGAATTTAAACTCAAGGAATTCTTTTTAAAGGTAAGAAAAAACTTTTGCAGTGAGGGCTGTCAAATAAGTTGCCTGGAGTTTAGGGATCTTCATTTTGGAGATAATAAAAACTGGAAAAAGCAACTTTTTCTGATTGATACTGCTTAGAACGGAGAGATTTTATCAGATAGTAAATGGATGTCCCCTTCAACCTCAATTACTCTATGATTCTGTGGTTTCAGATGGAGACTAATAAAAGTAAGTTTAGAAAGCCCAAAAGAGAAATAGATTTGTTCTTAGTATTATTTTCTGAAGTATAATGAGGGTAATGCTAGCTAATTAATCTCACAGCTTGTTCTGAGAGCTTTGACAACAAAGGCCTCATTTTCAAACTGGAGCAATCAATATTAGGCTCCCAAAACACATATGTATTTCCTAAAAAGAATTTTAAGGATTTCTGAGGATTTTCTTTACTCAGAATATAAGTAATTTAGTTCCTATTTCTTTGAGTCATTGATTTTCAGCACTTTAAATTCTGAAAGCACTGGGCAAAATCAAAAGAATACTATGAAACTACTAATTTGTTCCCATTGCCAGAGGATGGTGCTGTTTAAACAGATATCCCACACAGATACACCCCCTACAACAGCCACGTGGGTTAGTGAGTTTTTCTCAGGAAGAAGAACAAGGCAAAGAGATTACAACTTGGTATATTTTTAACTAACCTTCAGGACCCAACAATAATCAGTGTTTACTTAATAAAGGTAGATCTTTAAGCATGCTTGAGTAACTTGGTAACTTTTACTACCTCTGGAACTTTTGCTCCCGAAAACCTTTTAAGGGTCTTTCAAAGTCCAGCCTTTGGTCACCAAAGGGCACAAACACCACCCACCCCACCTTACCAGCTGTTCTCATATAGCCTGCTGAAATTCAAGGTGATGACATGACGGACGAGAAGTCAAAAAACGGAACGGTGGAAGATCAGTCTCACAAACAGGCTGCGGTGGGGGGAAAGGGCCGTTAGTAATTTAAGAAATCAATACCAACTTTGACACTTTTAGAGGTCGCAACATCAACAGCCATGGCTTTGATTTCAGTGTCCCCAAACTGCATGAGCGTTTTGATCTCGCGCCGGTTGGGCACGGAGGCGTCCGTGCCCGTCAGGTCCAGGCGCAGCGTGCCGCACTTCTTCACGCCCGGCTCGGTGATGAAGCCGACGTTGTCCTGCTCCGAGCTGTAGATATTGATCACTATTACCAACTGAGAGGGCTTGGCAGGTGTGTAACTGCGTGTCACAGTCTCGCCCAGGGCTACGGACTGGTCGGCTGAGATGAACTTGTCGAAGACGTCGGTGCACCAGCGCGTGCCGTCTTTGACGAGCAGCTTCTCCGGCGGGTGCTTCCCCTCCACGAAGCGGTTGAGCACCCCGACGCCGTAGGTGAGCGGGGAGCGCCGCACCTTGATGACAGCAGGGTCGAGGCCGAAGAGAACAGCTCCTTTGAGGATGGTCAGACCCACATCCTGGGGAATGATGACCCGGCACCGGGAGCCAAAAGCGCTCTGGACGGCTTGTTGGAGCAACGGGGATTCAGCGAAGCCGCCCACCAGGAAGAGAAACTTCACGTTGGTCACCTCTGGCTTATCAAACACTTCACCTGAGCAGAAAGAGAGGCCATTCAATAAGGAAAAATCCACTGTGATGAGCAGAGTAAGTGAAAATCCCAATGTCTGTGTGCACTGAGGGATTTCTGTAACGTGATCTGAAACTGCCACATCTGTGCCCTCACTGCCACCCTCACCGTGCACCAGTCCCACGTCTGTAGGCTCTACCATATTTCACTATGAATTCACTTACTTCAAAGCATACAACATTTCTGAAGTGGCATTTGACCTTTAGTAAGATCCTCAATTGACCTTTAAACTGACCCTTTATTGCATTCCAGATAAATCACCCCATTTCAAATTCCCTTTTTATTTCTGACCCCAACATCTTAACCCAAACAAATACCATCTGCAAAATAACACTTCTTCACATTTTTACAGAGGTTCCTTCTCAGCTTAAGCCCACATCTCCTACTTTCAAGAAAATCATGCAGTTCATGTAGGCTCATTTGTACTTCAGACAACTGAGTTACCTGTCACAACTGTTGCAGTCCGAGGTGTCTCCCTCCCTGCTCACATATAAGCTGCTCTATGCTTGTTGTCTTATTAAGTCCTCAAATTTAGCTAATACTCCCCCACATGTGATGAGCAAAGCTGGATATTCCACTCCAAACCGTGCTTTGTAATGTGTAGAAAACAACACTTTTCTCACCACATGCATTATACTCTACTTGATACAAATTTCATCTTCCACCAGCAAGACCTTAAATAGTAACTTTCCTAATAAGCACATGTCACTTTCCATTACTGGACAAATAAATTCATTGCTGTTTAAACCATGCCTGGAAGTACTTTTACCATGATGCATCATTTACTATTTGTGTTTTAGAGATGTCAGTCATCTATCAGATTTGGATGGTCATGAACAAATGTGACCTTCCAGCGGGGAGGAATGAACCAGAGGTCTTAATACCAGGAATAATCAGAAATGAATTACACCTCTGGCATTATTTAGTTGTTGCCTGAAACAGAAACAAAGAAAGGCAGGATCTGGGTTTCTCAGTGCATGTCAACCTTTTGAATGCGTGCAGCCCTGGAAGCACAGAGTAATTGAAGCTCAGGCAGGAACAGGACTGGATCACACTCAGTAACCAGTACTAGAGCTAGGCAGGAGTATGTGCTCAGGACACATCCCTTACTTTTACTATTTTCTTAGCTGATTTGTAGAGAGCTGCAAGTTTCAGAACTAAATTCCTTGTCCACAACTGGTGCACAGCAGGAGGGTTGTTACTGGGCTGAACTGGGTGAGCAAAGGCTCAGTTCCAGCTCAGCCAGAGATGGAATCACACACAGATACGTACTCAGGTGCTGAACGATCTGGTCAATCGTAGGTTTGAAAAGAGCATTCATCGCATCCGGGCTCATCCTCAGCATTCCCTGGGAGGACCACTTCACAAAGTCCACGCTGCAAAACAACAGTGAGAAAGAACATTAAAGCATTGCAGCTGAGCTGCAAAACAACCACCAGACATATTAAATAAATGAATTAATGAGTTTACAGAATCTGCGTGCATTTTCCTTGGAAGGAAGTGCCCCAGCTCACCCTAGTCCCATACCAACTGCAGTTATGTAAAACTTGAAAGGAGAATTATTATTTTTGCTTGTCTAATTGTTGTTTTCTTTGCCTGATTGCCTTCTGCAGCATTAGCAATGCTCAACTGCTCTCTGTAACAGCTGGCAGCCAATGCAGTGCTCGCTCATCTGAAACAGCACTGATTCATCCCCAGAAGGGCAACATTTAGCTTATTGCAGTAGCAGGCCAAAGCCACTGGAAACACACAAGGAAAACAAGCAAGTTGGGAAGCCTCACGAGGCACAAGAGAGAACAGCATTTTGAATGAGGCATAGCATTTATTAAGTGAACACTGGCATTATGCAATCCTATCACTGATACACATCTGTATAGCTCAGTAATCTCCCTTTCATTCATGCACATTATATGTCAACCTTTACACTCTTTCTATCCTCTTATCCAATTCATTTCATTTCATTTGAGGGGAGCATTTAGCATTTCCTCTAAGATTCACCATTAAAACCACTAATAAAAAGGAGATGGCCTTGTGAGGGGGAGTATTTGCAGAAATTTTGAATGATTTCAGAACTTCAATCTCATTTAGAAAGCAACTTTTAGCCGGATTCCAAGTCATTTAAGCTTACAGTACATTTAGCAATAACTTCTGAAAGAGATGCAGGAGTTCCAACGTGCATACTAGATTCAACACTGGCTAGTTAAAAAAATTATGGTAAAGATACTAAATATCAAATCTTCCCCTCTCAGGTCCCAGATTCACAGGTTCTCTTGTTCATTCTCGTTTACACCATTAAACTTCAGGTTTTCTGTAGTATGTAACTTCAAAAGATGCAAAATGCCCATTTCTACTTTCTTTTCACTTCCTTTTCTACAGCAGCCCATGATCTTGTCTTTTAGGGTGACTTTCTGATACTGAAAATCATTAATTAAAATCTCTGGAGGGAATTACGTCTCCCTGCCTATCAGGCAAATTATCAAACTGGTAAAATACTAGAAGAAGTGAAAGCCTGCCATCACTTCAAAAGCTGAATGCTTTCCCCTTGCAGAGCTTTATGCAGTTGTGTATGTTTTCTCCAGTGATCTGATACTGTAAATAACTTCCCTCAAGCCATGAACATATTTACACATGTCACAATCTTGTGTTTTTTCCAGGATCCAGGAAGCTAAAAATTAAGGTTCTAGGCAACAAATCCTGTGTTTGATCTGACATTCCTAATTAACATGCAAGGGACTCACAATACACAGTCAAAGAAAGTGATGCAGTGGTGGCCTAAAAGGAGTTGTAGAAAGCAGTACCTGAAAAGTGCAAGTCTTGTACAGAGAAGCTTTTGCAAGAGATCAATCAGAACTTTTCATTCTGGAAACTGCACTAGAGGCAATCCCACTTTCTCATCCTCGCATTACACTTTTACACTATCACCTTCCAGTCCTAACGTAAGTAGGAAATTTTAATTATTTGTCTTTGCTACCAGTAGTTAATTCTGCATCCATGTGCTTTCAGCGTTCTACTAACTTGCTTTTCCTCAGGGCATGTTCTACGCTGTGACCTCGGAACTTCTTGTAGTAGTCAATGAAGGAGAAGGGCAGGGTGATGTTCAGGGGGTTGGTCCTGTCGGGAGCTGCCGCCCGCTTGCGGGACTCGAAGGCGATCATCAGATCCACCCAGGCCGCGGGGCGCTTGATTTTGAACTGCTCTATGAAATCCTCCCCAAAGATCTTACACAGCAGCTTTTCGAACTCGTAGTCCACGCCTAGAGAACCGTATGGCCCACCTGTAGCACAGACAAAACACAGCTGGAATATTCTGGATATTCTTTAATATTCTTATGACATTTCGAGTTGAGCACGTGCCCATCAGAACAACACCCTCAGGGCTGTCATGGGAGAAGGTCCACAAAAAGAGGTTTTTTCCTAAAAGTACCAGCTGGTCTAATACACAACATGATCTTACTTACTTTTGCCTCACTGTCACTCCTGTATCATCACTGTAACACTAACACTATAAATGAGTGATTCAGCCAACCAGCAGCTGTGCTATAATAATTTTGAGTGCTGGTCTCATTTCAGGAAGAACTGTCAGTAAAATGCAATAAAGGCATACATTTCCTTCCCTGACAAGCCAAAACATGACACAAATATATATATAACACACCATGTAATTATGTAAAGCAAGCAGTGGAAGTGGCATTACCTGTTGCTTTGTAGAGCTCCTTCAGATGTCCTTCAGGGAGCCTGATCTGATGGACAGTCATGTCCACTGTACCTCCTCCGCTGTCAACCACGATGTACCGATCACCTGGAATGCCAAGGGGAGAGCCCAGGGGCACTCACAGCACTGTGAGCACACTGTGAGCACACCAGCTCACTGCCACGAGAGCTCCTGAGGCACCAGGGGAGATAAGGGCCTACAGACAGCCAGGAATGGCTCTGCTGGAGACTTGATCTTTGCTAGTAATTATAACACAATGATTGGTAACAAATATCAAAGTCAGATGTCAAAAGCTATTGATGTAACACAGCTGAAAAGTGGGACTGCTCATGCTGCTGGTGTACATCCTAGTGGGCTACCAAATTAATGCTATGTTCTGAGTAAAATACTCTGTCTGCATGGCTTTCCACCAGCTCTTTAATAAACCATATTTTGCTAGAGCATACAGAATTGCAGCTCAGCATTTGAACTTGTGGGTTTTTTCCTTTTCCCCTTTATGGTGAATGCAGTGCACAGCACCTTTGTGGGAAACACAATCTCTGCCTGCAATACAAAACCAGTGAGAGTGAAGTTTGTTCAGAAAAGGACAGTACCTTCCTCCAGCTCAGACCAGATCTCTCCTATGACATTCTCCACCATGAAGGTCCGACTCTGCCGGTTCCGGCGCACGTGTTCCTTCCCTGGTGATGGACAGAAAAAAAGTTACTGAGTATAAAAAAGCACGAAGAAATAAAATCATCAACCGCAGGAAACAAGTGCGAGCAGGCTGGCAGAGCTGTATGTGTCACTTCTTAACAAAACAAATGTATAAAAATTATTTGGAACCAGGAATGTTAGAATGTCATTCCTAGAAAGAAGGAGAAATGTTTTATAGCCACACTGATCTTCCTTGATATTGTAGTATATACTTATATGTATATTAATACATACTAGTTACCTAATACAAATAACAGAAATTAATCATATATAGTAATAACCTAGTAAGAAAGCTACAAACAGCTCTGACTTGGGGTTTTTAATACACTCTGGCTTGCAAAGCATGTACTGGCAGCAGGGTGGGGGGCTGGCAGCCAGCTGGGCTCACAGCAGCCTCCAGCAGCAGGTGGCAGCCCCAGCCCATTCCCAGACAACCCCCACACCACCTGGGATGGGAACATTCCCACATTTCCAAAAACCACTGCTCATTTTGAGTGCTCAGGCAAATACACCTCCCCAACCTCTCAGGATGTCAGTCTACCTCAAAACCAGCAGGCAGAAGCACTGCTGCTCAGGTGAGTAACTTCTTAAGGACACAGTGATCACCAGGGCTGACCCTCATAGTATTTAAAATATACACCAATTAAAAATCAAGCATAATCTTGCAAGACTGTTATAACAATCGGTTAACTTACAAGATTTAACTGCTACATAGACATTTAAAAGATGCAGAACAGTCTGTCAAGAGAAAGCAGAGTAGTGAGAACCTCTGCTATTTATGCTTCTAAATCAGCCTCTACAACTCAATGATCAAAAAAACCTACATTCCTTGTGTTATCTTCACTCACCTTCAAAGGCACTTCATAAAACACTACAAGAGAGGCAGCCTGTCATGAGTGAAAATTCTTTCTGAAAATATCAGCACGCAAATCACAGAATGCACTTTGCTCCCTATTGCTATAGTGCCTGTCATCAGAAAATAGAGCATCAACTCCATTTGCTCCTGCATCCTCCCCAAAAAGACCCCATGACACCGAGAAGCTGCCCCAGCCTCACTGCTCTGACTTGGCAGCCGAGGGAGAGCTCGGATCAAGCATTCCAGGACAGAACAAGCACGGGGTCCAAACGAGGGCCTGTCAAGCCCAGAGGAATCAATGGCAACCCTCTCATTCCCTCCTGTGGGCTGCAAGTGAACACAAGAGCCAGTCTTTAACTACAACTGAGGCAAGCTTATCCTTGCTACTATGAACACTAAAATTTTTGTTTTGACTTCACAGCAATAATATGGTCCTTGGAGTGCTTCTCTCTGTTTATATTTAAAGGGTTTTTCTCCTTAATCTGTTCTCAGCTTGTCTTGGGTGCCTGCCATGCCTTTATGAAATTTTAATTCCAACCCCAAATTAATTCACTCCAAACTTTGTTTTCATTAATTTTGACATGAAACCTTTCTCATCCCCAATAGCTTTTTACCATACAAAGTCAAGAATGAGAGTGGTACCCCCACCCAAGAAAAAGCCCATTAGCAGAAATCCATGATCTGCCAGATTCTGCCCAGCTTCAAAACCTTAACCAGATAAACTCCTTTACTGTTTTCCCAGAAGCAAATCCCTGTGTTGTCTGAAAGTGAGTTCATGTAAAATCACATGGAACTGGAATAGTTCATGGCACAAATGAGGGGGACAGAAGCCAAGGGGCCCTGAAAGGACTGGATCCTGAAAACAGATTGTGTCCTGTGCTCTACGTGGGCCTCCCAACACTGAACACATCTGACAAGTGCTGGCTGGGAGAGCCATGGATTTGAGAGAACGATGTAGTGACTGCCTAACTAAAAAAAATATGCTCTGCTAAGTGCAGGAATAGCTCTACTCGCTTAACCTCCCACCTGCCTCTCTACTGTTTTGACCTAGCAAATGTGGTAACATACAGATCCTTCTGACAAATTCCTTCTAGGATAGACTGTCACACTACCACCAGTATCAGGGCACCTGTTACAATTTAGAGATACAGGGAAATATGCACATTATGCAGTAATCAAATCTTACTGCTGCAGGCAGTCTTTTTTTTCTTTTTTTCCTTTTATTTCTCTCCAGTTTCAGTAGGCTAAAAAGCTAAAAAAACTCTGATGATGAAGAGTCTTCTGTCAAGACACTTGCAGTGGTCCCATCTCTGTCCCTCCCCTTCAAACACTGACAGTAGCAACAGATCCCAGGTCAATAAATCACAAGTGCATTATCCAGTTGCTCTTCAACAAGCAGATAAATTCATTGCTACATTCCAATGCCATGTGTTCCACTGAGTGTTGAAAGTCATTAACAATATTTCATAAAGATGACATCAAAAAGCATCTGCCAAAACTCTGGAACACCTCAGACTAATAGTTTCATTGCAGATCCAGTTATGTAGTGCTGCCTCAATAATGCAGATAATCAAACACATAATTGCTTCCAGCAAATTAAATTTAAAAAATGACCCAACATGAAGTACTAGCTTAAATTAAGGCAGAAAAATACTGTTGTGAAAATACTAAAAGACTCCCACAACATCCAAATAAAAGCAAGACAAGGAAGCTACCTGCATGCTAAAATATTAAGAAGAAATTCTTCCCTGTGAGGGTGGTGAGGCCCTGGCACAGGGTGCCCAGGGAAGCTGTTCCATCCCTGGAAGTGTCCAAGGCCAGGCTGGATGTGGCTTGGAGCAACTTGTTCTAGTGGAAGCTGTCCCTGCCCATGGCAGATGGTTGGAACAAGATGATTTTTGGGTTTCATTCCAATCCAAATCATTCTGTGATGTCTGCTGAGTCAACATCTCAGCAAGTCTAACTACGGTAAGCAGCAAAACAGCTTATGAAAGCAAACTGATGCCAGCCTGAAACACGTCAGGAGAGCAAGGACAACAAGAAACGGTCAGAAACCAGCCCTCAGGGACAGAGCAAACTCAGGCACGAGAATCTAGAAGGTGAAAGAACAGAAGTACCCTGTGTAAATGCAGTTCCAATAGTGTCACTCGGGCTGTAGCCATTGACAGGTGCCCTACTACTCAGCTCTATCATCTGGTGCAGGCGCAGCTTTCGGCAGTAGATAGAGGCAGCCTCGGGTTCCAGGGCAATGATCAACTGCTCGGGATTTTCAGCAGATGCCATTCCTGCCTGCGAGAGAGAAGGGATCAGAGAAGTGGGGAGGGGAGCCCCGCAGCCCAGCAGACCCTCTCAGCTCTGCCCAGCCTCCGCCGGGTCCCCCCTCAGAGCTCAGCCCCAAAGGAGCCCCTGCCAGGGGCTGCAGCTCTGGGTCTGGGAATTGTCCTGCCCACACTGCCCAGCACAACCCCAGGGCTGCAACGGGGAGGTTTGCATGCACTTACCATGCTAAGTGTCTAACCGAGCACCCGGGTACATGACAGGTGGAGAAACGAAGAGAATCGCTTTGAAACCTGCAATAATTGGCCTAAAACCTGAACCCCTAATTAACCTGTGGATCTGCCAGCTAAGAGGGGCCCCAGCCTCCTTGCAGCCTCCTTTGGTCTCTCCTTGCCACAACAATATTTTAGGTCTTTCTGTATGTCCCAGATATTCACAGTCTTTGCCAAAATGAGGTTCCTGCACTGTTTAACTGTATAGGAATATACAACACACTTTGCCAGTAATGCATCTTCTGTCTTACAACCAACATTTGCTATTTCAAAATCCATTGCTTTCAAGTACATTTGCTTTTATAACATCTTCAAAATGCTCAGTATATTTAAGGAGACAAAATACAACAGGGCAGGTTCCCTAAAATGTAATGAGAACAAGCCTAAAAATATTACCACATTATAAAGTCAGTATTTGCCATTCTTTCTATCTTCTTTCTGCATTTTCAGCCTTCAGACACAGATATTTTCAAAAAGCCACAAGTTCTTATGTAACTACATCACTCTCAGAACCAGGCTTAAAAGAAAAATATTCAAAGAACAGTTCACAAAACTGTGTTTTAATTTCTTTTCCCCAGTACTTCTGCCTACTGAATGATATTCTATTAAAATAATTTTCAACTCTTTCTGCCAACTTTTGGGTTACTTGCTATTACTTTTCAGCTAAGTGCCTGAGCACTAAAGCTTGCTAGCAAACAAATAAAACAAAATGAACATTTTTCTGCTTCCACAGTCAGTCTTCCAGCCTTCAACTCATACACACACACACTGTGGTGTCTCCAGAGCATCTCCAAAGAAGGCAGACTCACATGGAAAGTCTGCAGACCTGGACTGGAATTTGGTTTCTTTCATACAGCTACATTGTGGGCTGTGGGAATTGCTGGCTAATTGACACCTGCAGCCACAAACTCAAAGTAAAGTTGGTTTAAAAAGTAATACCAGGGTAAGACTTGGAGACACAAAACTGTCCTTCATATTTACTGACTCATTTTACCCTCTCCATGCTAAT